>CM064883.1:18249549-18593017 GCA_003313485.2 Penstemon barbatus | reverse complement strand
TGTTTTTAAACTAAGAGACTTAGGCAAGCTTAAGTACTTCCTAGGTATTGAACTAGCATATTCAAATATTGGTTTAGTCATCTCCCAAAGACAATATACTTTGCAGATTTTAAAAGATACTGGTTACTTAGACAGTAAACCAGTTTCTACACCTATGGACTATCATAATAACTTAAAGAATGACCCTGATGACTTGCTTTCTGATCCTACCCCTTATAGAAGACTTATGGGCAGGCTTATCTATCTTACCATTACTAGACCGGATATTTCTTACTCAGTGCACAAGCTAAGTCAGTTTGTTGCTAAACCTACACACACTCACCTCTCTGCAGTTCATCATTTGCTTAGATATTTAAAGTCATCACCAGGTCAAGGTTTATTTTATTCAAATACTTCTAATCTCACTTTAAAAGGTTTCTGTGATTCTGACTGGGGGGCTTGTTTAGACTCCAGACGTTCAACTACAGGTTATTGTACTTATTTAGGAAATTCCCTTATTTCCTGGAAGGCAAAGAGGCAGCCAACAATTTCAAAATCGTCTGCCGAAGCAGAGTATCGCTCATTAGCATCTATTTCTACTGAAATTTTATGGCTTAAGCAGTTATTGAAGGACTTACATATTGATTTAGCTCAACCTCCTGTCATATATTGCGATAATCAATCTGCAATCTCCCTTGCACACAATCCGATATTCCACGAGCGCACCAAGCATCTGGAAATTGATCTTCACTTCGTCAGGGAACATTTAGCTCAGAATGATTTTAAATTACTGCCCATTTCCTCCGAATTCCAGCTTGCGGATATCTTTACCAAACCGCTGCCCAAGCTCCGCTTTCATCAGATTTTGTCCAAGATTGGAGCTCAAAATTTGTATGCTCCATCTTGCGGGGGGGTATTGAAGGGAAAATTGAAGATTAAAGAAGGATTCAATAATTGTGATTTAGAAAAGGAACGAGATTAGGTATTCAACCTAATTCCCAATTTGAATTGGGTTTAATTTAAGAGCCGTTTGTATGTATAAGTCGGCCTATGTTAGTCAGTTATTTTATTTTTATTTGTTCTTCCTTTTTTTACCCTTCATTCTCCTATTGTTATATAAAGGAGTCCTTAGGGTTGTTTTTGTACAGATTTCATAACTAATTTTTCCAGTTCAATATACGAGTAATTTTTCTCTCAATTCTCAGTTTATTCAAAGTTCTTATATATCATATTATACATAATCAATATAATCAAATATACATATCAAGATTCCATTCTAATAAGGGGAAACATAAGATATATTATATCAAGATGAATCAGTGATTACAATGTCAAGAACCACATTAGGGAGGACAGAAACGAAAGGAAAACAAGTAGAAGCAAGTTTGGCCAGACAATGTGCCGCTTTATTACACTCCCTAACAACATGGGAAGCCTTGAAAAAATTTAGATCTCTAGCGAGACGTTTGATGTCTTCATATAAGGGACCAAGGATTCCTGATGAATCGATAGAAGTAGATATTCCTTGGATAACGGATAGGCAATCTCCCTCGATAATAAGATTTTCCCAATTCGAGTGACGGCAAAATTCCATGGCTCGTAAGGCTGCCAATGCTTCCGCTGATTCGGGTGACAATGGAAGATGGATTGTGAGGCCTCTCCAACCAACACATTCACCAATTGAATTTCTAGCAATAAGGCCAATACCAATAGTCTTTCTACTTGAGCAAACAGCAGCATCCATGTTCATTTTAATACAACCAGAAGGTGGAGGGGTCCATTTTGCAATTGCTCTATTTACTTGAACAGACCGTAGGTTGCTCAAAGAAAATTGATGTCTATCAAAAAAGCCATTAGCAAAAGAACAAAGAGAATGCGGCATAATATCAAGACCCTCCCAAAGAAGCTTATTTCGACTGAACCAAATCCACCAGCAAAGTGTAGCGAAACGCCCAAACTCTTTCGAATCTAAATTAGAACGTACCTTATGAAACCACTGCTCCGGCTCTTCAAGATCGCTGTTGTAAGCAGCAAATGGAATTCCCGAAATGGCCCAAATTTGTCTTGCATACGGGCAACTAAGTAAACAGTGAACTATTGTCTCGGAATCTTGACCACACCGAGGGCAGGTGCTGTCCGAAGTTACCTTACGATGATGGAGGCGTTCACGAACCGGGATTGCTTGCCGGCAACAGCTCCAGATGAAAATGCGAACTTTCGGTGGGACTGAAGTACACCAAATCCAATTCCAGTTTCGATCGAGTCTAGTACTAGATCCTCCCGACTGTGCTTCTCTAGCGATTGTTTTGAGATCAAGATGTAACCGGTAAGCCGATTTAACCGTGTATTGTCCAGATTTTTCATAGTGCCAAATCAAGCGGTCTTTAGTACTCCGATGGCCAATTGGAATATTGAGAATGGCATTAGATTCTTCTTCCCAGAACATTTCGTCGACCAGCTCTTTATTCCATGTGTTTAAATCCACATCCAACAAGGCACTAACAGTAGCATTTGGCGCCAACAAATTTTGTGGAGAGCAGATTTTAAAATTTCCTGTGCGAGGTAACCAATTATCGCCCCAAATTTTAGCCGTTTCTCCATCACCTATTCTCCATCTAAGGCCTGACTTCAAAAGGGGTAGAGAGTTACAAATCCCTCTCCATGTCAACGAAGGCCTCGATCCAAGCGGTGCATTTAGTAGATCACAAGTTGGGAAGTATTTTGCTTTCAAGATTCTGCTAAGGAGAGCATTCGGATTGTTTAGAATACGCCAAGCCTGTTTCGCTAAAAGTGCCATATTGAACGAGTCCAAATCTCTGAATCCCATACCCCCATCCCGTTTGCTAATACAAAGTGAGCTCCAACTAACCCAGTGAATTTTTCGCCTATTAGTTTCATCCCACCAGAAATTTGTAATCATTGACTCAATCTCTTTTATTAGGTAACCCGGTAGCTTGAAGCAGCTCATCAAATAGGACGGTATTGCTTGCACCACAGCTTTTATAAGAACTTCACGACCCGCCTTTGAAAGAGACTTAACCCTCAATCAAACATTCTTGTTAGGGGTTTCTGCAATGCGGTTTACTCAATCAAATATGGGTTTTTTTGCACTTTGCACCCTCGAAACATGGGAAATAGACGCTTTGCACCCCCGAAACTTAGATTTAGCACTTTGCACCTTCGAAATATGAAAAATGCAGCACTTTGCACCCTCTTTTATTTTCAAGCAAAAACTCAAGGGCAAAATAGGTAATTCTATTGTAAATCTTTGGCACTTTGCACCCCCAAAATAAAATTAGCACTTAACACTCCCTAATTAAGAACAAATCAACAACTTGCACCCCCGAAACACAATAAATTAACACTTTGCACCCCAAAACATAAAATTAACACTTAACACCCTCAAATAAAAAAATAAAAAAAACTCAAACCCCTCGTTTCTTCCGGCAAAGATGACCATTAAGGTGAAATTTTTTAAGGCAAAATAGGTAATAATTTATGGGTCTTTGATATTTTGAAGTAGACAATGAGTCTTCGAGAATCTTCGAGAAGTTTACTTGTACTTTATTTAGTTATTTATGGTTATATTGTTGAAAAGAAAGATGAAGAGAGAAATGAGTATTCGAGTATTTATAATTGTATTTTGCAAAATTTAAGGAAAAAAAATGAATTACCTTATTTTGCTAGATTTTTTTCACTCCAATAGTCAACTTTGACGAAAAAAATGAGGGGTTTGAGTTTTTTTAATTTGAGGGTGTTAAGTGTTAATTTTATATTTTGGGGTGCAAATTGCCCATTTATTGTGTTTCGGTGGTGGAAGTTGCTTATTTGTTCTTAATTAGAGGGTGTTAAGTGCTAATTCTATTTTGGAGGTACAAAGTGCGAAATTCTCAAGTTTTGAGGGTGCAAAGTGTCAATACTATTGAATTACCTATTTTGCCCTTGAATTTTTGCTTGAAAATAAAAGAGGGTGCAAAGTGCTATATTTTTCATATTTCGAGGGTGCAAAGTGCTAAATCTAAGTTTCCGGGGTGCAAAGTGCCTATTTCCCATATTTCGGGGGTGCAAAGTGCAAAAAACCCATCAAATATTTGCGATTTTTTAAAATTCCCCCAAACTTTAATGTATTTTTTTATTTAATAAATTAAATCCACAAACTAATTACCAGTTTGTAATTTGTCATCATACTTTCATCATTTATGAATAAATTTCGTAAATGTGTACTGTTATTTTTTCATAATTTTTAGATTTAATTTATCAATCTATTTCAAGTTTTATATTGACAATATAAAAAACAAATTATTTTTACACAAATATTAAAGAGGAGTTTTTCAAACAATAAATAAAAATAGAAAATACCTTGATAATTAGAGTTGATGTTGGTGGTTGGCCTAAAATGAAATTCGACTTCGGGTTATAATAAATTTTGTTAAGTAATAAGGTTTTAGGTGGTCAATGAATTGATCTTTGAGAATGAGTCCACATATATATATATATATATATATATATATATATATAAATCTATTACTCTCTTCGTTTCATTTATTTTGCTCCCCTAATACAGTTGACTAAATTTATAAAAATTATAATAAATAAATTAATCAATATATCTCAATAATAAATTGGCAATATCTCATGACATCGTATATAATAATATTTAAAAGATTTAATACACCACAAATATGAATATTTTAATATGATAAGTCACTTAAAAGATTGAAAAGTTTGATCGGGTACTGTAGCAAAATGAGCAAAATAAATGGGACGGAGAGAGTATTTAACTAACTGAAATATAAAAAAGAAACAAAATTTTGGACCATGGATTATTCTCTATAATTTCATGTTATTAAGCAATAATTTATTTATCTAAAAAATATTAAAAAATATACATATAGTTTTCTTGCTTCAATCTTTGTGGTTCTAACCCTAATTGCTTTAGACATTGATGTAGATAACATAATCCAATAATCTTTTTTCTTGCTTTGTTGTATTTTCGTGCTCCTGATGGATCCAGGACCGACCCAAAGACTAGTCCAATGAAGCGGTTGCCTAGGGCTTCTTATATAGGAGGGTCCCAAAATTTAATAATTGCGCTACCATTTTTCAGTAATTTTATCTTAGTATATGATTTAGTTTTCAACACATTATACAACATAGCATAGTTGGAGATGTAAACGAATAAATTAGAATACATGACGTGAGTTTCATTATTTTATCTAGCTCGAGATTTTTAAACTTAGTATTTCTATGAACGATATCTATAACATATCTTAATACAAACACATGAAAATTTATCGGAACCGAAACATATTTGATATCAGTCCAAACCCGAAAGAAATTCAATGAATGTAAAAAAGTTAAATCTATATAAGATACAAAATTAACCCAAATTCAATCCAAAATGAGTCGATTCTGAATCGAACTTGATCCAACTCAATCACACCCCCATATGATTTTGATTCAATTTAATATAATAATGTTTGTTAAAGTTACAAATGAATGACATGAAATACATAAGTCCCACTTCCAAGCGGCCAAGCCCAATGGGCTTTTTCTTACATCTTTCGTTGTTTTCCTTTTGATAGGCTTTTAATTTAATATAGTATTATTATTTTAAAATTTGAAGCCCATTTAAAAGTGTTCTTCTTCCCGCTTGAGATTTGATTTCAAAAACCATTCTCTTCTCTGTACGAGATAGAAAAAGTAAAAATGGCAGCAGCAGCAGTAGCACCTTTCGTCTTCCCCCAAACTCTGACATCCCTCGAAGAAGACGACGACTCCGACTACACTCGCCTCACCGTTCAACATCCATTCTCCGTCACCTCTATCCGCCCTCCGGAGCTCGAAGAATTTGTAAAAGGTCAGTTATACCCCTACCCTTTTTCCTCAATTTCGAAATTGCCCAACAAAAACTCCTCTAAATTTTTTGAAATAAAAACAGGTGTTTCCTTCGATTTGTCGGACAAGGAGTTATTCTGCATCGAAGAACAGGAAATTTTCGACCGCGTTTACTCATTGGTGAAGGGTTTTTGTGGTCTCAGTCCGAATTGCAAATTCAACTTCTTGGAGTCGTTGAGGTCGAATTTCAGTGTTTTGTTGCCAAATGTGGACTCGTTATCTCGGTCTAGGGATGATGAGGGTGTTGGTCAACGGTTGGCGTCATATAGGAATGCTTTTAAGATTTACACTTTTTTCCTTGTTCATATTATGCTTATCGAGGAAGCCAGTTTGAGTTCAAGTAGCAATGCTACTAAGGTAACTTTCTCTGTTTCAATAATTGTGTGTTTATATGTTGAGTAGTTTTGTGGGAGAATTGTTGCAATTGGTGACATGTGGAAGCATTTATATTGTGCGTATTTATTTCCTTTTTTTAACATTTGAAGATGCTTCCTTGTTAACAGATGTAGCATTTATGATCTCCTTTTTGTTGTGTATAGGTGTTAGCAAGTAGTAAAAAGAAACAAGTGGTAAATTCATGGAATTGGGGGCTTCAGAGGGGCAGGGTATTGAATTTGATTGCCAATTCTTTGGAGATTAACCTGTCTATGCTCTTTGGTTCATCTGTTCCCGATGAAAATTACTTATCCTTCATTGTGAAGTAAGTTGTAAACATGTTTCATGTTTTGGTTTTGGAACTTATCCTTGATTATGATTGCTGATTTGAACCATTTGCTTGGTGTAGAAATGCGTTCTTTATGTTTGAGAACCCGTTGCTGTTAAAAGAATCCGACACAAAAGATGCTTTATGCCGTATTATTGGAGTTTGTGCTACAAAACACCACTATATAGAACAATCATGTGCTTCCATTTTGCACTTGATTCATAAGTATGATTTTGTTGTTACTCACTTGGCTGATGCTGTTGCTGGAGCTGAAAAAAAATATGCTGATGGAAGCATGGCCACTTCCCTTATTAGGGAGATTGGGAGGACACATCCTAAAGCATATGTTAAAGATACTGTTGGGGCTGAAAATATTGGGCGGTTTCTTGTAGAGTTGGCTGATCGATTGCCTAAGTTGCTTTCAGCTAATATTGGCTTATTGATCCCTCACTTTGGAGGAGAATCTTACAAGATAAGGAATGCTCTTCTTGGAGTGTTGGGTAAATTAGTTGCAAAGGCATTTAATGATGTAGAAGGTGAAGTGAGTTCACAATCTATACGTCTTCGAACAAAACAGGCTATGTTGGAAATCTTGTTGGAGCGCTGTCGTGATGTCTCAGCATACACTAGAAGTCGGGTTCTTCAGGTCTGGGCTGAACTATGTGAGGAACATTCTGTTTCAATTAGTTTGTGGAATGAGGTTGCAGCAATAGGTGCTGGGAGGTTAGAAGACAAGAGCGCAATAGTCAGAAAATCTGCACTTAATTTGCTGATAATGATGCTGCAGCACAACCCTTTTGGACCACAACTTCGAGCAGCTTCTTTTGAGGCAACCTTAGAACAATACAAGAAGAAGTTGGATGAGCTCGCACCAAGAGATCCGCCCAAAAATTCAGATGGTCTAACTTCAGATAATGATGTCTCTTGTGGAGATAGTGGCATTGAAAACGAAAAACTTGATGGGGATTCCCAGGAGCAGGATAGTTTGACCAATAGCTGTTTACCTCATGAAACAGATGAGACAGTTCCAGTGGATAATTCTGTACCAGATGTTGGAAATGTGGAGCAAACCAGGACCCTGGTTGCTTCACTGGAGGCAGGTCTGAGATTTTCAAAGTGTATGTCTGCCACAATGCCTACCCTTGTTCAGTTAATGGCTTCATCCTCTTCAAGTGATGTGGAGAATACTATTCTTTTACTCATGAGATGCAGGCAATTCCAAATTGAAGACTCAGAAGCCTGCCTCCGCAAGATGCTACCTTTGGTAATGCGATGTATAACCATCATATGTGAATTATAGGATACATTTTCTCGTTCATCACTACCCATTTCCCATAATTCATCTTTCTGTTCAAATTTTATTCATACAAATTATTATATCAGAACTGAAGTCTGTATGTCACCAATTTTCACCAGGTTTTCTCTCAAGACAAATCCATTTATGAGGCTGTTGAGAATGCTTTCATCACAATATATATTAGAAAGAACCCGGTGGAGACTGCTAAGAATCTTTTAAATCTGGCAATAGATTCAAATATTGGAGATCTCGCAGCCTTGGAATTTGTCCTTGGAGCTCTGGTATCCAAAGGCGACTTAACTGCTGGGATGGTAAGTTGTTTCTTGTTTGATAAAGATATACATATTAAACAAAAGGTTGTCTGTTACATGTGAGATGAAAAAATGGAAATGTGGATTTATACCTGTTTGTGCTTATTCTGGAATGCTAGATGACTTTTCATTGGCAATCATGATTAAAGAAATCATTGCTTTGCATGATTCATATATTTGAAATTTGAAGATGTTATTAGCTGCCATGCCAAAGACTAGAATGTTAATATTTGTTAATTTGGAGAATCGGATTATTGGAACTCTCGTGATTTAATATTACAAACATGCTTATCATGAATGCAAAGTTTTTTTTAATCTTCTAACATTTTTTATCCTTAAGCAAACCCTGAGCAAGTGTTCAACAAGTATCCATTTTCCACATGATCATGGGTCACAATAGTTATAAGGTTCATGAGAATGTCGGATTCAATTTCAGTGTCAAATCCTATTACATTAAAACATTTCTAGTTTTCAATTAAATTTACCTGAATCCTCTGAGATATGGTGTGAGACGTGATTGAATATTTTGTTATGTTAGAATTAAGATTGTTTAGGGTAACTTGGGACAAATAAAGGTGTAAATACATTGTGTTAACGTAATTTGGTTCTAATAGTGGGGTTATGATGTGATGAATACTAGAATACCATTATATAAGATTGAGACAATGTTGAGCCATCATAATTTTTACCTGATATTTCCAGATGTCAAGGTTATTCATTAAATTGTTAGCTCTCTAAGATCCTATTTAAACATGATCCTAGCACATATAGCCCATAAATTGCTGGAATTTTTTGTGGAGAGTAGGAAGCTTTCAAAATAAGTTTCGTGTTCTTTAATGCTCGAGTGTCTCAACTAATCGGTTAACTCAAGCTCCTGAAAGCATTGTTTCATAATCATCTGGATCGTCCTAAGCAAAGTCTGCTATAAGTTCTTATTATTTCCCTGTTAATTGAGGGAATGATAACCCCAATGGATATAAAATCTCTATTTTTTTATGATGTAGCCATCATGACTATCCGAGCCATGCAAACTGAGTATGGCATTATTCAAGCTGATGATACTGGTTGTAGATCAGGTGATTTTTTGGATAGGTGAATGTATGAACATCATGTGTCTGATATTTGTAAATCATTGGAATTTCTACTCATTATTGAACCGACAACATCTACTACACATAAAATCACTATCCTTATTTATGGAACACGTGGTTTGACTATTAGATTTCATTAGAGAAGATTTTATTTATGCAGTCGAACTTTTTTTTGTTATGATGGTGATGTTAGAAGGTTACAATTCAAGCGTATTTGTAATAATATGAGAAATATGTCATTAAGTTGAGTTTGTGAGCAGTAATATATACTAAATATAATTTTGTTAGCATTGAATTTTCCTATGCTAGCAATAAGGCTTGATTTTGATATGATGAAGTTCAACTTGAAGTGTACTTATTGACATCCTTCTTTGCATTTAATAATTCACTTTTGCCTATTAACTGTCCATCTCTGCATGCAATATTAAAGCCTTAAGTTTTACTATTTTGTAAATGGTTAACATCCTTACAGCCTTAGAAGCTTGTATGGCTGGTCTTACAAACCATATGCCAAATAAGCTTTTCCCTTCAGTTATCACTCGATACTAATTTTGAAGCAGAAGCAATTCAATACAGTATTTCGTTTATCCTAATTTTAACTTCCTGCTGACAAGGGTTTTACTTATGCACTTTTAATTGTCAGTTATCAGCACTATGGGATTTCTTTTGTTTCAATATTAACGGGACAACTGCTGAGCAAAGTCGTGGTGCTTTATCTGTCCTATGCATGGCAGCAAAATCTTCTCCTACTGTTCTCAGCTCCCACCTGCAAGATATTGTCGATATTGGATTTGGTCGTTGGGCAAAAGTGGAACCTCTTCTTGCTAGGACAGCATGTGTTGCCATACAAAGGTTGTCGGAAGAGGATAAAAAAAAGTTGTTGTCCTCTATTGGAAACCGTTTATTTGGTATTCTAGAAAGTTTAGTCAGTGGATTTTCTCTTCCAGAAAATATATGGTTTGCCGCTGCTGATAGAGCAATAGCTGCTGTATACACTATTCATCCTACTCCTGAAACAATAGCTGCGGATCTGGTGAAAAGATCTCTCAAGTCTCTATTAGATTTGAGTGGAGAAGGTGAATTGGAAAAGGTCATAGATTATGGCAGCTTAAATGTCCTAACCACTGTTCAGGTTACAAAACTCAGCAGATACTTATTTGTTGTTAGTCATGTCGCCATGCAACAATTGCTTTATATAGAATCTTGTGTTCGAAAGATCCAGAAAGAAAAGGCCAAGAAAGAGAAAATGGCTGCTGAGGACAAGAATGTTGATGAAAACACAACATTTGATGCTCAAAAGGTGACAAGTTTTCTGGTACTACCGTTCCCTGATGTTGACTGCATTGGAATTATATACAGCAGCTATTATGACATACAGTTTTATTTGCTTGATTGGTATCTTGCAGGACAATGACATCACTGCGGAGTTAGGTCTTGCTGCGTCACAGGATGCATTGCTTGATAGCCTTTCTGAAAGAGCCGAGAAAGAAATTGTATCTGGTGGTAGTACTGAAAAGAACTTGATTGGGCTCTGTGCTCCATTCTTGTCAAAATTGTGTAGAAACTTTACTCTGATGCAGAAGGTGATTGCCATCATTTCTTCTTCATACTAAAACCGAATAGCCACCCTGTATGACACCTTGGAAACTTGAATTAATATGCTTAGCTATAGTTCCCATGGCCAAGCAGATGCATCCTTTGAGTATCTGCTATTCTGCACTGACGAAAATGTTCAAGTGTTAGTAGTAGTGGCTAAACTCTTAAGAATCTGAATGACCTTTCTTTGGAACTTAAAAAGATGGAGCACCAGATTTCACTGCTGAAAATTAGTAATAGAACAAATTTGTTTTAGCAATTCATTTTCCACATGAATATGATTGGTATATTCTTGTTTTTTCTTTGATATAAATTATATTTTGTTAATTAGTTACTTTAATGCTGATTATTATTTTGGATTTACTGACTTTACTTCTTTCCTCATTTGTAGTATTCTGAACTTCAGGCATCTGGAATGCTTGCTTTATGCCGACTAATGATAATTGATGCTGAGTTCTGGTAAAAATACGACTTTTTGCATGCCGCAGACTATCTTCTCTTTCTAAAGAAAGCAAGGCCTAATATCCATTTTTCTTGTTTATTTTACTTCCCAGCGAGTCAAATCTCCAATTACTTTTCACTGTTGTGGAGAATTCGCAGTCAGAAACTGTTAGGTCAAATTGCACTATAGCTCTTGGAGATCTGGCAGTTCGTTTTCCTAATCTATTAGAGCCATGGACAGAAAACATGTATGCTCGTCTTCGAGATCAGTCGGCATCTGTCCGGAAGAATGCTGTGTTGGTTCTTTCTCACCTTATATTAAATGATATGATGAAGGTATGAAGGACTAGCTAATTAATCTGATTTAGTAATATTCCTTTTGCTTTGATGTTTACTATATATCCTGACCTTTAAAATGTCTAGGTAAAAGGATATATAAATGAAATGGCCATAAGAATAGAAGATGAAGATGAAAGGATCTCAAATCTAGCTAAACTGTTCTTTCATGAGCTATCAAAGAAAGGTGAATCTTTAGAAGACTTGAATCATTCTCCTCCTTTTGCAACTGTATCTGAGCACTGAAAATAATACTGAACATTTGGATTTTCATTGTAGGGAGCAACCCTATATACAATCTACTTCCAGATATCCTCGGCAAATTGTCCTGCCAGAACTTGAAGGGAGAGTCTTTCTGCAACATTATGCAGTTTCTAATTGGTTCCATCAAGAAGGTGCAATGGGCTTAGCTTTGTCTTTCATAATGAAATTTGTTATTTTATTGATAAGTTGATGGAGTTGGTGAAGTTTTTCAGGATAAACAAATGGAAGCTCTTGTTGAGAAGCTATGCAATAGGTTTATTGGTACCTCAGGTATGGAAACAGACTTGGTTTTATTTTTCTGCCATGGCCCCACTTGACTTACTAAGCCCTCTTGCGAAATTTGTCGATTTCTTTATCAAGCAGTTAACACGCGTGACACCCAAGATGCAGATTTGTCTTAGTAAACTTTGAGCTTAAAAATGGTTCTCTGTATTAGTTCAAACTTTGCATTTACTCGGATCTGTTCAGGCTTCTTGAATACATCCAATTCTTTATTTTATGATCCACCATACAGTGAGTAGACTGGATATAGAGAACTGTGCTTGTTTACGTGTAATATGATCATGATGATGGTGCATACAAACTGAAAAAAGCTTTCATTAGAATTTTTTCATATTTTCATTCAAGAACTGTAGCAAATATTTGCAGTAATACTATTTTGCATATTTAGAATTTGATATGATTTATGTCACAATATGATCAATTATAATGGTAGTGCTGCAGTAGCTTTATCTGGCCAAATAATGTCAAGCATGGACTCTTTTGTGCAGACATCAAGCAGTGGGAGTATATTTCATACTGCCTCTCTCAGCTGGCATTTACTGAGAAGAGCATGAGGAAGCTGATAGAGTCATTCAAGGTGTATGAACATGTGTTATCTGAGGACATTGTCATGGAACATTTCAAAAATATAATTACTAAGGTATTGAATGTGATGTGTTCACTGCGAAATCAAATACATAACATAGTTTTCTGCCAAATAATCAGCTCTATTTTCTTAGGCGAAGAAGTTTATCAAACCAGAATTAAAGTCTAGTATTGAAGAGTTTGAAGAGAAGATAAACCAGTTCCATCAAGAAAAGAAGGAGCAAGAAATTACAGCAAAGAATGCACAAGCGCATCAACAAAAAGTTGATAACTTGGGAAGCTTTGTTGCAACCACAAAAGATATTGATGAACGTGGTGAATCTGAAATCACTGAAGGTAGGTGCTTTTGTTTTTGTGCTAGCAGCACACAGTTATATTATCTATGAGAAAATTGCAGTTTTAGTCCCACATGACTGTACCCTGGATCAATTTTGGTCCGGCACTCTACAAAATTGCCCTTTTGATCAAATTTCTAAAAATGTGTGCACTATTGGTCACATTGCATCCTTTCAGTGTGGGACAAAAGGTGCAAATTTGAGACAGTCTAGTGGGGCCAAAAGTGATAGAGGGACTATTCTATGGGACCAAAAAGTGAATTTTTTTATTACAACCAAAAGTGCAATTTTGTAAAGTGTGGGAACAAAAGTGCTTAGGTCAGTCTTGTGGGACAAATAATACAATTTTGCCAATTATCTATGTAGTTCTTTTAAAAGTTTCAGGTACTTAGTTTTTTTTTAAATTTTAATCAATTTGATTTATGGTGTAGAGTCTTGTGTAAATGTTGAGCCTTATTTTTTGTTCTTCATCAGCTATTTCATTTGGTGATTACTAAATTTCATTTTTGAAATGGAACAGATGATAGAGGAACCGATAAATCAAATGATGAGAGTCACGAGACTATGACTTCGCATTCAAGACCAAGTATCACCAAATCAAGAATGTGTTCAAATGCTTCCAGTGGTTTAACAGAGTTCGAATTTGATGAAGATGAAGTTCAATCGCCCCTCACTCATCTAAAAGGTTATGTTCAGCTTGAAAACTCTGATGCAAAGATATGTATATCTCAGGCTTGATTATAACTATATAATGTCATTTCTTCCAGGTGCCTCTAAATCCAGGGTGAAAAAGGGCAGCACAAGGTCTCAAAAAGTTGATCCTCCCACTAGAAGAACTGCAAGATCAAAGCAAAGGTCTCCTATCCCTCTCTCTCACAATATAATATATATATATGCGCGCACACACACACACACATACATATCTTCTATGTGCAGAGATTTGAGTTGGATGTCCATAATTTATACTTCAACAATTCATTAGCAATGACTTAAGATTACTTTGTAACCTGATTTTTTTGGAAATTTTAGCTCAAATCAGGTTAGGCCTACTAAAATTATTCACGACGCAAATATAATACAATTAGTTTTTGGATTGGGAGAACACTTTTAGGAAAGTGATCAGTCACCATGCATGTTATTTTGTGATCGAGTGTGTGCAGTCAAATTAGATCTGGACCATAGTTATTAAAGCCCAGTGCCTTGCTCGCTATTGCCCAAGGCAAGGCGAGGCGACCCATCCCCGAAAAGCTCATCCAAGGCCTCGCCTTGGTCGCCTTTGCGCTGCCTTAAGGCCCTGCAAGGCAGCAGCGCTTTTTGGGGACAGACTTTTTTTTTTTTAAAAAAAATTTCGTCAATTGACTTCAATTAAAAAAAAGTCCTAATTTTTCAAGAATCAATCTCTCTCTTCGACTCACTCTCTATTCCCACTCTTTCTCTACCAAACCCTAATCCCAATCCCGTCTCTCACCTGAGCTGCCGCAGCTGTCCGCTGCCATCAACCGCACAGCCGGCTGCCTGCTCCCACCTCCCCCTTAGATTCTAGAGAAGTTATTTAGGAATCTTCACTTATTTATGAAATATGTATATAATTTATTATATAATCTTACTAAAACTTATTTATGAAAAATTTATATTCAAGCGCCTTATCCCCAAAAAGCCCTCGCTTTTTGCATCGCCTCGCCTTGAGGTAAGGCGAGCCCTCATCTCCTCGCCTCGCCTCGCCTTGCGCCTCAAACAACTATGATCTGGACTAGAATTTCCGCTTGATTTCTTTTTCTACAATATATTCAGTAATTTGGTTACCTGACATGTTTTTGATAATATGAGCTTCAGACAACATAATGTTCCATATTTTCACAACAGACTTTATTTATGAGGTTTTTGTGTTAATGCAGCAGGTGAGAAGAGAAGTTGAAGACAAATATCTTCAAATTGAAACTGAATTGTTTTTGCGTTAGAGTACACGATGTCGAATGTGGTAGTTCAGTTATATGTATATATGTATTTATGTATGTATGTTTGCTTGGTTGACTGCACTTTGATGTCGAATGTGGTCGATGCTATGCAGTGAATTTTTGATGTTTATTAGCTCGTCTTTTAGTTTGGTTCGACTTGAGTTTTATCTATAATAATTTTTTTTTAAGTTATCTTATTTTATACAACAAATTAAATATGAACAACAGTAATTGTTTGATAAATTTTTGTACTTGTTAGCTTGATTAAATAAGTAGAAATTAGGTTCTGCATTTGCATATGAAAACATCCTTCCAATATTAAGAAGAATACTCCTGGAGTTTATTTTATTTTATTTTAGTGAAACAATGGGACTCATGTATCCAACATTTTCATAATCCTATAAATCTCTTGTTTTAAAATATTCAACTAGCCGGCTCATTCTTTGGTAATTGGAGCGTGAAGCGGAGTATAACTTAATGATTTTTTTTTTTTTTAATATTCTATACTAATTTGTTGCTATTGATTCTACATCTAAAAAGAAAAATAACTACGTCCACATGCATTATTCAAATTGAGTCAGAAAGTTTTATTTAAGTATATGTCACATTAAACTAAAATGTACAATTTGTATGAAGCTTCAACAAAAAATTATTTTAAAACGATATTCGTAAATAAATTTTTGCTTATTTAGTATTTGGTCAAAATTGCAAGATTTCGAAAACGAATTGCACTGATATAATAAATACTATAGATTTTTTCTTTTTTTGTTCACGTGTTTTTAGAATTAGAATCTTATTTACTTTATTTGACTTTAGGCAGAGGGATAAACATGGGGAGAGGGTAGACGGTGAAGTTTCAAATAAATTATAAAATGAAGATCTAACCACTAAATTATTTTAAGATAATAGAAAAAAGACAAAAATTACGTGAATTCAGTATTTGTTCAAAATTGCAGGATTTTATAATATGATTTATTATGAATATTTAACCAGTAAATTATTTGAGAGAATAAAAAACCAAAATAATGAGAATTTAGTATTCAGTCAAAATTGTAGGAATATGAATAAGATTTGGTTCGAAGATTTAACCAATTTTTCTTTTTTTGAGAGAATTGAAAAGTTAAAATAATGAGAATTTAGAATTAGATCAAAATTGTAGGATTTCGATCAACAAATATAAATTATACAATATAGATGGATAGAGATTTACCTCATAAAAAATGTGATATTATCTAAATAATTAATAGGTTCCAATTTCATTTACTTATTTTTGGCTAAACTCTATCGAGAAGGTTTTTTCTTCTTCTTGATATTGAGATTTTTTTCAGTTTATTACTATAATTAGAATATTCTTATAAGTATAATAATACTTCTGCGAATAAATTTAAGAAAAATCATCTCACAAACTTATTTTCTGTTTAGCCCCTCCCTCCACTGAAACATAACAATGGCGTCCTCTGCTTTGTCTCTCAAATCACTATTCACCTCTTTCGCCGCAAACCCATCTCACCAAAATGTAAGTTTTAATTTTTCCAGTTATTCAATCCTTGTTTATTGTCTTTCTTTTTCGTGTTAATTTGCGGCGTTCAACATTTTTGCAGTAAGGGCTTTTTACTGATTTATTTATTCGTTCTGCCAATACTAGGGTATTTTTTTTTTTTTTTTGAATTTGAGTGAAGTATCGAATTACTAGGCAATTTACGAGCTTTATGCTTATATGAGCTTCATTTGACAAATTTTCCGCGAAATTCTGAGTTTTTTAATTTTTTGCACTCAAAAAGTTATTGTTGAACTCAAGGGACTATGTGCAATTATTTGCAATTTGATGGTTAAAAGGTAATTTGAAATGAAAAGGATTTGAATGAATGGTAGTGATATTCACAAGTTTGCTCTAAGAAAGATCATCTAGGTTTTCAATCTTATGCTTATGCAAACCATATTTCTCTTTCTTTAGGATTTTTTATTGGGGAATTGCTCCTTCAACTATGGATGCAAATCAATAGTGCCCAAAAAGGGAAATTTCTGTGTGAGTGGTCAAAACTTTAAATTAAATTGTTTGAGAGACAAAGAGATGGATGTCAGCACTTCGGCTTTGGTTGATGGAATTGCCGCCGAATGTTCCAGTGGTAATTCTATTTTAAATCTTTTTAGTTTTTTACAACTATATTGTTTAAATGATTGTATGTGTATCCAAGTATTATGTGTTCAATTTGGCTGATTAAATGATATATATATACACTGTAGAAACGGAGACAACAGAGATCAATGACCAGAGGGAGCAAAGTTTTTCAACAATTTTGATGAATTTTTCCAATGACTTTGATCCTTATGGTGCCATGAGCACGCCTCTCTATCAAACAGCAACTTTCAAGCAGGTAAATTTTCGATACCTTAACAATAATGTGAGCTTCTGAAATTACTTTGTTTTCTTTGTAAACAAATTTAATTGTTCCACAGCCTTCAGCCGTAGAATATGGGCCTTATGATTATACAAGAAGTGGAAATCCCACTCGGGATGCCTTGGAAAGGTCTATACTTTTCTAACCATGCTTAATTCTTGTTGTTTTCAGAGTGTTTTTGATTGTTGTGGACTTCTTTTCGTTTGTTTAATAATTCTGTTTTTGTTTGTTTGTTTGTATTTTAGACTCATTGCAAAGCTTGATAAAGCCGATCGAGCTCTTTGCTTCACTAGTGGAATGGCTGCTTTGTCAGCCGTTACTCATCTTGTTGGAACTGGTGTTTCACTTTTTCCTCTTTGCTGAAAATTTGGATTGACATGTATTAAACTAGTTATGCCTTAATTGATATTTTTTTTCCGTTTTTTCGCATGACAGGGCAGGAGATTGTTGCTGGCGATGACATGTATGGGGGTTCAGATCGTTTGTTGTCGAGTGTAGTTCCTAGATCAGGAGTTGTGGTTAAGTTAGTATTACTATATTTCCTTGAAGAAATTTCATTTAATTGAACCATTAGAAAAACAGACCTTTAGAATACTTGAAATTATACAGGAGAGTGGATACAACAAATTTGGAAGAGGTTGCATCTGCCATTTCACCCTGGACAAAGCTTGTGTGGTTGGAGAGCCCAACAAATCCACGCCAACAAATTTCTGACATTCGTGTAAGACTTTTGTTTGATTTTCGTAAATTTATTTCGGAGAGAGTTTGGCCTAGCGGCAGAAAATATTTATATATAGGGTGTGAGAATATTGGATATTTTACTTTATCATTTTATATCAACGTGTTCATTTAGAAAATAGCGGAGATAGCTCATGCACATGGGGCTCTTGTATTGGTGGATAACAGCATTATGTCTCCTGTACTATGTCGACCCTTGGAGCTTGGAGCTGGTAATAAATCTTTCTTCATTAATAACTTTTGGTAAGTAAGATTATTTACAATATATGCCACCAACCTTAATTTGTCAATCAATTTTCAGATATTGTGATGACCTCAGCTACTAAATTCATATCTGGTCAGAGTGATCTCATGGCTGGGGTGCTTTCAATTAAAGGAGAAAGGTTTGATCTGTAACTCACTTTTTATTATAAAGTTTTCACTAAAAAAAAATTGCATCAATATTTATTTATTAATTTTCTTTTTATTTTGTGATCAGCTTAGCGAAAGAATTGTATTTCCTACAGAACGCAGAGGGGTCAGGGCTAGCTCCATTTGACTGTTGGCTTTGTTTAAGAGGCATCAAAACTATGGCCTTACGCGTTGAGAAGCAACAAGTATTGCTTCGTCTTTTTACTTGTAGTATTAATTCTCCGTTATTCTCGTCTCGGATTCTTTATAAGATTAAATGGCAAGTATTCTTTTTTAATTCCGTTTGATAATGATCAGGAGAATGCACAAAAAATTGCCGAATTTCTGTCCTCTCATCCGCTGGTGAAAAAGGTCAATTATGCTGGTCTCCCTGATCATCCGGGACGGTCTCTTCACTACTCTCAGGTACAAAATTATGCAGAGTGAAATGAAAAATACCCCCTTATGCTCTGCCTAATTAGCAAAACCCCCCTATGTTATTTTTATTGCCAACCCCCTGCTCATTTTTATTAGCAAAAAAAAATCCTCCCAAGCTAAAATGACAAGTATACCCCCAACGAAAGATACAAAAACACTCCTATTCAAAATTTGACAATAATCACCCTATGATTTATGAAGGAATTTCAAATGGAGTTTTGTGCTAATAGAAAAAGAACACATGGGAATTTTTTGCTAATAAAAATAACACATGCATGGGTGGATCTACACTTGTAGTTTCCTTATATACATTATGTATTGGACATGCTTAATTTATTAATAATCAATTCAAAAAATTTTTACAAAATTTAGTAATACAAAAAGTATGCTTGTCAATTGTATTACGCAACTAGATAATAAATTTGCAGTATTAAATATTACCATTTAATTTTTTTCACCAAATCTTTATATTAAACATTAAAGAGACCACACACTATATTTTCCTTATGTGAAATGACTAACTTGTTAAATTGATTGTACCCATTTTCTAAAAGTATCTCACAGATGCTCAATTCTGAATTGCATCGTTCATATGCCTTTGTTGTCTCTAATTTCATTTAAATGTATGTTAATTGATTTAATAATGTGTTAAAAAAAATGTTAATAGTTTAACTCTGCCCCCTCGACTCTATAATCCTGGATCCGCCCCTGAACACATGGGTTTTTCTTTTTGCCAATTAAACAAAGCCACAGGATACTTTTTGCATTTAGCTCAAAAATATACTTGGGATTTCAATTAATCAAGTATCATGCACAAAGCAACATATATAATTATATATGTATTATATGTATATGTGTGTGTCAATTTTGTATGATTTGTCTCTTCTTGCAGGCAAAGGGCGCAGGTTCTGTGCTTAGTTTCTTAACCGGTTCGCTAGCCCTTTCTAAGCATGTAGTCGAGACTACCAAGTACTTCAGCATAACCGTCAGTTTTGGTAATTTCTCGTTCCAGTCGTTATATAATTGCAGCATATATATATGTCTATATATAGTTTATAGTTCTAACTCTATGATTTATGTGACAGGAAGTGTGAAGTCCCTCATAAGCTTGCCTTGCTTCATGTCTCATGCAAGCATTCCTGCTGCTGTACGCGAGGCTAGAGGTTTAACCGAGGATCTTGTCCGAATCTCTGTCGGAATCGAGGATGTCAATGATTTAATTGCTGATTTAGATCATGCCCTCAGAACTGGGTCTACTGCATAGATTATTAATGTACATGACCTAAGTCATGCTTTTAATGTCTTCAATAATTTAGTATGGATATTGTTTGCAAAATTGATAATTTTGTTATTATAAAACTTTGTGTTTGCCTTGTTGATGATCGGTCTAATTCATGGATTAAATAAGATTACTGATTTTTTTTATTAATAACTTTTACAGCTGTTTCATGAGAATCTAGTAAAGTTCTCCCATTTTCATAGGCTGTTAATGGGATGGATTTTAATTTAGATTCGGTCTGAATTTGATTCAATTTATTAGAATATTTATTCGATTAAGGATTCGATAGATTTGATTCGATTAGAAAGGTCCATAATTTAAAATAAATAGAGCGAACACGAATCAGCTTGATCCGATTCGTTAAAGATTAAAATTTGATTAATTTATATGTATATATACATAATAGTATCTAATTATAAATTTTGTACTCGAAATTAAAATAATGTTAAAAGAAAATTTGTTCTCAATAAACTTTAACTTCATAATGTATTTTTTTTCTTATAATTATTTTAATTACATAATGCAATAAATTATTAGATAAAGTAAACAATTAGAGGTTAAGAGCACTGTGGCGTAATTGACTACATATGCAGCTCTTTAAGATTCGGGCATTTCATACTACAAAACAATTTTTAAGTACTTCACTAGTCCAACTCTTTAAATTTTACACAAATTGTCGATGATGTGGTAGGTAGGTCTGAAAATCAAATTAAGCTACTCGATATTCGATTCGAGCTCGTTTGATAAAAGTTCGTTTAAGCTCGGTTCGTCATGCAAATTAAACAAGCTTGAATATCATTTTCCGTTAAATAACTTTAGAAGCTTGACTCGACCTCGACAAGTTAAAAATTGATAAATTACATGTAAAATATCTAGCTACTTCATCCTCGAATCGAGTTCGTCCGATGAAAATTCGTTTGAGTTTCGGCTCGTTTAACAATCAAACCAAGTTCAAACACAAAATTTCAAGTTCGATGAAATTTATATTAAGAAGGAGATGAAAGATCGGGCCATGGACTGGATGAGGGAAGGGGGGATGCGATATTACTCAGCTCGATAACACACCTAGTCATAGCCTAATGGCAAAATTGAGGCTCCAAAACCAATAGAGCAAGAGGTCTTGGATTCGACTCCCACTAATGTGGATATTTATGTAGTTTAATACTAATCTTGGTGGTTTAGTTATCTTTATATGTTGATTGTGATTGAAAAAAATTTATAATGCAATTATTTATATAATGATGTAATATTGTTTCTAATATATACCTATATGACTATATCTATATCTATATTTATACTAATAATCCTAAAAGTGTGAACAATTTAAGTTTTTTTCTTTTTTTTTGAAGACAAAAATTCCCTTATTCAAATTGTAAAGTATATCAATAAAATATAATTAGGCATAAATTTTCCTTAAATTTTCTCATAAAAAATTTGGTAGGAAAATATTTTAAGAAAATCTGTAACTTCCTTTCCTCCTAACCAAGCACCATGAATATGAAAGAAAAACAAAGTATATTCAAATTATACATAAAGTCTTATTATAGTTATTTACTACATTAACTCTAATAATTAAGAAATTAACTCTTATATCAATTTTATAATTTCATTATTGTTCTCTTATAACACATAAAAATATAAAAAACACTATTATTTTGAATAGTTGCTAAATATACATGTAAAATTATTATAATGTATTATCAATATGTTTTTATATAAAAAGTATTATTTGTTTCGTTTAAAGATTTAATACAATATGTCACTCCTTAAAAAATTGAAATTCTCTTAAATATCATAAAAATTGGTGAAATCGATAATAAATAGTGCCGGTAAAATCGGTTAAATACATGCGAAATAGATAAAAATTTAGGTGACATTTGTGAAAACATGGAAAATAAATTGGTGAAATCATTGAAAAACGAGTGAAATATATAAAGAATGGGTTAAATCATTGAAAAAAGGTTAAAGTTTGTGATATAATGTGAAATCAATAAAATTTCAAGTGAAATTTATTAAAAAAAAAACATGTGAGATCGGTGAAATATAAGTTAAACTAATAAAAATAAGTAAAATCTGAAATAGAAAAAAAAAGTTTAACCAACAAAATCAGTGTGAACTAAATCAGTAGAATATTTTTTTTGTTTGAATATGAGAAAACAAAAGAAGTCGATGAAAAATAGAAAAAACAATGAACAATAGGTTATAATTGATCAAGAACGAGTAAATCAGTAAAAGTCAATGAAAATTGAATTAAACTAATTAGTATAATAAGTGAAATGGCTTAGATTGGTAAAATAATATCTTTCAAATGATAAGTTAAGTGAAATAATTTGAGATATACTTAAAAGTAATTGAAGATGTATAATGTATAATTATTTGAGTTGAAAATTCGATAAATACATGGGAAATCGATGAAAATTCAAGTGAAATTCGCGAAAAAAATGGATGACATCGGTGAAACGATGAAATTACATAAAAAATGATGAAACATGTGAAAAATGCGTAAAGTCGGTGAAAAATGCTAAAGTAATGGAAAACATGTGAAAATTGGTTAAAGTGGTAAAAATTAGTGAAATCAATAAAATAAAAAAAGTTCTGTTGGTCCAAAGTGGTCAGATGAGGTCTAGAGGGGGGGGGGGGGGGGGGTGAATAGACCTCATAAACTTTAAAATTTTTCTTTAACTTCTCTTCTATAAGTAGAGTTCGCTCATCAGCTAAATAAGATGACTAAGCTGATTTTGCACTTGGCTTATCAGCAGAGTAAGACTACTATGCTGATTTAACACTTAGCTTATTCAGTGGAGTAGACTACTATGCTGATTTTGCTTATCAAGCTTATATAATCAGAGTTTCAAACAATGATGCAGCAAAAAATATTTACGTGTTTTTCAAACAATGTTTTCAACTCAATTAAACTTTTAAAGCACAAAGAAAGTTTTACCCCAAGTTGGAAATTCCTCAATTTAAAAGACTCTTCTTTTAAAGTATTTACTTAGCTTATGAGATATGCAATGCAAGACAAATAAAGTAAATAACACAAGAAATTTTTATAGTGGTTATACAGGAACAAATCCTCTTAATCCGCTCTTCCAAGTCACACAGATCTTGAGTTATACTATAATCACTAAGTTTACAGTATACTCTGCTTGCGTCGAACAACAAATGAAACGACCACAAGTTCGCAATAGGAAATCACAAAGAAGACCTATTCTCCGAAGTAATATCACTCACAAAGATTGATATCTACTCCTCACAGCACTCAGTTGAATATCACTCAGATATACAAGGGTTAACTCTTGTTCTTCAACAATCAGCTTCGTCATAAGATGACTCCGCTTATGAAAAGATGACTCAACTGATGGATTCTTGCTCTAAAGATTTGATCTTGAAAGTGTGCAAGTCTCTCTTGAATCTTCAGTTCACCATCTATTTATACTCTTGGATTTGTAATTTTGCTTGTTGAAGGTTGGCAAAATTGCATTTTAGTCCTTGAGCAACGGTCATAATTTGAATGGTAACTTTTGCAGACTGTCGCACTGTTCACTGTACACTCTGTTGTACTTACTGCATTTTTTTACTGTACACTCTCCTGTACTTTCTGTACTGTTTACTGTACACTCTGCTGTACTTTCTGTCAGCAGCATTTAATGCACTTAGCTTGTTACCGTTGGACAGCTTACTGACCGATTTTACTTAGCTGATGGGATCCACTCCGCTGATGATCACTAGTCTGATGCACTAATCTGATGCACAAGTCTGATACACAAGTCTGATGTACAAGTCTGATGCACAAGTCTGATGTACAAGTCTGATGTACAAAGCTGATGCACAAGTCTGATGTACAAAGCTGATGCACAAGTCTGATGTACAAGTCTGATGCACAAAGCTGATTTTCAATCTTTCACTTATCTGATTTTCACTCTTATCATAAGATTGAATCTTCATTTCTTGAATACTTCTGTTCTTGAATGATTTTCTTTTAAACCAAGTATCCAATCTTCAAAGGTTTACTAAGCTTCAATAACTTAGTTGATGACACATTTTTGTTATCATCAAAACCTTTAACTAACTTATTTAACTCAACTGATAAGATCACTTAGCTGTTCTTGAGTTAATAAATTCTTCCAACAAGTTCAAACAACAAAAATAAAATCAAACCATTAGAAAACTGGTTTAAACCGAAAAAAAAACTAAAGAATCGATGAAAATACCCATGATGAAGTTAATTAATTGAATACCAGTCATTAATATGTGCTATTTTATGACATAATGAAGTTAATTTTACTCTGATTTAAAATACCACTGAAATTAAATAGACACGTACAATGTCTGTGCACTTTATACCGGTGAAAAAATGCATGTGAAATCGTAAATACATTTGAAACTGATACAAAAATTGGATAAAATTTGTGAAAAATGGATGAAAACAGGTAAAATTGATTAAAATAAAGATAAAATTGGTGAAAATATGTGAAATAGATGAAAATTAATTCGAATGAAATTTCTAAGAAAAATGATGAAACCAGTGAAATTCAGTAAAATTGGGTAAAGCCAGTGAAAAAAGGGTAAAATCGGTCAAAAACATATAGTTGGTAAGAACGTAGTTAATCAATGAAAAATTCAGGTGAATAACATGTGAAATTAGTGTAAAAACATGAAAAATAGGTAAAAAGAGGTTAAAATGGTAAAAACGAGTGAAATTAGTTAAAAAAAGAGTTTAACTGGTGAAATCGGTAGAAAAATGGTTAAACTGAAGAAAAAAATAAAAAAAATCGACCAAAAAATGAGAAAACAATTAAAAATGTTATAACCGATAAAAAAAAAGGGATAAGTCGCTAAAAAAACAGGTAAAAAAATTTGAACAGTGAGAATATATGAATCGATGAAAGTTTGGGGAAAATTTGTAAAGAAACGGATAAAATCAGTCAAAAAAGCTTGAAGCCAGTGAAAACTTGTTTAATCAATGAAAAGATTAGTTGAATAACATGTGCGAGTTAACCTTTGATTGACAAAAACAAGGTGAAATCGGAAGAAAATGGTTTAAATTTGAGAAAAGATTGACGAAAAAGGGGAAAACAATGAAAAATGTATACTAGATAAAAAAACAGAAAAATAAAAAAAAAAGTAAACAGTGAAAACATATGAATTGATGAATTTCGGACGAAATTGTTAAAAACTGGTGAAGTAGGTGAAAAAGCTGGTGAAACCAGTAAGAAAATATGTTTGCGGACGGGTGAAATTTATGAAAAAAGAATGAAACATGTGTCATCGGTGAATAATGTGACACTACAAAAATTTTCAACTAAGAAATTCAAAATATAAATACATATATTTATATATATAAACACAAGAATACTAATTTAATAATACTACTCAATTGGCAATCTTTAATATTTTTCATGGTACATTAACAAGACTTGAAACTTTGAGGACCCAATTTAAATAAGGAATTAGTTTAGAGGTTCAATGGAAAGCTTCAAGAATTGAGGAAGGTGAATGGTCAAATTATAGTCTTATTGTAAAGTACTCGGTTTATTGAAGCATAATTACTTCTATCAAACATCAATATATAACATTTCTTTCAATTATGTTCTAAGAATTCAATATCATTTTTATACTTTCTTAGATCATATAAAATAACGTTCCTATTAACTACTTCAATCAAATAGTGTTAAATTGAATAAAGTTTGAGTTAGTCTCTTTATCAAAAGATTTTCAAGAGTAATAACTTAGATACAAATTTTGTGCAATGACCAAGTGGAATGAAGGACTTGAGGAGACTTTATGACCTCTAGAAAAAAAAAACTAATTAAAATTGAGTATCTACCGATGATTGAGGTGCTCTATAAGTCTCAGCCACGATGAAGGATCACAAGGACAGGACTTTGTCCTTATGTTCGAGCTAAGCAGCAAGTTTTTGCAAATTTATCAAAGCCGACACTACATGTTAGTATTATGCCTAGTGCAAGTGCAACAAAGGATCAAACGATCAAGAGATTCCCGAGGTTTTCGCCTGTCAGTCTTGAGAAGAGTTAGATGATTAGATAACAAAGACCAAGATCACCAAAATGAAGATTTTTGTCATATAAACCCCAGGAAAGCCCAAATCGTCAAGTATACAATATATCGCTTCGACTAAGTAGCAAGATATTAATTCATTTTAGTGAATAAGCACTATAGTTCGATGGGTATCACACGCATGTAGGATAACTACTTTATAAGTTCGAAATCAGGATTTTACCTCTAGTGGTCCGTAACGAAGGTAATGAGAGTCATGAATATTTTCTGGTGAACTATATTGTTGGTCGAACATGAAGTTTAGATCGGTTGGGTGATTTATTAGGCTCCACATTATTGCCAGCCGAGGTGAGGATGATAGATTGTAGAACGATCACGATTGCAAGTTCAGTGGGATATAAATAATATTCGCCACTATGGCTATGAAACACCAATTAGGAGGTAGACTTCAATACTCGATCAAGCCGATGTGGATCATCAACCACGACCATGGAGGAAAAAGCCGACTTATGGAGAAACTTAAGGTAATATCAAATTAGGACCACAAAAGTGTAAAGACGAACGATGAACCTCTCAAACAACCCATCGGCCCGTGATTTCTTCGACTACTTCGTGATGGAGATTTAATAAGATCACACTAACCAGCTGGGGCTCCAGTTCGACTTACCAAATGACAAAGATCGTTGGACCTGGTACGACAAATTAAAAGTGCATATATGAAGAGTTACTTCTTTCCTTGTGTAAAATGGGTCAATGGATTAAAGACAAATGACGTGGTAGTTGGACTAAACTTGTTATTAAAAGAATTAACTTAGAGCTTCAAAATCTTAATAATAAAAGGTTAAAGAAGAACACCCAAATAATTGTACTCTATGTAGCCGTAATTCCAACATGCTTCTATGTGTATAAATATCCAATTTAACTTATTGTTGAACTGTAAGTCCATATGCTACTCTATTTGAAAATCTTTGACTCTTAAGTCGAATCAATTAACGAATTATTGTATCCTCAAGTACCTTTATTGTACTCTTATCTTGGTTCTTTTCTTTCGAAATTCAAATGTGGTTTCGCTAATTTTCACGGTCGTTCTTTTACTACTTGTACAATCTCATTTGGTTCTACCTTGTTCAACCAATCTTGCGTAGGAGTTACTATTGTAATTCTAACTCAATGGTACTTTCTTTTGTTTCATATATTCCACGTTCTAGTTCTTTGATATTCTTCTTACTTAAATTCCAAGTTCACATCTAGTAATCATACTCGGATTAAAAGTTCTAAACCCATGTATCCAATGCTTACCATGTCCATAATTCTTCATCGTAGGAGAATTTCAAATTTATTGTGCGTGTTCAGCTTCTCAACCCCTTATAGAATTTTCTTTTATAAATTCTATAGTCCATAATGTTATTTATCATTTCTCATTTACATATTCCCTAATCTCGTTATTTCGTACAATATCTCAGAATTTCGTATGCTCATTAATGTGATTCCTTAACATTCATTTGAATATATTGTCACTATTTCTTCGATTCAAAAATCATTGTTCATTTGACTATCAATGTTTGAATTTACTTAACTTCACCTTGGATTTAACCACAATTATGTGAGTTCCTAGACGGATAATAGAAGCATTAAGGTATTAAATTTTATTACGATAATTAAGAAATTTCTTTCGGGAAGGATAGACGAGAAGCAACTGAAATATTCATGAGTCAAGCCAGCAACGTGAGAACATGAGAAAGAAATGCGCCACACTTACTACAAGCTTTACGGTGAATAAAGTGAGAATCTGGGGACCAGATTCTTTTAAGGAGGGGAGATTGTGACACTTCAAAAAATCTCAACTAAGAAATTCAAAATATAAATACATATATTTATATATATACACACAAGAATAGTAATTTAATAATACTACTCAATTGGCAATCTTTAATATTTTTCATGGTAAATTAACAAGACTTGAAACTTTGAGGACCCAATTTAAATAAGGAATTAGTTTAGAGGTTCAATGGAAAGCTTCACGAATTGAGGAGGGTGTGAAATAATATCACAACTATAATTTGACCATTCACCTTTCACATCCATTTCACAACTCCACACACACACTATATCCCCAATTCATCACTAGAGAGAATTTAGTAATGAATTGGGGATCTAGTGTGTGTGTGGAGTTGTGAAATGAATGTGGAAGGTGAATGGTCAAATTATAGTTGTGATATTATTTCACACTCTCCTCAATTCTTGAAGCTTTCCATTGAACCTCTAAACTAATTCCTTATTTAAATTGGGTCCTCAAAGTTTCAAGTCTTGTTAATGTACCATGAAAAATATTAAAGATTGCCAATTTAGTATTATTAAATTACTATTCTTGTGTGTATCTATCTAATTCTAATACTAAAAGTGTGAATATTTTAAGTTTTTTTCTTTTTTTGTGAAGACAAAAATGCCCTTATTCAACTTGTAAAGTATAATAAAAAATATAATTAAACATGAATTTTCCTTAAATTTTATCATCAATTCTATATCTATACTTCTATACTAATACTAATACTAAAAGTGTGAATATTTTAAGTTTTTTTCTTTTTTTGTGAAGACAAAAATGCCCTTATTCAACTTGTAAAGTATAATAAAAAATATAATTAAACATGAATTTTCCTTAAATTTTATCATCAAAAATTTGGTAGGAAAATATTTTAAGAAAATTTGTAACTTCCTTTCCTCCTAACCAAGCACCATGAATATGGAAAAAAAACAAAACTAAATTCAAATTAAACTATATTAACTCTAATAAATAAGAAATTAACTCTTACATCACTTTTATAATTTCATTATTGTTCTCTTATAACACATAAAAATAAAAATAAAAACACTATTATATTGAATAGTTGCTAAATTATATATGTAAAATTATTATAATGTATTATCAAAATGTTATTATGTGCAAAATATTATTTGTATCATTTAAAGATTTAGTACAATATGTCATTCCTTAAAAAAAATTATATTATCTTAAATATCATAAAACATGTTCAAGTAGAATCGCATCTTACTTATGAATGAACAAAAATGTTTATGACTTAGTGAACTAAGTAATCTTTATTTGACGTGAGAAACATTACCTCAAATTTTCATGGAAATCTTTTCGACAAAAACGTGTGAATTAAGTGAAAAAAATGATATGAGAATTGGTGAAACCGTTCAAATAAGTTTGAAGTAATTGATGAAAATATGTGAAATCGATCTGGATGAAATTTATGAACGGTGAAGTAGGTGAATAAAAGAGGCAAATCAGTAATAAACAGTGCCAGTAAAATCGATAAATACAAGTGAAATCGATGAAGATTTGGGTGATATTTGTGAAAACATGGGAAACAAATCGGTGAAATCAGTGAAAAACGGGTGAAATATATGAAGAATGGGTTAAATCATTGAATAAATGTTAAAGTCTATGAAATCAATGAAAATTCAAGTCAAATCAGTGAAATATAAGTTAAACTGATAAAAATAAATAAAAGGAAAAAAGTTAAACTAGCAAAACAGTGTGAACTAAACCACTAGAAATTTTTTGTCTTTTTTGTTTGAATATGAAAAAATAAAAGAAATTGATGAAAAATAGGAAAAACAATGTACAATAGGGTATAATTGATAAAAAAAAAAAACGAGTAAATCAGTAAAACAATATAAAACCAGTAAAAAAATCAATGAAAATTGAATTAAACTAATTAGTATAATAAGTGAAATGGCTTAGATCGATAAATAAATATCTTTCAAATGATAAGGTAAGTGAAATAATTTGAGATATACTTAAAAGTAATTGAAGAAGTATAATTATTTGAATTGAAAATTCGATAACTTCATGTGAAATCGATGAAAATTCAAGTGAAATTAGCGACAAAAATGGATGATATCGGTGAAACGATGAAATTTCGTAAAAAATGATGAAATAGGTGAAAAATGGGTAAAATCGGTGGAAAAGGCTAAAGTCGGCGAAAACATGTGAAATTGGTTAAACTGGTAAAAATGAATGAAATCAATATAACAAAAAAATTTCAACCAACAAGAACAAAATCAAACCAAGAGATAAATGGTTTAAACCAAAAAAAAACTAAAGAAATCGATGAAAATTTCCATTATGAATTAATAAATTGAATAGCAGTCATTAATATGTGGTATTTTATGATATAATGAAGTTAAATTTACTCTGATTTACAACAAAATACCACTGAAATTAAATAAACATGTACAACGTATGTAATGGTATGTGAAATCATAAATACATTTGAAATCGATAAAAAAATTTGGTAAAATTTGTGAAAAATGGATGAAAACAGGTAAAATCGATTAAAATAAAGGTAAAGTTGGTGAAAATATTTGAAATCAATGAAAATTAATTCTAATGGAATTTCTAAGAAAAATGATGAATTCAGTAAAATTTGGTAAAATCGGTGAAAAAATGGTAAAATAGGTCAAAAAACGTAGTACTTATTTAATCAATGAAAAATTCTGGTGAATAACATGTGAAATTAGTGAAAACACATGAAAAATAGGTAAAAATGGGTTAAATGATAAAAATGAGTGAAATCAGTTAAAGAAATAGTATAACTGGTGAAATCGGTAGAAAAATGGTTTACACTAAATAAGAAATACAAAAGAAATGGACTAAAAATGAGAAAACAATGAAAAATATTATAAGCTGTAAAAAAAAGGGATAAATCGCTAAAAAAAATAAACCGATAAATTATTTTAAAGAAACGGATAAAATCAGTAAAAAAAGCTTGAAGTCGGCGAAACATGTTTAATCGATGAAAAATTTAGGTGAATAACATGTGAAATAGGTAAAAACAAGTTAAACTTTAACCGACAAAAACAAGGTGAAATCAGAAGAAAATAGTTTAAATTGGAAAAAAAGATCGACGAAAAAGGGAAAACAATGAAAAATATTATAATCGATAAAAAACGAAAAAATCGACAAAAAAAAAAAAAAACAGTGAAAACATATGAATCGATGAAACTTCGGGTGAAATTGGTAAACACTTGTGAAGTTTGTGAAAAAACCGGTGAAACCAGTAAGAAAAAATGATAGTGAAATCGATGAAAGTTCAAGTGAAATTTTTGAAGAAACGGATGAAACATGTGACATCGGTGAATAACGGATAAACTTGACATGAAAACTACTATGATGTAATGAACTAAAAAAGTTCTTATGATCTTATTTGAACCAATTTTATAAGATGTAATGAATAAATTAGTCATCATTTTATATTTATTATAACTATTCAAAGTCATCATTTTTTTTTTATAAATTAATAATATTAATAATAATAAATTTCATAAAAAAATAAATTGACCAATATATGATATTCTATGAAATAAAAATAGCTAATTTTACTCTAATTTATGAAAAATACCCATGAAATTAAAACTAGACACGTACAACGTACGTGCACCTTTCTAGTATATATAAATATATGTATTTATATTTTGAATTTCTTAGTTGAAATTTTTTGAAGTGTCACATAACACTTCGGCAAACATATTGTAATGCTTGATACATGTTATTATGTTTTGTGATTTCTTTAATGTTTTGAAGAAGAACAAGGCTATAGAATTTTTCTATCCCTTTATCACATTGAGAATTTGCTTGCCAATGTGTTTGCATTATTGAAAAAAACTATTAAAAAACTCCAGCCCCATAATCTATGAAAACAAAAAGTAGCCGCCATGCAAGCTTTTGCTTGTACGTCTTTAAACTTAATCCCACAAACTAGGTTTGCCATTCATTATGATAAAATTATTGCCTGAGAAATCACTAAACCAATGATACCTCCGATTAGTCGAAACCATAAAGCTTCCCTCTTATTCCAAGAACCTACTTACAAAAATCCCATTTCCAGAAGAAATTGGCCCTGCAAAACATTTTTCACAAGAAGATAAGAAAATTAGATGTGTTCATCATAAAAAAAGAATTATATATATGGTAACACGACTTCACAATCAGTTAATGAACATCAGATTGAGTGGTACCTGTCTATCATTCAATCACTGCTAACCCCTTTGAGTGTTCATTCTAATATCTGCTTATAAGTGAAGCATAAATATTAGTAATGTTACCTTTTTACCAATAGAGGCAATGTCAAATGTCAAAAACCTTACCTTGCTGTTCTCCCGTGATTTGAGGATCCAAAAAGTTTGCATCTGTTCCCATGAATGGAGATCTTTGACAGCTTCCTAATATATCTGAACATATTTAGAGAATACAAGTCATAACATGTACAATGAGCTTCTCTGTACTCATAGATTGAACGATATTGTCTGCGAGAGAGGGCCAACCATTACCATTAGAATAATCAGCTGTGAGGTCTGGAAAACTCAAATTTTGAGGTAACTGTCCCAATATTCCAAATGAATTCATCTCCGGTTCCAACATATTCTCATCTAACATTGGCAAACTCGGGTTACCATCATTATAAAGAGAATTATGAGGTTCGAGAAGGCTGTTATCAGCACCAAATGTAAACAGCGAATCATCCGGATAAGCACCTCCTGAATTCATTATTCCCTCGTTCATTCCTTGCATCATTCCTTCATTTGAGCTCTGAGCCAATGGTATGTTTTCAGGCAAAGGAATTCTTCCAGCATGATCCCCAATATTGACCCCAACTTGCATGCTGGAGGATACACTATTTGAGTAAACGTTAGTACTAGATGGGTCATTTGAGCTCTGAGCCAGTGGTATGTTTTCTGGCAAAGTAATTCTTTCAGCATGATCCCCCATATTGACCGCAACTTGCATGCAAGAGGATTCACCATTTGTGTAAACATTAGTATCAGCTGGGTGCATGTTCTCTGCTGGACCGTATGGAGCCTCGTAAGCTGAGTTGTCGTGCACTGCCAAAATGTAAAAAAAAATTTATGTTTCAATAACTAGCTACTAAATGGTTGCTGATAAGATTAAATAATTGTAAAAGTACTATCCGAGACATTTCATATTATTCATCTTTATACATAAACTCGTACGTTCGGATGTTCAATGGATGAACCACCTTTGCTAGCTTGTGCAATTTTGTAAACTTGTAATGCATTTAATCAAGGACATGTGATGTGAGAAAAAAAATTCCCGCATGAGTAAAGCATAAATATTGAAGGGGCATGTAATCATATGATTCCAGATTTTGTTTAGTGTTCGTCCTTGAATTATAAAATTCGTGATGAATATTGTATTCTACCAATGATAAATTATTATGATGTGGTGGCGATGCCTTTATTTAATGTTATTTATGTGTCGTTTACGTGTCCTAGAGAAATTGTGAACCACAAACAAAAATAAAAAAAGGAAATGAACAAAGGAAACTACAGTACTATAATGAAGCATTTGATGATTGTTAATGGAAAAGAAAATAGAAAAGAATATTATGAAATTTGGATGAAATACTTGGAACATTATCTCTGCATGACATTTTTCCTTCAATTATTGGTTTCATGTGCATAAAAAGAGATCATTAGCCTACTCTCTAGCTTCTTTACTTTTCCTTTCAGCCAAGAACCAATCAGAACATATACCTAAAGAAAGAAAGGGAAGTTGAAACAAAAGGACCACAACTACAACTACACAACCTATTTGAAATGGAAGTACAGAAAACAATTCAAACTCAATGATAATTTATCCAAGGTATGGAGGATTAACTCAAAATCCAAGGATACGAATAACCCATACTATATTTGTGTGCCAATAAGTGGTTCATCCAAAGATGCCAACACAATGTAGAAGTATAGATATACTTTATTAAAATATTGAAAGCAACAGTTATCTGAGTTATTATAAAGCAAACTTACTTGAATGAAACTGGGAACCATTAGACAGAGGAACAGAAGAAACTCCGACATGATCTACTTGCTGCATTAGCTCAGCCTGTTTCTCAAGCAACTGATTGAATCGCATTATCTGGTCTTTCACTTTCAGCCTCAGATGATAGGCCTTAAAAAATTCCTGATTTTCTGCTACAAGCTCTTGCCACACTGGAAATGGAAGGTGGCCCCATATGTTATTTAAAAAGTTTGAACACATAATAGCAATTATTGAAGACATGATAAGGAAATTAGACTGAATACTCTAATCTCGTTAGTACGATATACTGCTTACTGCTATATTTTTTTCCAACTACTGCAGAAAAGTTGACTTCAAAAAGGGACCTAATTCAATGAAAGCTTGCCCGTGTTGTATTAATGAGGAGGTGCGAGTTAAAAGATCCCCATTATTACTAATCAAAGCCCCAGGTTTAGCTTATATATTACATTTTGGATGAAGAACCAAGAACTTTATTGCTAACAGCAGGTCAGGATAAAATGTGAAGCATGGCAAGAGCGTGGAGAAATTAAGACTTCCTGACTACTTGAAGGAATCGAAGGATGTACAGAAGGGGCGGACTCAGGATTGACGTGTTGACGGTGTAAAACTTCATTATTGAATTCTTTTAAAATGATATCCACATTATTTTATTTGCACAAATTCACATAAAATAAGTAACTAAAATGAATATATCGAACTGAAAATGCAAAAAACAAATTACCAAATATATTATAAAAATACACAGAAATTATATATATATATATATATATATATATATATATATATATATATATATATATATATAGATATAGATATATGATAGCATCGATATCAAATTTACCAATAATTCTCTGCTCAATGTTAGAATCAAACTGTTTGCAAGAACAACCATCCTTTTCTTATTAATTTTATAAACAATAATATGATAACTCTATTCGAGAAGTGTGTTTCCTTGTAGAAATAAGTTGAAGCACAACAATATTCTATAAACGGATGGCAATAGTATAAAGAAGACATGCTTGTATTATGAAATTAAGGCAAAAGCCAATAAATTATATGTATTAATTAGCATACCTAGAATGTGAAGGCACAAAACGCAATTCGAATGAGGATTTTTCTTTCAATTTATTTTGTAAAACTTCGTCAATATTTTTAATTGAGTCAAAAAATTACTTACTTTAAAAATGTTATTTAACATTCATAAATATATTGTTTACATCGCTAATACTAAATATATATACATATATACGCATATAGTATTAAGAACATCCATAAATCCTTATGCATAGATCTGCCCATGCATACAGAAAAAAGGAGAAGAAAGAGAACGAGTATACAAGATGCAGACCACAACAACTGGATATACCATATATTGGTGCATATAGGCATAAAGTTCATTCTCATCATTGGAATCAATATTTGCCTTAAAAATGTTAAGATCTATAAATTATTAGATAGATTTGAAAGTGAAAGGCTGTAACAGTAACGGATTTTGTTAGTGATTCGTGTACAGAATCCTCGCTATTGACAACAAGGTCGGGATAAGTGCATACATAATCTGAAATTCGGGATAAGTACATACATAATCTGATGAATAACGCTGCATGTTAATGATAATATGCAATGATGCACTAACAGTGAACATCAATCCCTATAAAGTACATAGACAGAAGAAGATAACAAAATTAGCCAAATAATTTGAAATTACCGAGTTCAGTGAAAGCAGGCTCAATTTGTGCATGGCTTAACAGGGTACTGACAACTTCGCTCTCGTTCATGTAAAGCTGAAGACACCTTTCTATAAGATTTTGAACCTGATACCATGGAAAAATACAAGGTTAGAAACATTAGTGGATGCTTCTCTACTTAGTAGCCCACTGTTCTTGCTATGCCAGAAAAGATATACCAAAAAAAAAAAGCAATTAATGAGGCTACAACCATCAACACTTTGACCCCAATTTGTGACGCTCAAAATGATAAGATCAATCTAACTAGAAAGATACTATCCTTATCTCAGATATTTCATTATTTGTTATCATTCATGCATTCATCTCGTAGAATTTCTTTTTATCATTAATGTTCACTCGTAAAGAGGAACTTTTGCGGCCAAGTGGTTTTGTTATTATGACATGCTTCCTTTTCAGAATTGTTCAAAGTGATCTTGTGTAATTTGCCCATAAAAATTTCACCATATAAATATTTATAGTCTTAGAAAACTTCAATATCCAGAAGTATCCAAACCCTTCGCAGGAAAGATCTCGAAATGTCCCATCTATACAGGATTCTAGTTTCATCTTTCAAACACGTGTTCATATGCAACTTAATAATCAACAAATTTGTCGAACATATATATGATCAATGTCTTCCAAAATAAAGGAGCACATTTACTACTACAATATAGCACAAGACGACAAATAAAAATAAACTATACAAATTAGGCAAGAAAACTTACCAGCTGTAAATCTTTTAGCGAGATTTTTCTAACTCCTCCACTAGACATTATGTAAGCTTCCGAACTATAAAATAGATATAATCGAGCTGATCAATATATCATGTCAGAATAACGAAACCTCATAATACATTAACTCCAGCTTTCTTGTCAATTCAATATGCAATCAATACCGCATCGAATAAATGCTCATTAATAATAGATAGGTAACTAGCGAATCACAAACCAAGGCAGATATAAAATAAACTAGAATAAATTGACCAGCTGGGGCAACCACAGAAGTTAACAGAAAGCTTGGCTATATGCATGAACAAAATAGACAACGAAAAACACATTGCCCTCTCGAGAAAAGAATTAATACTCTTTGTTTCGTACGAGAAGAAATGCATGCTCAACTTCTATTTGAGCATCCACTTCTTCGAAATTCCTCACTTTCTCTCTCACCTTGTTTGTAATTCATCAAACCTGCTAGTTCTTAGTCAAGTGCACTTTACTAAGAACCCCTAAGTTTAAGTAAATTCGGCACAATTCACATATTTTACCATTATAATCTATTCTAAACATTCTTCAAAGCCCCATTTCTCTAAAAATTATATTTTGTCTTTAACCTCTATTTTCACCCACATAAACATGCATCACCTATCATTGATCAATTCTAATAGACAAAAAAATGAAAGACTGAATTCCATTAAATCATATGCTCTTGTTACAATTCTCTCCCTCGAATATAGATAGATAACAGAGTTTGTACAATCAAAGGTGGTTTGTAACATTTTTTCAAAAACCAAAAAGAAATACTTTACACACACCAACGATATCTACATATCACCAAAAAACGCCATTAAACTTAAACCTTGAAGATTTAAACAAAATCGCTATAATTGAGCTATAATCACCCGAAATAAATCCATAAAATTCGATTAATTATTGTACTAGGGCACGATACATTAACAAAAACAAGCATGCAATTAGCAAAATCGGCACATGCATCGAAAAATAAAATTCGTTTATTTCACCTAATATTTCTTCAGGTTTTCTTCAGCAGAGCAATTACAGAAGACTGAAGACAGAAGACAGATGCTAAATCTTCTTTTATCCCCATTCGACGTACAACTGATAGTTCATTATGTACAACTTTGGCGTGAGGGCCCACCCAACCGCATCGGGCGGAAGTAGGGTCATCATTATGATTTTTTATTCCTCTCTCATTCAATAGATAAGAATCCTCATAACTGCGGTCAGTCAAAAGTCAAAGAAAATTCTGTTTTATTAGTTAAGTAATTAATCCACTTATTTTTGAATTATTTTGGTAATGTGTAAATTTTAGTAACAACCCATATATCAATTTTCAATTCTTTAAGTGACTTGCCGTATTAAAATATTCAAATTTTGGTGTATTAAATTTAAATATTAATATATATATATAGTATCAAGTTGATCAATTGACCATACCAATGGAGCAAAATACATGGGACAAATGAAATATTAAAATTTTAACTTTTATACCCAAACCCTTCCTTTAATATTTTTGATACCTCGAGATGATATGGAATTACGGGTTTTGTTTCTTTTAAAATGAAAAAATATGCACCAAAAAATACAGTGGACAAAATCGGGATATGGATGTTTTTTTTATGTCACGAGGTTTCAGATGGACCAAATCAAGAATCAATAAAATGGACTAAATCATTAAGTTGATGATAGTAATTAAGCATCTAACCAAATTGATTATTAGTTTTTGACAAATATTATTAATTTTTTTTCAAAGGGTTATTCCATTTTGAGGCGGATTAGATCATAAAGTGGGAATCTCTCCTAACAGATATTTGAACTTAGGTTCGCTACTTTGTAATGTGTAGTCCTTTTCACTAGATCAATCATGGTACAAATATTATTAATAGAGTAAATCGCACTTTTGGTCCTTCTTATGGGTTAATTTTTGCATTTTATCCCTTTTAATATTTTTGTAGCAAATTCGTCCCTCTTGTCTATGTAGTGTAAATCATTAGTCCCTCTTAAATACTATATACATCACTTAAATTTAAAATATATTCTAAAATGGAGGGAAGTTGATGTATTTTGTATTTAAGAGGGACAAATGTTTTACATTACATTGATGAAAGGGATGAATCTGCTAAAAAAAATTAAGGACTAAAGTGTAAAATTTAGCGTATAAAGAGGACAAAATTGCTATATATTCAGTCTAGTGTATACATTAAATAAGTTAGTTACTCCTTGTAAGGCTACTAAATCATTATATATATATATATATTAGGCTAATTTCATTTATGATGATTACCCAACATTCTTGGGCTAAGGCAGATTCAGGTATTTTGGACTTGATAAGTCAATTTTAAAACTCATCACGTATTTTCGTAATAAAATTACGAGTATTTCAAATTTGGATTTCTAAACTTGAAATATCCAACCTTATTTACTATTTAGTATTCACGTAATTAGGTAAACAATTAAGACTATTGATAAGGGAATCTTATTGTACTATTAACTAAAGATTTTTTCCAGATATATTACAAATATTCTTTAATGGAATTTATTCTTTCTTGTTTCTTTGTTTGAGAAAAATAATTTTACTAATAATGATCACCGTAATATATTCGAGCTTACAAAATTAAAATCAGTTTTAGCTAGATAAATTAATCCCTTAATTTTCTTCTCTAGAAAACACGAGTTATTCGAATATCTTCTTAATGTGTAAAAATATTTTGGTTGCTTCCGCTCAAGGTATTCATATGTTTTGGCTTCAATTCAAACCTATTATCATGCAAATTCGTTCATCTTATCTATGTAGTGTAACATAATCGAACATGCATGGGATATGTTTCCTTGGGGTTCAAGGTTGCACGGATTGAATTCTTGCACGGTTGCGCCATTTAAGAGGTCGTTAAGTGAGTACCATTCAACTACAAGATTTAATGTTGGGGTTTTTATATTAAGGTTTAAAGATTGATTATTTAATAGGTAGCTTAAACTTTAAAGTTTGTAACTACAAGAAGGTGAGTCATGGACAAAACCAACTAGTCCTCATCAAAGCTAGACCAAGTGAATAACAAAGTGTTAACATATTTTCCATCAACTGAAAGTGTACTTAAGGTTGTGTTATTATGACAGAAAGAAAGAGAATGTGAGTTCACCATAATCATTATAAACGTGAGGAAATAACAAGTTCAATCAAAATGATTACGTTGAAGCCACAGCTTATCTTTAAAACTTGAATAACCTTTCATATCTTAATTACATTGAGGTATTAACCAAGTTGGTCTAGGGAAACTTGGGACCGGGACCAGCTAACCCAACTCATTTGCAGTTTGGGCTGGACTAGAACCGATCTTAATAGATTTGGTCCTGGTCCCGAGCTAACAAATGAACCACTAGCCAAACTAATTTAAAGTTAACACAATATTACTAGGAGGGTGCATAGAATGATAGAATTAGACAATGCCTTAAGAATTTTTTTTTCCCTTTTCAGAAGGACCAAGTGTTTAGCTATATACCAATCTTTATTAGTGGTAAAAATCTCCATCATCTTCTTTATATAACATTATTACATATTTGTGAAATTATCTTGACGCCTTTACCTTACCAACTCTGTTGAAGGTTTTAGACGTGGTGGCGCGTTCAAATGCCGGTACATGCTTGGGCTACAAGTTTGTATGTATAAAATAACTGTTTGATCTTGTGGTGGCGGAAGCAAGAGATGCGGTTTAGATGACTGAGTTGGCTTTGGAAAAAAATCTACACTAGATAGGTATATAGAAATCAATAGTCGAGATGGAGACACTTGAATCGCCTTTTGTAATCATTTTAACCCAAGTGAAAAATCCGTTGGATCCAAATCCAAAACCGGATAGGTAATCAGAATTTGGACCCGGATCCGTATCGACCTAGATCCGGTCCGTATTCAACCAACCTAGCCTAGGCTATTACTATACAAAATCGCACTTCATTTCTCTTCTTTTCTTTTGTTTTTTTTTAAGTGAAATGAAATTTCTTTTGGTCGCAGCATAGAAAAGAAGTTAAAGCGACAGTTCCAAGTTTTAGAGATTTTGGAAAGTCCCAATTTGATTAGAAATGGCCAAGTTTGGGGAATTTGTGTACAATGTCAAAAAAGTAATTCTATGAGAGATATGTTGCCCCTTATTTAGACAAAGTTGGCTAAGGAAGATTTGAATTTTGTGGCAGCTATAGGAAGTTAACTGAACTGAAATAGGTACTTACACTATGTAGATTTCAGGTGGTCTAACGCGAACTAAAGTGTCAAAACAATTTTATGAGATACTAAGTTGATAAATAAATAGTTTTATGAGGGACTAAATTGATACAATACAATTTTATGGTTGACTAAAGTGTAACACTATAAGTAAAAAGCCACTTATAAATGATCAAATTAAGTGAAACAAATAATTCATAGTGAGGACTAACATGGAAAAAAGATACGAGAGGGTCCACTATGTAAAAAATTAATAATAAGGAAAACCACTAGTAGTGTTTAACTTCCATTCTATTTTGGAGATTATTGGATTCCCAAGGAAGTGTGATTAGGACTGTCAATGGATCGTATCGGGTCAGATTAGGTTCGACCCAAATTTGGGTCCTTTTATGTGGAATATGATTTGGGTCAGATCTAGATTTTGCTCGGATCTAAATTTTTTGGTACATCGAATCTTGTTAAAATTTAGTCGGATATTGAATCTTTTTGACTATAAAATCCCAACTTTCAAGATTCACATTATTTTTTTTCTTTCTAAAATAAGTTTGTTAACGTTATAATTTTGTTTAATTTAACTCACATTTTCCAACTTTCTAACTAATATTTATAGTTTTTAGATGAAAGTAGGCATACAAATTATATTATAAATAAATTACTAGATAATATCTTCTTAATATCACTATATAATTTAATTTAATTTTTTTATTTTTATTTTTTATTGAATATGAATCTATAACATATCAAGTTTACCTAAATCCATATTATTTCAGATTTATTCAATTATGGATCAATTGGATACAGATTCAATTAATCAAATTTGGATTGGGTACATCCCTAATCGTAGTCTGAGTCAGTGGTATACGCCAAGTCATGGACCATGATGACCAAAGATTTTATGAAGATGATGGGCTAACATTAGATGTATACATGGACTTTATTCGTTTAGTTGTGGGCCAACTTGTGAAATATCCACAACAAAAAAGGCAAAAGGCCTAAATATTTTAGAAACATGTTTGGTCCTAGGATTGAATTTCTTGAGGTTAGGTTGAATTCGGGCCAGATATCTTAAAATCGATTTCACTTATGATGATAAGATTCAAATTGATCCGAATCTTGCTTAGATCTGAAATTTTAGAATCTGTCAAATTTGTTCGGGATTCACTCGGATATTAATAATTTGGATTAGGGCTGGGCATTTGGGATTGGGAATTTGGAACCCGAACTGTACCGATTGGGGTTTTATCAAAAAAATACAATATAATGGGTTATTCGGATTTTGGTAAACCCGATCTCCCGATTAACAAAAATCGGCTCGGGTTTCGGGTAGTAAGTCCTACCCGTTCGGGAACTCGGTTTATGCATATGTTTAATTTTTTAATAATAAAAAAATATATTACAATTTCACAAGTCCCTTTCTGCCTTTCACGTTTTTTTCTTCAAGCAAACAAATCTCAACTCTCAACCTTGAACCCTAAAATCGCGGCCGCCGTCATCTCTCCACTTCCCCTAGCGACTAGTATAACTCACGAAGATTGACATCATGTGTATTCCTTCAACATTCAAAACTAATTATTAATTATGAAAGTTGTCACTGCAATTCAGTTGCGATAACTCGGCGGCATAGGTTTGGTGTTGGGGAAAGCGTTTATCTTTTTCTGTTTTTTCTTTCCCTTTATTGTGGGTCCTTCAAAATTCCAGCAAAATGGGTTTCCCGAACTCGTTCCCGAATTCCCGAATTTTTTCAGGAACCCGAAATACCTGGTAGAGAGTAGGTCGGAACGGGTTTCGGGAAAGAAAATTGGAATTCCGAAACTCGAATACTGTTCCCGAAATTCCCGAATTCCCAAAAAACCAAACCGATCCCACCCCATTTTGGATCCAATAGAACCTACTTGTTTAAATTACACACCACTATCATTTTCTACAACAAATCCGTTAACATTACAATCTCATTAATTTAACAAACATGTTCAAACTTTTTTTTTCTTTCATAAATAGATTCACTTAACACATTAACCACTTAATTCAAATTATTAGAATTCACCACATGGATTGGGCTAAGTCCACTTACTTGGCTTGAGCCTAAATCAACCTCAAAAGCTAGCTTGTAAGGTGAGGATTGCCCAAGTCCTTATAAGGTGGACTTAACTATTGTTTTCAACCAATGTGGGACAATTAGTCTCAATACAAATGACTTAGCATATCACTTGTGGAAAGCAGTCCTATTGTATTAAAGAGTCAAAAATTAACTTTTATTGTTTGATGAAATTAGGCAAAGATATGAGATTATGTATGAATTATTAATTAATGTCTTATTAAACTGATGGTAAAACAATATTAATGTTACTTGTCATAATAAAACATTATGCACATATATATATATTTACAAATACAAATCTTTAAGGATTGTTTTGGCTTAGATCTATATTCGGTCCACATATTTCATATTATGAATTTTCGTAATCGATCGAATCCTAATAAATCGGGACAAATTCACACTGAATGATTGAAATCCGTCCCATTAACAACCCTTGACTTTAAACAATAAAGTTAAATGAATATATTCGGCATCCCCCTCTCGGTAATTAATTCCACCATGCACATAACCATTGTTATAAAGTACTAATCAAATTTTGCTAAAAGACAGTATTGATAAATGCATGTGTCAATAAAATAAATTCATGTTCTTAAGTGATCAATGATACATAGGGAAAAGGGATGAATAGACCTCTAAACGTTGACTTGTAAGTCTCAAAGTTGATCAAAGTTGACGTATTTAGATTATGGATGAATTTATTCAAATCACAATCATCAAAATTTTAATTAATTGAAAGTCTTGATCAATTGGATGAGATTCAAGATAAAATTCCATGCATGCCCTACCTCCTAAATCTAGAATCTCATGTATATACATGTCGTAAAAATCTTACATTAGGACTCAAGGACTTCTCTCATTAACCTGATTTCTGCTACCATCTTAGATTTTTCAGGAATTGAGAATGAACATTAAATGACTCGGATCTGACTAATCTTAAAAACTAGTCTAAGAGTTAAGAAGCAAATACTATTTAAGACCTTACAAGGTGAACTTATCCTTCATTTTCAATTCACGGGGCATTTAATCTCAACAACTATGCCCTATTATTTCCATACACCAAAATTAACTAGAACTAAAGTCAGTTGTTTGTAGATACTAAAAATTCTACCTCATGACAAACCATGTATGTAAAGACCTTGGTCCACTTCTGGCCTAGTCAACATCGTTGGGCTCTAGTCCACTAGCCCAAAATGCTTAAGCCCATGTTGACAAGTAGAAGTAGGTCAAGTCTTTATTAACCATTCAAACAATTCATCCACAATCAATGTGGGATTGGGGTGTTACAATCTCCCCAACTCAAATACTCGACGTCCTCGTCGAGTCCAGATCAATAGCCCAAGACCGCCCTCATGGATAACACCACGAAGTCGGCTCTGATACCATTTGTAAAGACCTTGATCCACTTCTGGCATTGTCAACATTGTTGGGCTCTAGTCCACTAGCCCAAAATGCTTAAGCCCATGTTTACAAGTAGAAGTATGTCAAGTCTTTATTAACCATTCAAACAATTCATCCACAATCAATGTGGGATTGGGGTGTTACAATGTAACTAAATAAGGAAAACACAATCACAAAACAAAAAATTAATTCTAGAAATAAATCCAGGTTCGAATCGGGGAAAAGGTGCTCACATTAGTATATTCGACGTGCTTAAAAGAAAGTAAGTCAGATATAAGATTTATATACCCCCCGGAACAACAAAAAAAAAAGTCTTTTTTTCTTTTTTTCCCAATATCTACATCAATAACACAAAATTGGGTGGGAATTATTGAAAATAAAACCCCTCTTTATGTACATATTATCTCTAACCTTAACTATAAGTAAGGAAAAGAAGAAGTAACAAAGGTAAATAAAAAGTTCCAAATTGTATTAATTGGACAGTGAAGTCATTGTTTATAGGCCTTTTTCTGTCTGGTGAATGCCCTTCATCCAATGATTTATTTTTGCTATTATTACTTGTTTGTGCTTTCTGTAAATGGATTTCTGATGATGTTTCAATTGATTCTTTATTTTCTTGCTTTTCCTCTTTTTCAGGCTTTTCAATATCACTACATTTGGTTTTCATAATATGGGGCTTAAGCTTATCCACATCAGATAATCTCACAGGCTTAAGAAAAAACTCCTCTGCCCCTTCCTCTAAACATCTGTAAAATAATAGTATGATTTAAACAATATTCAATTTAATTATAAGATAATTTCATGATAATTGGTTATAAATATATTAATGATTAAAGTTTCATTCTTTACCTGTTGATTCTTGAGGGGACATTCTCGGAAGACATAATGATTACTGGTATGTTTCTCAGAGATGAAGATTCCTGTGAAATCAAATGAAATGAAGTGCATTTTAATGTTAGATGAATAAATGAAAATTAAATATTACATGTATTTATTGCAAGTAGTTAAGTATTAACATCAATCAAAAGATATATATACTAGCACATTATATAGCAAAAGGGTGAACAGAACATGTGGGATTAGTCAAAACGTCTTTTTCATTATATTAGGTGGGATAGATTTTGTAGAGATTTTTATTGATCACAATTTAATGGCATGAAAAGGACCTCATAATGGACAAACTTTTTAGGACACATCAAATCCAAGATTTGATTTGGTTTTCTTATGTCATGGCATATTTTCCTTTAAAAGTAAATCAAACAGTGTTTCAAAAAAATGACATTTTCACTCTCCTACAAAACATGACAGGATTAAGGAGTGAAATGCAAAAATCTATTTCAAGTACCAAGAAATCTCATATGTTATAGTTATACATTAAATGAATATTTGATTGATTGCATCTAAAATGACTACATGGCCCTTGAATTATCGAGTTAAATCCTCTATATGGGTAAAAAAAAAAACAATTATACCTCTTATATGAATAAGTTAAAACTTAAAATCAATTATTCACTCTTATGTAGGTAGTAGTAATTAGTATGAAAATTGTGCTATTAAAATTGCAATATTGATTACACGAAGAAACTGTGTGTAATTTTATGTTTGCAATATTATGTAAGCACCTAAACCATAAGGAACTAAATGCAAAAATACCTCACTACTTTTTTTAATTGGCAAGAAACTTCCTATGTTATTCATATTAGCAATATCCCATTGTGTTGACTTTTATTACCAAAAAAAAAAAAAAAATCCAATTTAAAATTCTTTCATAATTCAAGAGGGACTTATGGTCTATTTTTTGAATATGGATGCTATTATAAATTTTCAGGTGAATAGGGGTGTTTTTACATTTTAAGCGAATGGTATAATTGTCATTTTTCCTTCAAAATAAATATTAATAATTAAAAAATAGCACATGATTTTTTTACTAATAAAATTAACACAGAAGGATTTTTACCAACTAGACAAAGGAAATGAGTACTTATGCATTTCACTCAAACCATAAGGTAGGCGATCGCTATCAACTTTTCTTTTTTTTTTTCAAAAGAAGTTTTTTGCTAATATTTTAACCCAAAATTTCTTAAAGTAATTATATACTTTGCATTTTTTGTTAATAATATTAAAAAGATTTTTTTTGAAGTAATTTGAGATGAGAGTTTTTTGCATTTTCATTTCTATGATTTGGAAGATACAGAAAACAGAATATGGCCAAGACAACATACCTTCATTTTCTTTAGCAAATCATACCCTGTCATTCCAGGCATAAGTAAATGGATGAGATCAGTGAATCAGGGAACCTAAGTAAAATTGATGAAAATATTTTAAATTAATTAAATATGATATGAAATTGGTGAAAAAACATGTAGAACAGTGAAAAAACTTGTGAGTGAAAATGAATAAAATCTATAAAAATAAAAATAAAATAGTTTAACAAAAAAAAAAAAAGGAACAGTAGAAAATGGTTTAAATCGAAAAATTAAAGAAATCTACGAAAAATGGAAAAAAATAACGAAAGTTGGTTAAACCGATAAAATTATTGATAAATCAAAGAAAAATATATTAAATCGATGAAAAGTTCATGAAATCAGTAAAAAGACGAGTTAAACCCCTGAAAAATGTATTAAACTTATAAATTAAATATATGCTCGAATTTTCATGGAAAACAGGTTAAATCGGTTAATTAAAATTGGTGAAACGATAAAAGTCGGCTAAAGCATGTGAAAATGATAAAAATTTGGATGAACACTGGTCAAGTTGGTGAAAAACGAATAAAACCGGCGAAAATGCTCATGTAAAGTTGATAAACGCATATGGAATTGAATAGCTTTGGATGAATTTCGTGAAGACTGGACAATATCGGTGAAATTAGTGAAAAAAGATGAAATTATTGAAAATGGGTGAAATCATTGAATCAGGAAAAACGGTAAAGTCGGTGAAAACATGTGAATTCAATGAGATGTGAGGTGAAATTGATGAAAAAAATGTAAATCAATGAAAAAAGTGTGAATTAGGTGAAAACGGGTGAGATCTTTAAAAATAAAAAATAGTTTAACTAGCAAAAACTAGGTTAAACCAATAGAAAATGCAAGGTTTACACCAGAAAAACATAAGAAATCGACGAAAAATAAAAAAATAATGAAAGTAGGTAAATCGATAAAAGAATGGATAAACCGATGAAAAAATATTTTAAATCAATGCAAAATGAATGAAATCCGTAAAAAGACTGGTTAAACCCGTGAAAAGAATGAACTAAATAATTTTGTTATGATCATATTTTAAAAAAATGAATTACAAGATCTTATAAACAAATCAATCATCAAATTATATTTGATTATTATAATTTAAAGTCATAATTTTTTTATGGATTAATAATTTTGATAATAAATAAATTAAATATTAGTCATTAATTTGTGTTATTTTTTGTGATATGACAAAGTTAATTTTGTTATAATTTATAAAATTTACTTATGAAATTAACTAGACACGTACAACGTACGTGCACTTTTCTAGTATTTATATATATACACACAAGAATAGTAATTTAATAATACTACTCAATTGACAATCTTTAATATTTTTCATGGTACAGTAACAAGACTTGAAACTTTGATGACCCAATTTAAATAAGGAATTAGTTTAGAGGTTCAATGGAAAGCTTCAAGAATGGAGGAGGGTGTGAAATAATATCACAACTATAATTTTACCATTCACCTTCCACATCCATTTCACAACTCCACACACACACTAGATCCCCAATTCATCACTAAATTCTCTCTACAAGAATAAATTAAAGGGGCTAAACATATACTAAAAATTAGAGAGATTGGAAATTAAAGTACAATCATTAACTCTCCAATCGACATTTAACTACTTTAATCTCCAATCTCTCTAATTTTCAGTATATGTTTAGCCCCTTTAATTTATTCTTGGTAGAGAGAATTTAGTGATGAATTGGGGATCTAGTGTGTGTGTGGAGTTGTGAAATGGATGTGGAAGGTGAATGGTCAAATTATAGTTGTGATATTATTTCACACCCTCCTCCATTCTTGAAGCTTTCCATTGAACCTCTAAACTAATTCCTTATTTAAATTGGGTCATCAAAGTTTCAAGTCTTGTTACTGTACCATGAAAAATATTAAAGATTGTCAATTGAGTAGTATTATTAAATTACTATTCTTGTGTGTATATATATAAATATATGTATTTATATTTTGAATTTCTTAGTTGAAATTTTTTGAAGTGTCACATAACACTTCGGCAAACATATTGTAATGCTTGATGTATGTTATTATGTTTTGTGATTTCTTTAATGTTTTGAAGAAGAACAAGGCAATAGAATTTTTCTATCCCTTTATCACATTGAGAATTTGCTTGCCAATGTGTTTGCATTATTCAAAAAAACTATTAAAAAACTCCAGCCCCATAATCTATGAAAACAAAAAGTAGCCGCCATGCAAGCTTTTGCTTGTACGTCTTTAAACTTAATCCCACAAACTAGGTTTGCCATTCATTATGATAAAATTATTGCCTGAGTAATCACTAAACCAATGATACCTCCGATTAGTCGAAATCATAAAGCTTCCCTCTTATTCTAAGAACCTACTTACAAAAATCCCTTTTCCAGAAGAAATTGGCCCTGCAAAACATTTTTCACAAGAAGATAAGAAAATTAGATGTGTTCATCATAAAAAAAGAATTATATATATGGTAACACGACTTCACAATCAGTTAAATGAACACCAGATTGAGTGGTACCTGTCTATCATTCAATCACTGCTAATCCCTTTGAGTGTTCATTCTAATATCTGCTTATAAGTGAAGCATAAATATTAGTAATGTTACCCTTTTACCAATAGAGGCAATGTCAAATGTCAAAAACCTTACCTTGCTGTTCTCCCCTGATTTGAGGATCCAAAAAGTTTGCATCTGTTCCCATGAATGGAGATCTCTGACAGCTTCCTAATATATCTGAACATATTTAGAGAATACAAGTCATAACATGTACAATGAGCTTATCTGTATTCATAGATTGAAAGATATTGTCTGAGAGAGAGAGAGAGGGCCAACCATTACCATTAGAATAATCAGCTGTGAGGTCTGGAAAACTCAAATTTTGAGGTAACTGTCCCAAAATTCCAAATGAATTCATCTCCGGTTCCAACATATTCTCATCTAACATTGGCAAACTGGGGTTACCGTCATTATAAAGAGAATTATGAGGTTCGAGAAGGCTGTTATCAGTACCAAATGTAAACAGCGAATCATCCGGATAAGCACCTCCTGAATTCATTATTCCCTCGTTCATTCTTTGCATCATTCCTTCATTTGAGCTCTGAGCCAATGGTATGTTTTCAGGCAAAGGAATTCTTCCAGCATGATCCCCCATATTGACCCCAACTTGCATGCTGGAGGATACACTATTTGTGTAAACCTTAGTATTAGCTGGGTCATTTGAGCTCTGAGCCAATGGTATGTTTTCTGGCAAAGGAATTCTTTCAGCATGATCCCCCATATTGACCGCAACTTGCATGCAGGAGGATTCACCATTTGTGTAAACATTAGTATCTGCTGGGTGCATGTTCTCTGCGGGACCGTATGGAGCCTCGTAAGCTGAGTTGTCGTGCACTGCCAAAATGTAAAAAAAAATTTATGTTTCAATAACTAGCTACGAAATGGTTGCTGATAAGATTAAATAATTGTAAAAGTACTATCCGAGACATTTCATATTTTTCATCTTTATACATAAACTCGTACGTTCGGATGTTCAATGGATGAACCACCTTTGCTAGCTTGTGCAATGTTGTAAACTTGTAATGCATTTAATCAAGGACATGTGACGTGAGAAAAAAATTTCCCGCATGAGTAAAACATAAATATTGAAGGGGCATGTAATCATATGATTCCAGATTTTGTTTAGTGTTCGTCCTTGATATATAAAATTCGTGATGAATATTGTGTTCTACCAATGATAAATTATTATGATGTGGTGGCGATGCCTTAATTTAATGTTATTTCTGCGTCGTTTACGTGTCCTAGAGAAATTGTGAACCACAAACAAAAATAAAAAAGGAAATGAACAAAGGAAACTACAGTACTATAATGAAGCATTTGATGATTGTTAATGGAAAAGAAAATAGAAAAGAATATTATGAAATATGGATGAAATACTTGGAACATTCTCTCTGCATGACATTTTTCCTTCCATTATTGGTTTCATGTGTATAAAAAGAGATCATTAGCCTACTCTCTAGCTTCTTTACTTTTCCTTTCAGCCAAGAACCAATCAGAACATATACGCAAAGAAAGAAAAGGAAGAAAATTGAAACAAAAGGACCACAACTAGAACTACACAACCTATTTGAAATGGAAGTACAAAAAACAATTCAAACTCAATAATAATTTATCCAAGGTATGGATGATTAACTCAAAATCCAAGGATACGAATAACCCATTCTATATTAGTATATTTGTGCCAATAAGTGGTTCATCCAAAGATGCCAACACAATGTAGAAGTATAGATATACATTATTAAAATATCGAAAGCAACAGTTATCTGAGTTATTATAAAGCAAACTTACTTGAATGAAACTGGGAACCATTAGACAGAGGAACAGAAGAAACACCGACATGATCTACTAGCTGCATTAGCTTAGCCTGTTTCTCGAGCAACTGATTGAATCGCGTTATCTGGTCTTTCACTTTCAGCCTCAGATGATAGGCTTTAAAAAATTCCTGATTTTCTGCTTCAAGCTCTTGCCACACTGGAAATGGAAGGTGGCCCCATATGTTATTTAAAAAGTTTGATCACATAATAGCAATTATTGAAGACAGGATAAGGAAATTAGACTGAATACTCTAATCTCGTTACTACGATATACTGCTTACTGCTATATTTTTTTCCAACTACTGCAGAAAAGTTGACTTAAAAAAGGGACCTAATTCAATGAAAGCTTGCCCGTGTTGTATTAATGAGGAGACGCGAGTTAAAAGATCCCCATTATTACTAATCAAAGCCCCAAATTTAGCTCATATATTACATTCTGGATGAAGAACCAAAAACTTTATTGCTAACAGCAGGTCAGGATAAAATGTGAAGCATGGCAAGAGCGTGGAGAAATTACGACTTCCTGACTACTTGAAGGAATCGAAGGGTGTACAGACAGGGGCGGACTCAGGATTGACGTATTGACGGCGTAAAACTTCATTATTGAATTCTTTTAAATTGATATCCAAATTATTTTATTTGCACAATTTCACATAAAATAAGTAATTAAAATGAATATATCGAACTGAAAATGCAAAAAAAATTTACCAAAATATTATACAAATACACAGGAAAATTTTATATATATATATATATATATATATATATATATATTTGATAGCATCGATATCAAATTTACCAATAATTCTCTGCTCAATGTTAGAATCAAACTGTTTGCAAGAACCAGCCTTTTCTTATTAATTTTATAAACAATAATATGATAACTCTATTCGAGAAGTGTGTTTCCTTGTAGAAATAAGTTGAAGCACAACAATATTCTATAAACGGATGGCAATAGTCTAAAGAAGACATGCTTGTATTATGAAATTAAGGCAAAAGCCAATAAATTACATGTATTAATTAGCATACCTAGAATGTGAAGGCACAAAACGCAATTCGAATGAGGATTTTTCTTTCAATTTATTTTGTAAAACTTCGTCAATATTTTTAATTGAGTCAAAAAAATTACTTACTTTAAAAATGTTATTTAACATTCATAAATATATTGTTTACATAGCTAATACTAAATATATATACATATATAGGCATATAGTATTAAGAACATCCATAAATCCTTATGAATAGATCAGCCCATGCATACAGAAAAAAGGAGAAGAAAGAGAACGAGTATACAAGATGCAGACCACAACAACTGGATATACCATATATTGGTGCATATAGGCATAAAGTTCATTCTCATCATTGGAATCAATATTTGCCTTAAAAATGTTAGGATCTATAAATTATTAGATAGATTTGAAAGTGAAAGGCTGTAACAGTAACGAATTTTGTTAGTGATTCGTGTACAGAATCCTCGCTATTGACAACAAGGTCGGGATAAGTGCATACATAATCTGATGAATTCGGGATAAGTACATACATAATCTGATGAATAACGCTGCATGTTAATGATAATATGCAATGATGCATTAACAGTGAACATCAATCCCTATAAAGTACATAGACAAAAGAAGATAACAGAATTAGCCAACTAATTTGAAATTACCGAGTTCAGTGAAAGCAGGCTCAATTTTTGCATTGCTTAACAGGGTACTGACAACTTCGCTCTCGTTCATGTAAAGCTGAAGACACCTTTCTATAAGATTTTGAACCTGATACCATGGAAAATACAAGGTTAGAAACATTAGTGGATGCTTCTCTACTTAGTAGCCCACTGTTATTGCTATGCCAGAAAAGATATACCAAAAAAAAAAAAAACGCAATTAATGAGGCTACAACAATCAACACTTTGACCCCAATTTGTGACGCTCAAAATGATAAGATCAATCTAACTAGAAAGATACTATCCTTATCTCAGATATTTCATTATTTGTTATCATTCATGCATTCGTCTCGTAGAATTTCTTTTTATCATTAATGTTCACTCGTAAAGAGGAACTTTTGCGGCCAAGTGGTTTTGTTATTATGACATGCTTCCTTTTCAGAATTGTTCAAAGTGATACTGTGTAATTTGCCCATAAAAATTTTCACCATATAAATATTTATAGTCTTAGAAAACTTCAATATCCAGAAGTATCCAAACCATTCCCAGGAAAGATTTCGAAATGTCCCATCTATGCAGGATTCTAGTTTCATCTTTCAAACACGTGTTCATATGCAACTTAATAATCAACAAATTTGTCGAACATATATGTGATCAATGTCTTCCAAAATAAAGGAGCACATTTACTACTACAATATAGCACAAGACGACAAATAAAAATAAACTATACAAATTAGGCAAGAAAACTTACCAGCTGTAAATCTTTTAGCGAGATTTTTCTAGCTCCTCCACTAGACATTATGTAAGCTTCCGAACTATATAAAATAGATATAATCGAGCTGATCAATATATCATGTCAGAATAACGAAACCTCAGAATACATTAACTCCAGCTTTCTTGTCAATTCAATATGCAATCAATAACGCGTCGAATAAATGCTCATTAATACTAGATAGGTAACTAGCGAATCACAAACCAAGGCAGATATAAAATAAACTAGAATAAATTGACTAGCTGGAGCAACCACAGAAGTTAACAGAAAGCTTGGCTATATGCATGAACATAATAGACAACGAAAAACACATCGCCCTCTCGAAAAAAAGAATTAAGACTCTTTGTTTCGTACGAGAAGAAATGCATGCTCAACTTCTATTTGAGCATCCACTTCTTCGAAATTCCTCACTTTCTCTCTCACCTTGTTTGTAATTCATCAAACCTGCTAGTTCTTAGTCAAGTGCACTTTACGAAGTAAATTCGGCACAATTCACATATTTTACCATTATAATCTAATCTAAACATTCTTCAAAGCCCCATTTCTCTAAAAATTATATTTGGTCTTTAACCTCTATTTTCACCCACATAAACATGCATCACCTATCATTTATCAATTCTAATAGGCAAAAAAATGAAAGACTGAATTCCATTAAATTATATGCTCTTGTTAAAATTCTCTCCCTCGAATATAGATGAATAACAGAGTTTGTACAATCAAAGGTGGTTTGTAACATTTTTTCAAAAAACCAAAAAGAAATACTTTACACAAACCAACGATATCTACATATCACAAAAAGAAACGCCATTAAACTTAAACCTTGAAGATTTAAACAAAATCGCTATAATTGAGCTATAATCACCCGAAATAAATCCATAAAACAATTAATTATTGTACTAGGGCACGATACATGAACAAAAACAAGCATGCAATTAGCAAAATCGGCACATGCATCGAAAAATAAAATTCGTTTATTTCACCTAATATTTCTTCAGGTTTTCTTCAGCAGAGCAATTACAGAAGACTGAAGACAGAACACAGATGCTAAATCTTCTTTTATCCCCATTCGACGTACAACTGATAGTTCATTATGTACAACTTTGGCGTGAGGGCCCACCCAACCGCATCGGGCGGAAGTAGGGTCTATCATTGTGATTTTTGATTCCTCTCTCCTTCATTGGATAAGAATCCTCATAACTGCAGTCAGTCAAAAGTCAAAGCAAATTCTGTTTTATTAGTTAAGTAATTAATCACCTTATTTTTGAATTATTTTGGTAATGTGTAAATTTTAGTAACAGCCTATACAGCAATTTTCAATTCTTTAATATTAGTTAAGTAACTAATCCACTTATTTTTGAATTATTTTGGTAATGTGTAAATTTTAGTAACAGCCTATATATCAATTTTTAATTCTTTAAGTGACTTACCGTATTAAAATATTCAAATTTTGGTGTATTAAATTTAAATATTAATATATATATAGTATCAAGTTGATCAATTAACCATACCAATGGAGCAAAATACGTGGGACAAAGGAAATATTAAAATTTTAACTTTTATACCCAAACCCTTCCTTTAATATTTTTGATACCTCGAGATGATATGGAATTACGGGTTTTGTTTCTTTTAAAATGAAAAAATATGCACCAAAAAATATATTGGACAAAATCGGGATATGGATATTTTTTTATGTCACGAGGTTCCAAATGGACCAAATCATGAATCAATAGAATGGACTAAATCATTACGTTTATTTATTAATTTGATGATAGTAATTAAGCATTTAACCAAATTGATTATTAGTTTTTGAGATTAATTTTTTTTAAAGTGTTATTCCATTTTGAGGCGCATCGGATCATAAAGTGGGAACCTCTCCTAACAGAGATTCGAACTTAGGTTCGCTATCTTACTGTGTAGTCTTTTCCACTAGATCAATCATGGTACAAATATTATTAATAGAGTAAATCGCACTTTTGGTCCTCTTATGCGTTAAATTTTGCACCTTCATCCCTTTTATTTTTTTTTGTAGCAGATTCGTCCCTCTTAACACAATCCTTTTTACATCACTTAAATTCAAAATATATTCTAAAATGGTCGAAAGTTGATGTATTTTGTATTTAAGAGGGGCGATTGTATTACACTACATTGATAAGAGTAGGGGGGCATGGGGCGGGTTTGGGACATGTTCGGGGCTAGAGATATGGGTCGGGATTGACACTTTTCATCCAAATTATTGTGGGACGGTATTACGGGTCCAATATTATTTTTATTCATCAATTCTTCATTCAACTAACAAAATAATATTACCATATTACGTAATTATATTTCGTTATTTTTCTTTTGCTAAATTGTATCACTTTTAACTCATTATTATATAAAACATATCATCAATTCATCATAACAAGTATTTCAAATATATTCAAATATGATCAAAAAGCGAAAACATATAATGAGCAAATGATAAAATATGATCCACATCAAGTCTCAATAAGAAAAATCCAATACTATTTATAGTTGATACCAAATAATTTATCCAAGCCAACACTTAAATTACACAAAAGTTATAAATTTTTAAAACATCTAAAAGTCTAAAATCATACCACCCATAATATTAATTACTAATAACAAATGTAAGATTTAAAAAGAATATTAGGGTAAAGTAAAAAAGTTCATTTATTATATAATGTTAATTAATTATATAAGTAAAGTGTATAAATTATATAATAATAATATTATATAGGCGGATTCGGATATTCAGGGTTGGAGAGACCAATCTCAAACCCTTCCCATATTCCCGTAATAAAATTACGAGTATTTCAAATTTGGATTTCTAAACTTGAAATACCCACCCTTATTTACTATTTAATTTAATATTTAGGCTATGTTTGATTCTTGGATTTGAGTTAGTAAAACACCAAGGAAAACATTTTATCTTGCATCCAGTGACGTAGTTTTGAGCTTTATATATTGTTCATTTACATATTAATTATTATTTTACCCACTAAAATCAATAAACCAAACATAGCCTTACTCAATTGGTAAACAAGTAATACTATTGATAAGAGAATCTTATTGTTCTATTAACTTAAGATTTTTTTAGATTGTAATATTCTTTAATGGAATTTTTTCATTTCTTTTTCTTTGTTTGAGAAAAATAATTATACTAATAATGATAACCGTAACGAAAAAGTTCTTTATAATTCTAACTCTGGTCAACTCCCCCACTATATTCGAGCTTACAAAATTAAAATCAGTTTTAGCTAGATAAATTAATCCCTTAATTTTCTTCTCTAGAATACTCGAGTTATTCGTATATCTTCTTAATGTGTAAAAATATTTTGGTTGCTTCCGCTCAAGGTATCCATATGTTGCCGCTCCAATTCAAACCTATTGTCTTGCAGAATCGTCCCTCTTATTTATATAGTGTAATATAATCGAACATGCATGGGATTTGTTTCTAAGGGTTCAAGGTTGCACGGATTGAATTCTTGCACGGTTGCGCCATTTAAGAGGTCGTTAAGTGAGTACCATTTAACTACAAGATTTAATGTTGGGGTTTTTATATTAAGGTTTAAAGTTGATTATTTAATAGGTAGCTTAAACTTTAAAATTTCTAACTACAAGAAGGTGAGTCATGGACAAAACCAACTAGTCCTCAAAGCAAGACCAAGTGAATAACAAAGTGTTAACATATATATTTTCCATCAACTCATGAAAGTGTACTTAAGGTTGTGTTATAATGACAGAAAGAAAGGAGAATTTGAGTTCACCATAATCATTATAAACGTGAGGAGATAACAAGTTCAATCAAAATGATTACGTTGAAGCCACATGTTATCTTGAAACTTGACGAGCAAAGTTATATTGATAACCTTTCATATCCTAATTACATAAAGGTGTTAACCAAGTTGGTCTAGGGCAACTTGGGACTGGGACCAGCTAACCCGACTCATTTGCAGTTTGGGCTGGACTAGAACCGATCTTAATAGATTTGGTCCTGGTCCCGATCTAACAAATGAACCACTTGCCAAACTAATTTAAAGTTAACACAATATTACTAGTAGGGTGCATAGAATGATAGAATTAGACAATGCCTTGACAATCCTTTTTTTTTCCTTTTCAGAAGGGACGAAGTGTTTAGCTATATAACAATCTTTTTTAGTGGTAAAAATCTCCATCATCTTCTTTATATAAATTCATTATTACATATTTGTGAAATTATCTTGACGCCTTTGCCTTTACCAACTCTGTTGAAGGTTTTAGACGTGGTGGCGCGTTCAAATTCCGGTACATGCTTGGGCTACAAGTTTGTATGTATAAAATAACTGTTTGATCTTGCGGTGGCGGAAGCAAGAGATGCGTTTTAGATGACTGAGTTGGCTTTGGAAAAAAAATCTACACTAGATAGGTATATAGAACATCAATAGTCGAGATGAAGACACTTGAATCACCTTTTGTAATCATTTTAACCCAAGTGAAAAATCCGTTGGATCTAAATCCAAAACCGGATAGGTAATCAGAATTTGGACCAGGATCCGTATCGACCTAGATCCGGTCCATATTCAACCAACCTAGCCTAGGCTATTACTATACAAAATCGCACTTCATTTCTCTCCATTACCTTTTTTTTTTTTTTGTGAAATGAAATTTCTTTTGGTTGCAGCATAGAAAAGAAGTTAAAGCGACAGTTCCAAGTTTTAGAGATTTTTGGAAAGTCACAATTTGATTAAGAAATGGCCAAGTTTGGGAAATTTGTGTACAATGTCAAAAAAGTATTTCTATAAGAGATATGTTGCCCCTTATTTAGACAAAATTGGCTAAGGAAGATTTGAATTTTGTGGCAACTATAGGAAGTTAACTGAACTGAAATAGGTACTTACACTATGTAGATTTCAGGTGGTCTAACGCGAACTAAAGTGTCAAAACAATTGATACAAATTGAAATAGGTACTTACATATGTATTCAGGTGGTCTAAGTTGAACTAAAGTGTTGAAGCAGTTTTATGAGATACTGTTGATAAAGAAATAGTTTTATGAGTGACTAAATTGATACAAAACAATTTTATGAGTGAATTAATGTAATACTATAAGTAAAAAACCACTTACAAATGATCAAAGTGAAACACTTTATAGTGGGGACTAACATGGAAAAAAAATACAAGAAGGACCACTCTTTAAAAAATTAATAATAAGGAGGAACATTAATGGTGTTTCCCTCCATTCTGTTTTGGAGATTATGGATTCCCACCCAAGGAAGTGTGATTAGGATTGTCAATGGATCGTATCGGGTCAAATTAGGTTCGACCCAAATTCGGGTCCTTTTATGTGGGATATGATTTGAGTCTTTGCTCTGATCTAAATTTTTTGGTACATCGGATCTTGTTAGGATTTGGTCGGATATCGAATCTTTTCGACTATAAAATCCCAACTTTCAAGATTCACATTATTATATTTTTCTTTCTAAAATAAGTTTGTTAACGTTATAATTTCTTTTAATTTAGCTAACATTTTCCAATTTTCTAACTAATATCATAGTTTCATATGAAAGTAGGCATACAAATTAAATTATGAATAAATTATCAGATAATATCTTCTTCAACCAATGATAAAATATTATTAATATCACTATATAATTTAATTTTTATTTTTATTTTTTATTGAATATAAATCTTTAACATATCGAGTTGACCTAAATTCATATTATTTCAGATTTATTCAATTATGGATCAATCTGAGTCAGTGGTATACGCCAAGTCATGGACCCTGATGGGCAAAGATCTTATGAAGATGATGGGCTAACATTAGAAGTATATATGGGCTTTATTCGTTTAGTTGTGGGCCAACTTGTGAAATATCCACAACAAAAAAGGCAATAGGCCTAAAAGTTTTAGAACCATGTTTGGTCCTAGGATTGACTCTGTTTCTTGAGGTTAGGTCGGATTCGGGCCAAATATCTTAAAATCGATTTTATTTATGACGAATAAGATTCAAATTGATCCGAATCTTGCTTAGATCTGAAATTTTCGCATCTGTCAAATTTATTCGGGATTCACTCGGATATTAAATATTTTGGATCCAATAGAACCTACTCCTTTAAATTACACACCACTATCATTTTCTAAAACAAATCCATTAACATTACAATCTCATTAATTTAACATATATGTTCAAAAAAAAAAAATTTCTTTCATAAATCCACTTAACACATTTAACCACTTAATTCAAATGACTTAGTATATCACTTGTGGAAAGCAGTCCTATTGTATTAAGAGTCAAAAATTAACTTTTATTGTTTGATGAAATTAGACAAATATATGAGATTATGTATGAATTATTAATTAATGTCTTATTAAACTGATGGTAAAACAATATTAATGTAACTTGTCATAATAAAACATTATGCATATGTATAAACATACATAGTATATATTTCAAAATACAAATCTTTAAGAATTGTTTCGGCTTAAATCCATATTCGGTCCACATATTTCACATTACGAATCTTCGTAATCGATCGATCAAATTAATCGAATCCTAATAAATTGGGACGAATTCAGACTGAATGATTGAAATCCGTCCATTAACAACCCTTGACATTAAACAATAAAGTAAAATGATTATATTTGGCATCCCCCTCTCGGTAAAACCATGCACATAACCATTTTTATAAAGTACTAATCAAATTTTGCTAAAAGACAGTATTGATAGATGCATGTGCCAATAAATAAATTCATGTTGTTAAGTGGTCAATTGGTCTCAAATGGTTAATGAGACATAGGGAAGGGGATGGATAGACCTCTAAACGTTGACTTGTAAGTCTAAAAAATTGATGTATTTAGATTATGCAAATCACAATCATCAAAATTTTAATTAATTGAAAGTCTTGATCAATTGGATGAGATTCAATATAAAATTCCATGCATGCCCTACCTCCTAAATCTAGAATCTCATGTATATATATGTCGTAAAAATCGTACGTTAGGCCTCAAGGACTTCTCTCATTTAACCTGATTTCTGCTACCATCTTAGATTTTTCATGAATTGAGAATGAACATTAAATGACTCAAATCTAACTAATCTTAAAAATAAGTCTAAGAGTTAAGAAGCAAATATTATTTAAGACCTTACAAGGTGAACTTATCCTTCATTTTCAATTCACGGGGCATTTAATCTCAACAACTATGCCCTACTATTTCAATACACCAAAATTAACTAGAACTAAAGTCAGTTGTTTTTAGATACCAAAAATTCTACCACATGACAAACCATGTAACTAAATAAGGAAAACACAATCACAAAACAAAAAATTAATTCTAGAAATAAATCCAGGTTCGAATCGGGAAAGAGGTGCTCACATTAGTATATTAGATGTGCTTAAAAGAAACTATATAAGTTAGATATAAGATTTATATATCCTCCGGAACAAAAAAAAAATTTCCGAATTTCTGTCCTCTCATCCGCTGGTGAAAAAGGTCAATTATGCTGGTCTCCTTTATCATCCGGGACGGTCTCTTCACTATTCTCAGGTACAAAATTATACAGAGTGAAATGCAAAATACCCCCTTATGCTCTGCCTAATTAGCAAAACCCCCCTTGTTATTTTTATTGCCAACCCCCATGCTCATTTTTATTAGCAAAAAAAACCCTCCCAAGCTAAAATGACAAGTATACCCCCAACAAAAGATACAAAAACACTCATATTCAAAATTTGACAATAATCACCCTAAGATTTATGAAGGAATTTCAAATGGAGTTTTGTGCTAATAGAAAAAGAACACATGGGAATTTTTTGCTAATAAAAATAACACATGCATGGGTGGATCTACACTTGTAGTTTCCTTATATACATTATGTATTGGACATGCTTAATTTATTAATAATCAATTCAAAAAAATTTTGCAAAATTTAGTAATACAAAAAGTATGCTTGTCAATTGTATTACGCAACTAGATAATAAATTTACAATATTAAATATTACCATTTAATTTTTTTCACCAAATCTTTACATTAAACATTAAAGAGACCACACACTATATTTTCCTTATGTGAAATGACTAACTTGTTAAATTGATTGTACCCATTTTCTAAAAATATCTCATAGATGCTCAATTCTGAATTGCATCTCTCATATGCCTTTGTTGTCTCTAATTTCATTTAAATGTATGTTAATTGATTTAATAATATGTTAAAAAAAATGTTAATAGTTTAACTCTGCCCCCTCGACTCTATAATCCTGGATCCTCCCCTGAACACATGGTTTTTCTTTTTGCCAATTAAACAAAGCCACATGATACTTTTTGCATTTAGCTCAAAAATATACTTGGGATTTCAATTAATCAAGTATCATGCACAAAGCAACATATATTATATGAGAGAATTTCACTTTTGATACCATAACTCAACCTACTTTAGGGATTTGATACCACAATTTTTTCTCCCGACACATTTGATACCATAACTCAAATCAACTCGACACATTTGATACTTCCGTCAAATTGGAAACAGAATTGTCACGTGATTGTCATGTGGCCGTTAAAACTTTGCACATTTGATACCATAACTTATGTTGACTGATAATTTTACCCCATAACATTTCAGGTTACCAAAAAAGCCCCACATTTTCAAATTTAGTGACGATTTTAGTCCACATTGTTGCAAAATTTCCAAATTGACTCGAATAAGGCCACATGCTGACCAATTTAGAACTTTACACATTTGATACCATTACTTATGTTGACTGATAATTTTACCCCATAACATTTCAGGTTACCAAAAAAGCCCCACATCTCCAAATTTAGTGACGATTTTAGTCCACATTGTTGCCAATTGACTCGAATTTCCAAATTGTTGCAAAATTTTAGTGACGATTTTAGTCCACATTGTTGCAAAATTTCCAAATTGACTCGAATAAGGCCACATGCTGACCAATTTAGAACTTTACACATTTGATACCATTACTTATGTTGACTGATAATTTTACCCCATAACATTTCAGGTTACCAAAAAAGCCCCACATCTCCAAATTTAGTGACGATTTTAGTCCACATCTCTATAATCCTGGATCCTCCCCTGAACACATGGTTTTTCTTTTTGCCAATTAAACAAAGCCACATGATACTTTTTGCATTTAGCTCAAAAATATACTTGGGATTTCAATTAATCAAGTATCATGCACAAAGCAACATATATTATATGAGAGAATTTCACTTTTGATACCATAACTCAACCTACTTTAGGGATTTGATACCACAATTTTTTCTCCCGACACATTTGATACCATAACTCAAATCAACTCGACACATTTGATACTTCCGTCAAATTGGAAACAGAATTGTCACGTGATTGTCATGTGGCCGTTAAAACTTTGCACATTTGATACCATAACTTATGTTGACTGATAATTTTACCCCATAACATTTCAGGTTACCAAAAAAGCCCCACATTTTCAAATTTAGTGACGATTTTAGTCCACATTGTTGCAAAATTTCCAAATTGACTCGAATAAGGCCACATGCTGACCAATTTAGAACTTTACACATTTGATACCATTACTTATGTTGACTGATAATTTTACCCCATAACATTTCAGGTTACCAAAAAAGCCCCACATCTCCAAATTTAGTGACGATTTTAGTCCACATTGTTGCCAAATTTCCAAATTGACTCGAATAAGACCACATGCTGACCAATTTAGAAAATTTTACTTATTTTATTTAAATAACTAATTTAATTTATAAACAATATTAATAAATTAAATAATACATTAACATACCAAAATTAAGAAAATATATTCTTTTTAAATATTAAATTTATATAATAGAATTAATATATTTAATATTTATTAAAATAATAAATTATATAATTTAAAACTATTTAATATTTATTAAAATATTAAATAATAAAAAAATTTAATTTAAAAAAAAAAATCCCCACCCCACCCACCACCTCCCCAGCCTTCCCCCCTACCCCCCGATTCCCAGGCCGCCGGCGGCCTGGGTCTTCTGTCCCAGGCCACCGCCGGCCTGGGTTCTTCGATCCCAGGCCACCGCCGGCCTGGGTTCTTCGATCCCAGGCCACTGCCGGCCTGGGATCTTCGGTCCCAGGCCGGCGGTGGCCTGGGACAGAAGACCCAGGCCGGCGGCGGCCTGGGAATCTGGGGGTAGGGGAGGGGTGGGTTGGGTTGGGTGGGGTGGGGTGGGGTGGGGATTTTTTTAATAAATTATAATTATTTATTATTTAATATTTTAATAAATATTAAATAGTTTTTAATTATATAATTAATTATTTTAATAAATATTAAATAGATTAATTCTATTATATAAATTTTATTTTTAAAAAGAATATGTTTTCTTAATTTTAGTGATAGTTATGTTAATGTATTATTTAATTTATTAATATTGTTTATAAATTAAATTAGTTATTTAAATAAAATAAGTAAAATTTTCTAAATTGGTCAGCACGTGGTCTTATTCGAGTCAATTTGGAAATTCGGCAACAATGTTGACTAAAATCATCACTAAATTTGGAGATGTGGGGCTTTTTTGGTAACCCGAAATGTTATGGGGTAAAATTATCAGTCAACATAAGTAATGATATCAAATGTGTAAAGTTCTAAATTTGTCAGCACGTGGTCTTATTCGAGTCAATTTGGAAATTTTGCAACAATGTGGACTAAAATCGTCACTAAATTTAGAGATGTGGGGCATTTTTGGTAACATGAAATGTTATGGGGTAAAATTATCAGTCAACATAAGTTATGGTATCAAATGTGCAAAGTTTTAACAGCCACGTGACAATCACGTGACAATTCCGTTTCCAATTTGACGGAAGTATCAAATGTGTCAAGTTGATTGAGTTATGGTATCAAATGTGTCCGGAGAAAAAGTTGTGGTATCAAATCCCTAAAGTAGGTTGAGTTATGGTATCAAAAGTGAAATTCTCTCTATATTATATATGTATTATATGTATATGTGTGTGTGTGTCAATTTTGTATGATTTGTCTCTTCTTGCAGGCAAAGGGTGCAGGTTCTGTGCTTAGTTTCTTAACCGGTTCGCTAGCCCTTTCTAAGCATGTAGTCGAGACTACCAAGTACTTCAGCATAACCGTCAGTTTTGGTAATTTCTCGTTCCAGTCGTTACATAATTGCAGCATATATATATGTCTATATATATTTTATAGTTCTAATGATTTATGTGACAGGAAGTGTGAAGTCCCTCATAAGCTTGATTTTAACAGCAGGAAGTGCGATGCTAGAGGTTTAACCGAGGATCTTGTCCGAATCTCTGTCGGAATCGAGGATGTCAATGATTTAATTGCTGATTTAGATCATGCCCTCAGAACTGGGTCTACTGCATAGTTATTAATGTACATGACCTAAGTCATGCTTTTAATGTCTTCAATAATTTAGTATGGATATTGTTTGCAAAATTGATAATTTTGTTATTATAAAACTTTGTGTTTGCCTTGTTGATGATCGGTCTAATTCATGGATTGAATAAGATTACTGATTTTTTTTATTAATAACTTTTACAGCTGTTTCATGAGAATCTAGTAAAGTTCTCCCATTTTCATAGGCTGTTAATGGGATGGATTTTAATTTAGATTCGGTCTGAATTTGATTCAATTTATTAGAATATTTATTCGATTAAGGATTCGATAGATTTGATTCGATTAGAAAGGTCCGTAATTTGAAATAAATAGAGCAAACATGAATCAGCTTGATCCGATTCGTTAAAGATTGAAATTTGATTAATTTATATGTATATATACATAATAGTATTTAATTATAAATTTTGTACTCGAAATTAAAATAATGTTAAAAGATAATTTGTTCTCAATAAACTTTAACTTCATAATGTATTTTTTTCTTATAATTATTTTAATTACATAATCCAATAAATTATAAGATAAAGTAAACAATTAGAGGTTAAGAGCACTGTGGCGTAATTGACTACATATGCAACTCTTTAAGATTCGGGCATTTCATAGTACAAAATTTTTTTTAAGTACTTCACAAGTCCAACTCTTTAAATTTTACAAAAATTGTCGATGATGTCGTAGGTAGAGCTGAAAATCAAATTAAGCTACTCGATATTCTTCGAGCTCGTTTGATAAAAGTTCGTTTGAGCTCGGTTCGTCATGCAAATTAAACAAGCTTGAATATCATTTTCCGTTAAATAACTTTAGAAGCTTGACTAGACCTCGACAAGTTAAAAATTGAAAAATTACATGTAAAATACCTAGCTACTTGATCCTCGAATCGAGTTCATTCGATGAAAATTCATTTGAGTTTAGGCTCGTTTAACAATCAAATCAAGTTCAAACACAAAATTTCAAGTTCGATGAAATTTATATTAAGAAGGAGATGAAAGATCGGGCCATGGACTGGATGAGGGAAGGGGGGATGCGATATTACTCAGCTTGATAACACACCTAGTCATAGCCTAATGGCAAAATTGAGGCTCCAAGACAAGACCAATAGAGCAAGAGGTCTTGGATTCGACTCCTACTAATGTGGATATTTATGTAGTTTAATACTAATCTTGGTGGTTTAGTTATCTTTATATGTTGACTGTGATTGAAAAAATTTATAATGCAATTATTTATATAATGATGTAATATTGTTTCTAATATATACCTATATGACTATATCTATATCTATATTTATACTAATAATCCTAAAAGTGTGAATAATTTAAGTTTTTTTTTTTTTTTTTTAAGACAAAAATTTCCTTATTCAAATTGTAAAGTATATCAATAAAATATAATTAGGCATAAATTTTCTCATCAAAAATTTGGTAGGAAAATATTTTAAGAAAATCTGTAACTTCCTTTCCTCCTAACCAAGCACCATGAATATGAAAGAAAAACAAAAGTATTGTTGGATAAGGATGAAGATTAGGGCACTGAAGACATTTTGATAAGGGAGGTTTTGATGCATTCCAAAACTTCAAAATCTGCTAAGTATGGATTAACTTAGCTGATGGTCCCTTGTGAAGAATATTTTTGACTAAGGAAAGAAGATATCAGAAGAGTCAAAAATCAAGGTCCAAAGACTGCTGATCCGCTGAAGGAAATTTATCAGACTGATGAAGATCAGCCGACTCAAATCAGATTTGTTCAAGTTTGAGATCAGCTTTGTTCGCCATCAGACTTGCACTTCCGTCAGCCAAGTGGAAAGGATCATAAAGTCTTCCCAACGGTAATAAATGCCCCTGGAAGTAATAAATGCTGAAGTACAAGGATATTAAAGACAAATGATTGAAGAAATGCTTCACATCAGCTAGGTGCATTTAATGCTGCCTGCAGAAAAGTACTGTTGACAGTACGGACAGACTGCAAAAGAGCCGTTCGCGGAAATTAAGGACCAATACTCGAGGAATTTGAATCCTGTCTCTCTTCAACGGACACTTTTCAAACCTCAAGTATAAATAGCTGAAAGAGATGAAGAGAACATAACCACACAATCTCTGAGAAATTTTCGAAGCAGAACTCTTTAAGTCTCAAGAACAACTCACTCATCAGCTTAGTCATTTGTTGACGAAAAGCGAAGTTGAAGAACAAAGCTAAACACATCTTCTGAGTGAATTTGTAAAACTGAGTGTTGTGAGAAGTAGATAACCATCTTAGTGAATGATATTACTTCAGAGAGTAGGATTTCTTTGTGATTTCTTACTGCGCACTTACGGCCTGTTCATTTGTTGTTAGGCGTAAGCAGAGTGTACTGGTTACTTTGTGTTTCTAGTATAACCCAAGATCTTTGTGACTTGGAAGAGTGGACTAAAGGATATTCACATCCATATAACCACTATAAAAATTACTTGTGTTTTTACTTGCATTTTTACTTGCATATTTCAAGACTGCATAAAACACTTTACTTAACTGTTTGAAAAAGATTTAAAAGGAGTTTATAAAATTGGGGAAACATTTTTCAAACTACTGAGGATACTTGTGAAAAACACTTTGAAAATCCGCTGCAAGTACTCTAAGTATTAAAACTGATTTTGGCAAAATCAGCTAAGTAACTATCAGTTTAGTGGTCTACGAAGCTGTTCAAAGATTTGTTCGCGATCAGCCGAGGAACCTGTTGAATTATGTCAAGTTTACCAATTGATTCTTCCTTCCTATTTAGGAAGATTAGATTGTGAAAATATTGTAAGGATCTTTTATTTATTTGTATAGCTTGATCTTAGGGATTTATGTCTAAGACTAGCTCTATATATACTCTGTACATATTTTTACAATGAAATGAATGTAGTATTCTTCAACTTAACATGGCATCCGAGCCAAACCTTGTATCAAATTTTTTTTTCCGCTGTTGCTTTAACCCCACCAAAACCAAACCCCATTGACTTTTAATTTTTTTTTTTTTTTTATCAAACAACCATATTTTATGAACAAATCTTTTTTCTGAAAAAAGACACAAAATGAGTGACAAAATTCTCGAGTCAACTAAGATTAAATCTGTTCCGGTTCTAGTTCAGTCTGAAGGAGTATTCAATGCTGGAATTACTCTTACCGAATCAAATTACGATATATGGTCTCAATTGATGGAAATGCAAATTGCTGAAAGGGACAAGATTTCATATATTCGTGGCAAGAATAAACCACCTGCAGAATCAGATGATGGCTATGAAAAATGGTATGCTGAAAATCAAAAGGTAAAACGATGGCTATTAATGTCTATGTCTCCCGATATTATGAGACGTTATTTACACTTACCCACTGCCTACGACATATGGATTGCTTTGTCCAAAGCTTTTTACGATGGCAATGACGAATTGCATATTTTTACTCTAAATCCAAAGGCATTTTCTGCAAGGCAAAACGGAAGAATTCTTTCGGTGTATTATGGAGAATTAACTGAAATTTTTCAAGAATTAGATCATCGTGATTTGGTGGTAATGAAAGATCCGGATGATGTCAAGGCCCACCGCATGTCTATTGAACGATTAAGAGTACATATATTTCTCACTGGTTTGGATGAGGTTTTTGACTCAATCCGACGTGAGATTTTACGAAAGGACCCAATACCGAATCTAGAAGAAAGTTACTCACTTGTTCGTCGAGAGGCTATTCGTAATACCACATTGCAAGGTGAGTCTGGAGCATCGGAACCTAGTGCTATGGTGGCTCGAAATCAGCCTATCCAACAATACCGAACTCAATCGGGCAAAGATAGACCTGCCAATGGTGTTGACAAATCTTCCTACAAATGCACCCATTGTCATAAGACTGGACATACCAAAAGTCGTTGTTTTGAAGTAGTGGGCTATCCAGATTGGTGGGATCCCAGTCGTGCAAAGAAAAATCACCACAAGCCTTCCACTGCAGTTGTTCAAACAAAAGTAGAAGATGAAGTTACGAACAACGCTTCGGCATTGGTAATTGGTGCGGAAAATATTGGTAAGGTTTTAAATATTTCCACACCTGTTTTGAATAATGCATGGGTAATTGATTCAGGTGCAACAGATCACATGACATATGATTCTAGACAAGTCACACCACTCAATCACTCCACACATAAATTTGTTTCCACTGCTAATGGAAATTCGACCCCTGTTACTGGGGAAGGTTCTTTGACTCTTACCAATACATTAAATTTAGATTCCGTATTAATTGTTCCTTCGTTAGATTATAACCTTTTGTCTGTTTCTCAAATAACCACTGCTTTATCTTGCATTGTAATTTTTTGGCCTGATTTTGGTGTGTTTAAGGACATCAAAACCAGGACGACGATTGGTTGTGGTATTAGACGTGGGAAGTTGTATTACTTGGACTTGGAATCAAAGAGTATAGACTGTCTACGGGCATTAGCAGTTGATGGTTCTGATGATAATAGAAGTAAACAAATATGGTTGTATCATCGACGTTTTGGTCATGCTTCATTTGGATATCTCAAAAAATTGTTTCCTGGTTTATTTAAAGAAGTTGATGTTTCTAGTTTTAAGTGTGATACATGTGAACTTGCAAAAAGCCATCGTGCTTCTTTTTCATTACGATTGAATAAAAATATGTTTCCATTCATGATTATTCATTCTGATGTATGGGGGCCATCTAAAGTCACTACTTTAGGTGGGTCTCGTTGGTTTGTAACATTTATCGATGATTGTACTAGGATGACGTGGCTTTGCTTAATGAAATCCAAAAGTGAAGTGAAATCGATCTTTCAAAAATTTCACAAAATGATTGAAACTCAATACAACAAAAAAATTCAAGTACTTCATAGTGACAATGGTGGAGAATATAAAAGTACCGAGTTTCAACGTTATTTGGAGGCACATGGTATGATTCATCACACAACTTGCCCCAGTACACCCCAACAAAATGGAGTGGCCGAGCGAAAGAACCGACACTTATTGGAAGTCGTTAGGGCTTTACTAATCGAAGCTCATATGCCTTTATCTTATTGGGGAGAAGCCTTAACTTCTGCGGCTTTTTTAATCAATCGAGTACCATCCAGCACTATCGATTTTAAAACACCATTCGAAATTCTTAATGGTATGGTTGAGACTCCAGCTGTTTCTAATTTAACTCCTAGGGTTTTTGGATGTGTAGTGTTTGTACACTTACACAAACATCAACGTACGAAGTTAACTCCTCAAGCATTGCGATGTGTATTTGTTGGATATGCCACTCATCAGAAAGGATATCGGTGTTATCATCCTCCTACATGTCGATTATTTGTCACTATGGATGTTATTTTCCATGAAGATACAATGTACTTCTCCAAGTCTGAATTTCAGGGGGAGTACCAAAAGGAAATTCAAACTCTAGAATATGATAATCAAGATGTGGGCATCTTTGATATACAGGACATCACATTGGACTCTAGGGGTGATGACTCGCATATTGAAATAAACCAGGAGGTGGGTGAATTAGATCAAAGTAGCAATGAACTTTCAACAACTGATGAAGTAAGTAATGGAGTCTTGGATCCTGTAGAATCATTTCCCGTCAACATACCATACCAATCGTCTACTGAAGATGTCCTTAAGGCTAACAGAAGGCAATTGCCACCACGTCATACCAGAGGTATTCCTAAACCTACATATGAACCTGAAATCTCTAGCAAAGTAAATATCCCATGAGCCATTATGTGTCTTACCAGTGCTTGTCGAAATCAAATATGTCATTTATGAATCAATTATCTGTTGTATCTATTCCTAACAATGTGCAGGAAGCCTTATCTGATCCTAAGTGGAAAGCAGCTATGAACGAAGAGATGAGATCTCTTGAAAAAAATGAAACATGGGACATAGTAGATCTTCCACCAGGAAAGAAACCAGTTGGATGCCGGTGGATTTACACCGTGAAATACAATGCTGATGGCACAATTGAGCGCTATAAGGCGAGACTGGTAGCAAAAGGATACTCTCAGACTTATGGAATTGATTACACAGAAACATTTGCACCAGTAGCCAAAATCAACACGATTCGTGTTTTACTATCTTTAGCTGCAAACTTGGATTGGCCACTGCAACAATTCGATGTAAAAAATGCTTTTTTACATGGGGAATTATCTGAAGAAGTTTACATGGATCTCCCACCAGGATGTATGACACCTAAGAGTCAAAGTCACAAAGCATGCAGACTGAAGAAATCATTGTATGGACTAAAACAGTCTCCTAGAGCATGGTTTGGAAGATTTACAAAATCTATGATAGCCTTTGGCTACCGTCAAAGCAACTCTGATCACACTCTTTTCTTAAAGCGTCAACAAGAAAAGATCACGGCACTCATTATATATGTGGATGATATGGTGGTTACAGGGAATGATCCATATGAAAGAGAGGCCTTACAGAATTACTTGTCCAAGGAATTTGAGATGAAAGATCCAGGTCCCCTTAAATACTTTCTTGGGATTGAAGTATCCCGATCTAATAAAGGGATAGTTTTATCTCAAAGAAAATATGTCCTAGATCTATTAAAAGAAACAGGTATGTCAGCTTGTCAACCAGTTAATACACCAGTTGAAGAAGGTTTAAAACTATGTGTTTAGCCCAATCAAGTATCGGTTGACAAAAGAAGATACCAAAGACTTGTGGGAAAACTCATGTACTTATCTCATACCAGACCAGATCTTGCTTATGCTTTGAGTATTGTAAGTCAGTATATGCATAATCCTGGAGAACAACATATGAATGCCGTTATTCGCATTTTGAGGTATCTAAAGTCTTCTCCTGGAAAAGGAGTATCATTCACTAAAAGCAATGATTATTTAAGCATAGAAACATATACTGATGCTGATTGGGCTGGTGATGTGAGTAATAGACGATCTACTTCTGGATATTTTACCTTTGTGGGAGACAATCTTGTGACATGGAAAAGTAAGAAACAAAATGTTGTGGCTCGCTCAAGTGCAGAGGCCGAATTCAGAGGCTTAGCAAATGTACTTTGTGAAACATTGTGGTTACGACTTCTTTTGAAGATTTGGGGTATATGTCTGAACATCCTATTCGACTATTTTGTGACAATAAAGCAGCATGTGACATTGCGCATAATCCGGTCCAACATGATCGTAAAAAGTATGTTGAAGTAGACAGGTTTTTTATTAAGGAAAAGTTGGATGAAAAAAGTGTGGAATTACCAAAGATTCGATCAGAAGATCAATTGGTTGATATTCTCACAAAAGCAGTTTCGTGTCGAATTTTCTTAAAGTTTTTAGACAAGTTGCGCATGTGGGACATTCATGCACCAACTTGAGGGGGCGTGTTGAATTATGTCAAGTTTACCAATTGATTCTTCCTTCCTATTTAGGAAGATAGATTGTGAAAATATTGTAAGGATCTTTTATTTATTTGTATAGCTTGATCTTAGGGATTTATGTCTAAGACTAGCTCTATATATACTCTGTACATATTTTTACAATGAAATAAATGTAGTATTCTTCAACTACTGTTGATAACAGCTTAGTCTGTTTAAGTTATCAAAAAGGTTTTAAAGTTAAAAAATTGTAAAAAGTTAAGAGGTCTATTCACCCCCCTCCCCCTCTAGACCTCATCTGACCACTTGGGACCAACAAGTGGTATCAGAGCAGGTGGTTCATTTGAATCAGCTGCCTGATCAACGAGCTTGATCCAAATGTTTTTCAAAGGTTTTTAAAACTTTTCAAAAGAGCATCTTTTTGAAAAACAAAAACTTTTTGAAAAATGGACTGTATCAGCCATGTTCCCCACATTGCCGGTATGTTATTTGAAGACTGGAAAATCAGGATGGAGATTTTCCTAGCTGCTTATAATGATAACATGTACACATGTATCATAAAAGGTCCATTCAAATTCACCAAGACTATCATAGTTGATGAAGCTGAACTAGTGGTGGAAAAAGATTTAACAGAGATGACAGCCGAAGAAATAAAGCTGTTCAATCTGGACAAAGTTGGCCGTATCATCATGACCAAAGCCCTGTATATTGATCGGTTTGATAAAGTCAAACATTGCAAAACTGCAAAGGAAATGTGGGACAAGGTTCGTGACATGAGCGAAGGAAACGACGCCATCAAAGAGCATCAGCTCAGTATTGCCTTGGAGAAGCTGGACAACTTCAAGATGAAATCTGGAGAAACTATTGATCAGATGGACACTAGATTCACCAGAACCCTCAATGAAGTTCTAAAGCTGGGAAAGACCTTCACTGACAAGGAGATCACCGTCAGAGTACTGAAGGCCCTGCCTCCCAAGTTCAACATGAAGGTGATAGCCATGGAAGAATCAAGAGATCTGGGGAAGATTTCTCTTACAGAGCTGTTCTCCGTACTCAAGGCGTATGAGTATAAACTGCCGAGAATGGGTGTTGAAGAAACCTCAACTTCAAGTCCCATAGCTGCACTTGTTGCTGCTGAAAATCCAAGAAGGCCAGCTCACATAAGCTCTGTGGACTCATCTGATGAAGCCACACTACTCAACAAAAAGGAGTACACTGCTGGAGACGTAGCATTGCTGATGAACAACTTCAAAAAGTTCTACCGACGAAAAATGAAGAACAAATATAACAATGCTTCTACTTCTAACCCTACTTTTTCTTCTCAGGATAAGGATTCTTATAAATCCAAAATGATGTGCTATAATTGCAGGAAACTGGGTCATTTCATCAGAGACTGCCCATATCCTAAAGCTGAGAAGTATACAGAAGAAGAAAAGAGAATCAGAAAAGAAAGAAAGCATCAGAAAGGAAAGGTGCTGGTAGCAGAAGCAGAAAAGCTTGCTGCTGTCTACTCATCTGATTCAGATTCAGACACTTCTGATGAAGAGTCTTCTGATGAAGAGAGTCCTGCTCTTCTCTGCCTGATGGCTAAGGAATCTGATAACTCTGAGGATGATGAGGTAACTCCTCTTGAAAATGAATTATTTAGTTCATTTGAACAAATGATGCTTAACAATACTACTATTGCTGAAGCATTTAAAAAGCTTAAAGAAAAGATGATATTGCTAAAAGAGCAAAATAGTTCACTGAAACTCTCAGCTGAAAAGCCAAAAGAATCAGCTGAATATAAACAGCTTGTGCAAGAACATGAATCTCTGAAAGCTGAATGTGAAGTCTATAAGGGTAAAATCATTGAGCTTGAGAAAGTTATTGAGTCTCATGAGAAGTCATCTGTTGCATTGATAACGCCGTGAGAACGTCGTTATTACCTATCTCTTTAAGCTCAAAACATCTTGTTTTGATTCGAATTTTTGTGTGTCTTTGCGTGTTTTCGTGTCTTTTGTGCTTTGGGCCCTTTGTTCGGCCTTTGTTCGGTTTTTGTCTTTTTGTTCGTGTTTTGATCGTTTTCTCCGTGGTTTGTAGGTATTGACATCTTAGAGAGATTCGGAGTTGCGTATCAATGATGCGAGTCGCTCTACCCACCCCGCGAGTCAAGCTTGAGCTTCAAAGGAAATAGAACCCGAAGCAAATTGTACAAGGATGTAGATAGCTGCTCACTAGAACATGCATAAATATTTCATGGATGATCCAAATGAGCTGAATTTTGGATATGTTATAGATGAGTGAGTTAGCTACGCTACGGACTTTACGGATATACAATCGGAGTTTGGAGTCAAAAGATATCCTGCTCGGAAGAAAGTGTGGCAGAGCAGGAAACCAGACTGAGCCTACGGCCTGTACCTCGCGGCCGCGAGACCTGCTCTGTTTTTTAGCGCTTTTAGGGGGTGTTTTTTGTACATTGCCTATTTTCCCCCACTTGTAATTCAAACCTCTTTTGGGAACTTTTTGGCCTTAGTTGCCATAGTTTGGAGGGTAACTTAGGCAATGGAAGTTGGTAGTTGTTGCTAGGTTAGAGGCTTAAAGGGAGATCATTCACAACTCATACCATTCTACATTTCATCACTTTGCATTTTCTCTCTTGCCTCCCTTTTGAAGAAAAGAGAAGAACTCTCACTTGGACTCCCCAAAGAAGATAAAAAGGCATTGAGGGAGAAGTTGTTGAAGACCTCTTCACTAAGCTTACTCTAAACTCTTTTACTTTGTTCATTTATATTGATGTCTTTTAATGAAATGAATGATATATTATTGTTATGAGTGACTAATCTCATTTATTCTATGTTTTTATTGATCCTATGTTTGGTTCTTGATTCTTGATTAAATGATGAGTTAATGGTTGTTGCTATGCTTGTATACAAGTGTTTGTTAAACTAGTTTGAGCCTTTGTCAACTTGTGGTTAGGCCAACCATAGGATGAAATTGATTGATTTTTAATTGCTAGACATAGTTGATTAAAGATTAGATTATGAAACTAGGTTGTGAATTGATTTTAGGATAGAAATATACCTAGGTCATTTCATGTTCTTATAAGGTTTGAGAATTAAAGCATCACTTAGGCTTAATCCTTTTAGACATAAATTGGATTAGTCTACTTTGGTAGGTACGTACGATATCGAAAGATACGTATGAATATTTTATGAAATCTTGAACAACAAACATAAGTGTGGTTGCCAATTGTTGAGTCGTTTGTCTTGAATTGAACTAGGTGACGTAAAATCGTAGAAGCCTTTACATATATTAAGTCAAGTGTTAGTTTCCTTAGTCACCTTAATTGAATTGTAGTATCAAAACCACCATCACCTCACAAAACTCAACTTACAAATCTAAGTCGAAGTAACAAAACGTTAGTTGGTAATTAATTGAACAATTCCTCGTGGGTTCGACACTCCTTATCACTTTATTACTTGTAACGACCGTATACTTGCGTTTTTGCGTACTAGTATTTGGAACGCAACAACTTTTTGGCGCCGTTGCCGGGGAGTTGTAACGATTGTTTGCCAATTTATATTCTTGTATATCTTAACTTGGATTTGCTATTTACGTTGTGATCTTTGTCTTCATAGGTACGATGGCCTACAATGATTGTTATCCAAGGTCAACCGAGGGACGATCACTTTGTTATTGTATGCATTGCATGGGGGAGAGCACAATCGCCGGTTGCCCAATGAGTCCAACTCATTCTCAATATGAGAATTCATACATGGGTAATCATTATGAGCCGAGTCCCACTTACATTGGCTACAATATCGAACGGGGAGATAACCCGTATTATCCAAGGCACAATGAATGGGGAGGTGGACCACACCCGGATATGATGATGACTACTTCATTCATCCAACCGAACTATCATGAATACTCTCAACCTCCGGTAGAAGCAAAATCATCTTTGGAAGAAGCATTCACTATGTTCATGGAGCACACCACCAAATACATGGTTGACAATGATTCTAAATTGGAAGAAATTTCCAAACAATTGCAAGAAGACTCGGGGACATTAAGGGATCTTCAAACACAAATGGAGAAAATCTCACAAGCTTTAAGCATAAGACCCCCTTGAGCTTTGCCGAGTACACTTGAATCAGTTGCTCCTAATGAAAGTTTTAATGAACCGAGTGAAATGTTCGAAACAAATGGGCTTCATACTAGAGAGGAAGAACAAGGTGGATCGAAAGAGCTTGCAAAGGAAGATAAATTCATCATGGATGAAGGGTCGGATCACATGGTCATCAAATATTCTTATGCGGACTTGGTTATCCCCAAAGAAGACAAGTGGATCCACCCGAGCAAAGCAACGTGAATAAGTATGGGTAAAGATTACAAGAGATTTGAACCGGGAGATAAAAGTTTCCGATTTGATATGAGGTTCAAATCCGTCCCAAAAGACCGTACATGAAAAAATTAAAGCGTGGGACGAATTTAAAAGCAAAGAGGCCGGGGCTTATACTTGATCCCGATGGGATCCTATTCGATTATTGGCCACCCTAAAAGAAAAGGGAAGTTTCAAGTCGAGCTCACGACTATAAACAAGCGCTTCTCGGGAGGCAACCCGAGCCTATTATTTTTTTCCTTTGTTGTTGTGTTTTGTGTTTTGTGTCCTGTTTGTTTTTGTTTTCGTTTTCGTGTCTTGTGTTGTAGGTAAATGAGCGCGCTGTAAAGATCGAGCGAATGAACCATGGATTGCGAACGGTATAAGGTGAGATGAGCAAAGAAATTTACTGTCCAACCCTCGCCGCAGCGAGCTTAAAGCTCGCGGTCGCGAAGTGTTGGCAAAAAGTTTTGCCAATTTTCTGCCTCAACTTCGCGGCCGCGTAAGGCTCGCGGCCGCGAAGTGTTGGCAAAACTTTCTGCCTCACCCTCGCGGCCGCGGGGTATATGCTTGTGGCCGCGAAGTTGTTGGCAGAAACTTTCTGCCATTGTCTCGCGGCCGCGAGGTTAAGTCCCGCGGCCGCGAGACGCCCCTCCCCCCTATAACCCGAACCAACCTCATTCTCCCTCACTTCTCCAAATTTAAATTCTTCCCTCTCACCCTTTCAATCTCTCCCATCTATCACTCTCATCTCTCACTAACTTACTCTAAAAACTTCCCAACCACCCAAATATGACTATATCTATATCTATATTTATACTAATAATCCTAAAAGTGTGAATAATTTAAGTTTTTTTCTTTTTTTAAGACAAAAATTCCCTTATTCAAATTGTAAAGTTTATCAATAAAATATAATTAGGCATAAATTTTTCTTAAATTTTCTCATCAAAAATTTGGTAGGAAAATATTTTAAGAAAATCTGTAACTTCCTTTCCTCCTAACCAAGCACCATGAATATGAAAGAAAAACAAAAGTATATTCAAATTATACATAAAGTCTTATTATAGTTATTTACTACATTAACTCTAATAATTAAGAAATTAAATCTTACATCAATTTTATAATTTCATTATGTTCTCCTATAACACATAAAAATATAAAAAACACTATTATTTTGAATAGTTGCTAAATATACATGTAAAATTATTATAATGTATTATCAATATTTTTTAATATAAAAAGTATTATTTGTTTCGTTTAAAGATTTAATACAATATGTCACTCCTTAAAAAAATCAAATTCTCTTACATATCATAAAAATTGGTGAAATCGATAATAAATAGTGCCGGTAAAATCGATATATACATGTGAAATAGATAAAAATTTAGGTGACACATATGAAAACATGGAAAATAAATTGGTGAAATCAGTGAAAAACGAGTGAAATATATAAAGAATGAGTTAAATCATTGAAAAAAGGTTAAAGTTTGTGATATAATGTGAAATCAATAAAATTTCAGGTGAAATTTATTAAAAAAAAAAAAACATGTGAGATCGGTGAAATATAAGTTAAACTAATAAAAATAAGTAAAATCTGAAATAGAAAAAAAAAAGTTTAACCAACAAAAACAGTGTGAACTAAATCAGTAGAATATTTTTTTTTGTTTGAATCTGAGAAAACAAAAGAAGTCGATGAAAAATAGAAAAAACAATGAACAATAGGTTATAATTGATCAAGAACGAGTAAATCAGTAAAAATCAATGAAAATTGAATTAAACTAATTAGTATAATAAGTGAAATGGCTTAGATTGGTAAAATAATATCTTTCAAATGATAAGTTAAGTGAAATAATTTGAGATATACTTAAAAGTAATTGAAGATGTCTAATGTATAATTATTTGAGTTGAAAATTCGATAAATACATGTGAAATCGATGAAAATTCAAGTGAAATTCGCGAAAAAAATGGATGACATCGGTGAAACGATGAAATTACATAAAAAAATGATGAAACATGTGAAAAACGCGTAAAGTCGGTGAAAAATGCTAAAGTAATTGAAAACATGTAAAAATTGGTTAAAGTGGTAAAAATGAGTGAAATCAATAAAATAAAAGAAGTTCAAACAACAAAAATAAAGTCAACCCATTAGAAAACTGGTTTAAACCCAAAAAAAACTAAAGAATCGATGAAAATACCCATGATGAAGTTAATTAATTGAATACCAGTCATTAATATGTGCTATTTTATGACATAATGAAGTTAATTTTACTCTGATTTAAAACAAAATACCACTGAAATTAAATAGACACGTACAATGTATGTGCACTTTATACCGGTGAAAAATTCATGTGAAATCGTAAATACATTTGAAACCGATACCAAAATCGGATAAAATTTGTGAAAAATGGATGAAAACAGGTAAAATTGATTAAAATAAAGATAAAATTGGTGAAAATATGTGAAATCGATGAAAATTAATTCGAATGAAATTTCTAAGAAAAATGATGAAACCAGTGAAATTCAGTAAAATTGGGTAAAGCCAGTGAAAAAAGGGTAAAATCGGTCAAAAACATATAGTTGGTAAGAACGTAGTTAATCAATGAAAAATTCAGGTGAATAACATGTGAAATTAGTGTAAAAACATGAAAAATAGGTAAAAAGAGGTTAAAATGGTAAAAACGAGTGAAATCAGTTAAAAAAAAGTTTAACTGGTGAAATCGGTAGAAAAATGATTTAAACTGAAGAAAAAAATAAAATAAATCGACCAAAAAATGAGAAAACAATTAAAAATGTTATAACCGATAGTAAAAAAGGGATAAGTCGCTAAAAAAAAGGTAAAAAAATTTGAACAGTGAGAATATATGAATCGATAAAAGTCTGGGGGAAATTTGTAAAGAAACGGATAAAATCAGTCAAAAAAGCTTGAATCCAGTGAAAACTTGTTTAATCAACCAAAAGATTAGGTGAATAACATGTACGAGTTAACCTTTGATTGACAAAAACAAGGTGAAATCGGAAGAAAATGGTTTAAATTTGAGAAAAGATTGACGAAAAAGGGGAAAACAATGAAAAATGTATACTAGATAAAAAAACAGGAAAATAAAAAAAATAAACAGTGAAAACATATGAATTGATGAATTTCGGACGAAATTGTTAAAAACTGGTGAAGCAGGTGAAAAAGCTGTTGAAACCAGTAAGAAAATATGTTTGCGAAATTGATGAAAGGACGGGTGAAATTTATGAAAAAATAATGAAACATGTGTCATTGGTGAATAATGTGACACTACAAAAATTTTCAACTAAGAAATTCAAAATATAAATACATATATTTATATATATACACACAAGAATAGTAATTTAATAATACTACTCAATTGGCAATCTTTAATATTTTTCATGGTACATTAACAAGACTTGAAACTTTGAGGACCCAATTTAAATAAGGAATTAGTTTAGAGGTTCAATGAAAAGCTTCAAGAATTGAGGAAGGTGAATGGTCAAATTATAGTCTTATTGTAAAGTACTCGGTTTATTGAAGCATAATTCCTTCTATCAAACTTCGGTATATAACATTTCTTTCAATTATGTTCTAAGAATCCAATATCATTTTTATACTTTCTTCGATCATATAAAATAACGTTCCTATTAACTACTTCAATCAAATAGTGTTAAATTGAATAAAGTTTGAGTTAGTCTCTTTAGCAAAAGATTTTCAAGAGTAATAACTTAGATACAAATTTTGTGCAATGACCAAGTGGAATGAAGGACTTGAGGAGACTTTATGACCTCTAGAAAAAAAAAAACTAATTAAAATTGAGTATCTACCGATGATTGAGGTGCCCTATAAGTCTCAGCCACGATGAAGGATCACAAGGACAGGACTTTGTCCTTATGTTCGAGCTAAGCAGCAAGTTTTTGCAAATTTATCAAAGTCGACACTACATGTTAGTATTATGCCTAGTGCAAGTGCAACTAAGGATCAAACGATCAAGAGATTCCCGAGGTTTTCGCCTATCAGTCTTGAGAAGAGTTAGATGATTAGATAACAAAGACCAAGATCACCAAAATGAAGATTTTTGTCATATAAACCCCAGGAAAGCCCAAATCGTCAAGTATACAATATATCGCTTCGACTAAGTAGCAAGATATTAATTCATTTTAGTGAATAAGCACTATAGTTCGATGGGTATCACACGCATGTAGGATAACTACTTTATAAGTTCGAAATCAGGATTTTACCTCTAGTGGTCCGTAACGAAGGTAATGAGAGTCATGAATATTTTCTGGTGAACTATATTGTTGGTCGAACATGAAGTTTAGATCGGTTGGGTGATTTATTAGGCTCCACATTATTGCCAGCCGAGGTGAGAATGATAGATTGTAGAACGATCACGATTGCAAGTTCAGTGGGATATAAATAATATTCGCCACTATGGCTATGAAACACCAATTAGGAGGTAGACTTCAATACTCGATCAAGCCGATGTGGATCATCAACCACGACCATGGAGGAAAAAGCCGACTTATGGAGAAACTTAAGGTAATATCAAATTAGGACCACAAAAGTGTAAAGACGAACGATGAACCTCTCAAACAACCCATCGGCCCGTGATTTCTTCGACTACTTCGTGATGGAGATTTAATAAGATCACACTAACCAGCTGGGGCTCCAGTTCGACTTACCAAATGACAAAGACCGTTGGACCTGGTACGACAAATTAAAAGGGCATATATGAAGAGTTACTTCTTTCCTTGTGTAAAATGGGTCAATGGATTAAAGACAAATGACGTGGTAGTTGGACTAAACTTGTTATTAAAAGAATTAACTTATTTATAATAAAAAGTTAAAGAAGAACACCCAAATAATTGTACTCTATGTAGCCGTAATTCCAACATGCTTCTATGTGTATAAATATCCAATTTAACTTATTGTTGAACTGTAAGTCCATATGCTACTCTATTTGAAAATCTTTGACTCTTAAGTCGAATCAATTAACAAATTATTGTATTCTCAAGTACCTTTATTGTACTCTTATCTTGGTTCTTTTCTTTCGAAATTCAAATGTGGTTTTGCTAATTTTCACGGTCATTCTTTTACTACTTGTACAATCTCATTTGGTTCTACCTTGTTCAACCAATCTTGCGTAGGAGTTACTATTGTAATTCTAACTCAATGGTACTTTCTTTTGTTTCATATATCCCACGTTCTAATTCTTTGATATTTTTCTTACTTAAATTCCAAGTTCACATCTAGTAATCGTACTTGGATTAAAAGTTCTAAACCAATGTATCCAATGCTTACCATGTCCATAATTCTTCATCGTAGGAGAATTTCAAATTTATTGTGCGTGTTCGACTTCTCAACCCCTTATAGAATTTTCTTTTATAAATTCTATAGTCCATAATGTTATTTATCATTTCTCATTTACATATTCCCTAATCTCGTTATTTCGTACAATATCTCAGAATTTCGTATGCTCATTAATGTGATTCCTTAACATTCATTTGAATATATTGTCACTATTTCTTCGATTCAAAAATCATTATTCATTTGAATATCAATGTTTGAATTTACTTAACTTCACCTTGGATTTAACCACAATTATGTGAGTTCCTAAACGGATAATAGATGCATTAAGGTATTAAATTTTATTACGATAATTAAGAAATTTCTTTCGGGAAGGATAGACGAGAAGCAACTGAAATATTCATGAGTCAAGCTAGCAACGTGAGAACATGAGAAAGAATGCGCCACACTTACTACAAGCTTTACGGTGAATAAAGTGAGAATCTTGGGACCATATTCTTTTAAGGAGGGGAGATTGTGACACTTCAAAAAATGTCAACTAAGAAATTCAAAATATAAATACATATATTTATATATATACACACAAGAATAGTAATTTAATAATACTACTCAATTGGCAATCTTTAATATTTTTCATGGTACATTAACAAGACTTGAAACTTTAAGGACCCAATTTAAATAAGGAATTAGTTTAGAGGTTCAATGGAAAGCTTCAAGAATTGAGGAGGGTGTGAAATAATATCACAACTATAATTTGACCATTCACCTTTCACATCCATTTCACAACTCCAAATTATAGTTGTGATAACATGGATGTGGAAGGTGAATGGTCAAATTATAGTTGTGATATTATTTCACACCCACCTCAATTCTTGATGCTTTCCATTGAACCTCTAAACTAATTCCTTATTTAAATTGGGTCCTCAAAGTTTCAAGTCTTGTTAATGTACCATGAAAAATATTAAAAATTGCCAATTGAGTAGTATTACTAAATTACTATTCTTGTGTGTATATATATAAATATATGTATTTATATTTTGAATTTCTTAGTTGAAAATTTTTGAAGTGTCACATAACACTTCGGCAAACATATTGTAATGCTTGATGCATGTTATTATGTTTTGTGATTTCTTTAATGTTTTGAAGAAGAACAAGGCAATAGAATTTTTCTATCCCTTTATCACATTGAGAATTTGCTTGCCAATGTGTTTGCATTATTCAAAAAAACTATTAAAAAACTCCAGCCCCATAATCTATGAAAACAAAAAGTAGCCGCCATGCAAGCTTTTGCTTGTACGTCTTTAAACTTAATCCCACAAACTAGGTTTGCCATTCATTATGATAAAATTATTGCCTGAGTAATCACTAAACCAATGATACCTCCGATTAGTCGAAACCATAAAGCTTCCCTCTTATTCTAAGAACCTATTTACAAAAATCCCTTTTCCAGAAGAAATTGGCCCTGCAAAACATTTTTCACAAGAAGATAAGAAAATTAGATGTGTTCATCATAAAAAAAGAATTATATATATGGTAACACGACTTCACAATCAGTTAAATGAACACCAGATTGAGTGGTACCTGTCTATCATTCAATCACTGCTAACCCCTTTGAGTGTTCATTCTAATATCTGCTTATAAGTGAAGCATAAATATTAGTAATGTTACCCTTTTACCAATAGAGGCAATGTCAAATGTCAAAAACCTTACCTTGCTGTTCTCCCCTGATTTGAGGATCCAAAAAGTTTGCATCTGTTCCCATGAATGGAGATCTCTAACAGCTTCCTAATATATCTGAACATATTTAGAGAATACAAGTCATAACATGTACAATGAGCTTCTCTGTACTCATAGATTGAAAGATATTGTCTGAGAGAGAGAGAGGGGGGGGGGGCCAACCATTACCATTAGAATAATCAGCTGTGAGGTCTGGAAAACTCAAATTTTGAGGTAACTGTCCCAAAATTCCAAATGAATTCATCTCCGGTTCCAACATATTCTCATCTAACATTGGCAAACTGGGGTTACCATCATTATAAAGAGAATTATGAGGTTCGAGGAGGCTGTTATCAGTACCAAATGTAAACAGCGAATCATCCGGATAAGCACCTCCTGAATTCATTATTCCCTCGTTCATTCCTTGCATCATTCCTTCATTTGAGCTCTGAGCCAATGGTATGTTTTCAGGCAAAGGAATTCTTCAGCATGATCCCCCATATTGACCCCAACTTGCATGCTGGAGGATACAGTATTTGTGTAAACCTTAGTATTAGCTGGGTCATTTGAGCTCTGAGCCAATGGTATGTTTTCTGGTGAAGGAATTCTTTCAGCATGATCCCCCATATTGACCGCAACTTGCATGCAGGAGGATTCATCATTTGTGTAAAAGTTAGAATCAGCTGGGGGCATGTTCTCTGCGGGACCGTATGGAGCCTCGTAAGCTGAGTTGTCGTGCACTGCCAAAATGTAAAAAAAAAATGTATGTTTGAGTAACTAGCTACGAAATGGTTGCTGATAAGATTAAATAATTGTAAAAGTACTATCCGAGACATTTCATATTATTCATCATTATACATAAACTCGTACGTTCGGATGTTCAATGGATGAACCACCTTTGCTAGCTTGTGCAATGTTGTAAACTTGTAATGCATTTAATCAAGGACATGTGACGTGAGAAAAAAATTTCCCGCATGAGTAAAGCATAAATATTGAAGGGGCATGTAATCATATGATTCCAGATTTTGGTTAGTGTTCGTCCTTGATATATAAAATTCGTGATGAATATTGTATTCTACCAATGATAAATTATTATGATGTGGTGGCGATGCCTTCATTTGATGTTATTTCTGCGTCGTTTACGTGTCCTAGAGAAATTGTGAACCACAAACAAAAATAAAAAAGGAAATGAACAAAGGAAACTACAGTACTATAATGAAGCATTTGATGATTGTTAATGGAAAAGAAAAATAGAAAAGAATATTATGAAATATGGATGAAATACTTGGAACATTCTCTCTGCATGACATTTTTCCTTCCATTATTGGTTTCATGTGTATAAAAAGAGATCATTAGCCTACTCTCTAGCTTCTTTACTTTTCCTTTCAGCCAAGAACCAATCAGAACATATACCTAAAGAAAGAAACGGAAGAAAATTGAAACAAAAGGACCACAACTAGAACTACACAACCTATTTGAAATGGAAGTTGATTTAACAGGATTTCGTCGGGTTAAAAGGGTATCAGTGAATTTGTGATATTGGGGGTTTTCGATATTTATATATATTATGGGGCTCTGTTACTTTATTCCGGATGGATCAATCACAAAGAAAAGCAATATTGTAGAAACAAGAAGTAAAACCACAAACAAAGCTAAGAACACACCAATATGAAGATAAAAAGCTCTTTCTTTATTGAATAATATTAAGTTGTGCTGTTGTAAGCAGCGTTCAATGGCGTATTCTGGAGTTGGTTCATACAATCATTAACTAGGTATTTATATCATGCTAAACCTAGTGTTACAAGGAAACATAGTCCTAATAGGACTCGGCCCAAATATCCTTCTTGGGTCCGAAATATAGTCTTCTAGTCGAAGAGAGCTGCACTTGGCCGGGTCGATAAGATGATCCCGAACTATTTGAATTGGTCGAACCGATCTCATGTTCTTTACTCGATCCGTACAATATGTAGGGTGCGAAATAGCCCCCATCAGTACTCCCTCACTTCTTCGAGCGTATAGATAATAGAAGCTCGTAGAAGTAGATAAATCTTCACGACTGTTTATTTTCTATGAATGGAGCCTCGTTAAAAACCTTTCTTAAGAAAAAACCCAGTGGGAAAAAATCTTAAGTAAGGAAAAGAGTGCTACATATCATAGATAGTCGTTTTCTTTGTCCGATTACGAATCGCCACGCGTCTATTCCGGAGGCTTTTCATATCGTTCCGTTTTTGGCGGGAATGTGATTAATTGTGATGAGTTCGAAACGTCTTTTCTCATCTTAGTATAAATAGGTGACTCTTGTGTTCGTCATTTTTCCTTTATACTTGCTCATATTTCATAGTCATTTTCTTGCTTAGTCGTTCGCCGTATAAAGTTTTCCTTTTATCGACCTATATCCTTCGAGAGTCTGAAAATATGGCTTCTTTAAGAAAAACTTCTTCTTCCTCGAGGGAGAATGTTGCTCCTAATAACGAGGAGGAGTTGCGCTCGAATTTTTTGGACGAACAATCTGTAATTTCTGAATTCGTTGTTCCTACATAAGACACTTTTAAGGTACAGATCCTTTCTGACACAGAGGTTGCTGCCCGAGCCAAAAAGGGCAAAGGTTCTGCTCCTCAGATTTCTGAACCAATTGAGGACCTTTCTTGCGCATATACAGTGGATACATTTCCGGAGGTTGTGAATAATTATGCAAAATATTTCCCGGAGGGTTCTGAGATAATCCTTCCTTCCCCTTCCGATAGGGTCACTTCTCCACCGGAAGGATGTCGCGCCTTTTATACGGCTCATTTTAATAGCGGCCTCCGTCTTCCCTTGTCTCTCCTCTTCCTTGATATCTTGAGAATATTTAGTGTGTCCTTGACACAATTAGTTCCAAATTCTGTGGCTTTCCTGGTTTGCTTTTCTGTCCTGATGATTGCGAAAGGGTTTAAACCTTCCTTTCGTAACTTTACACAACTTTTCCGGTTCAACATTTCCAGTTCATCCAATCGTGGGTATTTCTTTACTAGTCAGAGGCCTAGTCGAGCAATTTTTGATGCCCCTGTTTCTAGCAATCCTTTTTGGAAATCTCACTTTTTCTTTGTTCGCCCCCCACCTCATCTTCGTTCGGTGGATGGTTCGACTATTCCCTTCTCGTGGGATCATGATTTCAAATGGGTATATGGAGGTCGCTTGCCGACGGGTGAATTCATTCCTGACGATGCTCAGTTTATCGCTGAAATCCCCGAAATGCGTGCAAACAAATATCAGAGTGCTCTTCTGATTTGGGAAGCTTTCCTTCGTAAGGCGGGATTGAGCGCCCATACTTTTCCAATCAGTTCATCATTGGAATTACTGGGTAAGCTCTTCTCTCTAATTTAGTGTTAGGATAATATTTTCTTATAGAAAACACTAACTTCTATTCTGTTTCTTGTTCAGCTCATATGGTAGAGAATTCTCGACATTCTTCAAAGGGAAGGATGGTGTTATCCAAATCCTCTAAATCTGTGGAAAACAACCCGATCGAGCAGAGGGTTTCTCGGAAGAGGAAACTGGAGTTGGGTCATGAGTCCGAGGAGAATGGAGAGGAGTCTCCAAATTCTTCACAAGATTCCCCTGTTCGTCAAGGGACTGGGCCTGGTTATCCCCCTCTTCAGCTTAGATCATCCTTGGGAATTCGCAGATGTCGTAGTTGGTCGATGCCTCATCCTAGCGATAACCCGGTGGGGAGAAAAAGGAGCTATTATGGTCGTTCTGGCAATGATCTTTTTCTACCTGGCGACAGTCATCCGAAACCCACCTTGGTCGAAATGATCGAAGATCATTTAGAGGGGAAGAGAGCTGCCGGTTATTCCGAGAAAGATTCTCTTGTCCATGATGAGAGCGAGAACGCGGTCGATAAGGCTACTCGCGTTCTTTTATCCGGAGTTTTCACTCGTGATTTGAATAAACTTTTCTGTAAGGATCCTTTGGAGAAGTTTAGCGAGCTTCTCTTTATGCTGAAAAGGTAAAGTCTTTCGAGCTCGCTTTATAGACCATTCTTTATTTCGAAGATATTCTTGCTAACTTATTTCTCGTTTTACCCCTTTGCTTTTTCAGACTAAGACTTGTCTAGCCTCATACGCGTATGAAACTGCACTCTGGATACAGCAATGTGAGTTGCTAGATGAGAAAAACAAAGCTCTACTTCGTAAGTTTTTTGGTTCAGAGGTTGGTCCCTCAACATCTTCTTCCGTTCCTGTCGTAGAGACTCGTGCTACCGAGACTGAGGATCAGGAGATCATAAATAGGATTATGGAGATTTCTCGTGCCCAGGAGCAAGCCAGTCAAATGGCTAAAAAGTTAGAGGAATTCCAATTTCAGAGTACGGCTCGAATTAGTGAGCTAGAATCTCAAGTATCAAGTCTTCAAACTTCTTTAGAGGAGTATGAAAAGGATGTCCCACTTAGTGGACTTAGGGATCGATACGGTAGGGACCCTGATGAAAAAGTTGTCCGCGAATTCCTCAATTCTCCTGTTCATACGGCGTTGGTGTATCGGATGGTCGGTCCTCTTCTAGAGAGTACTTTCAAGAAGGCGGTTCATCAGCTGGTCGCCTTAGAGATGATCGACGACCGTCGAAAGGAGTATTTTAAGGCGGCGCACATTCGGTTGAATCGTTATGGTGAAATTTATTCTCCTTCCGAGCTTCCAGATGTCGTATATCAAGGTTTTCCTTTGGCTCACCTTGTCGAAGAATTTGGAAAACCATTGCCGATTCCTCCTTCTGATGTTAACGATGAGCTCGATAATACTTTTATCGATCCGGAAGACGAAGAAGAAGAGGAAGACGATATTGGCATGACCGAGAACGTCGGTAGTGAACAGAGAATTCGGATAGCGACCAGGCTTCTTGAAATAGTGATTTTTTGAAATAATCTTTGTAATTATTTACCCGTAGGTTTAATTGTAATTTTACCTTTTCATCCCTTTGTACGCTAAACGTTTCGTATTCTGACAGTCGTGTCTTTTCATATTCGCCGTAATAATTCAGACAAGTCATTAAATTTGCCGTAATCATTATGCGTGTGTCTTTTCAAATTCTAGCGTTTGCTCCAAGGTCAGTTTTTCTATTTCGCGCCCTTTCTTTGGGTCTGTAGCGTCTTTTCAAGTAGTATAAATACTAAAGGTAAAAACTTGACTTGTTATTTACCGTTATACTCGTCTCTTTTAATAGAATACTCTTTCTTTGGCTAGTCGATAAACTTTCTCGTTATTTGCTTTATATTCTTCAACAACTCGATCATGAGTAATCTTTTCGGTAATACTTCGAAACGACCTTCTCGTGAGAGCGCTAGGGATAATAGATCCAAAAAATCTCGAAGAGAGGGGCCGTCGATGGAGCCTCCTCGTTCGTCCCCAATAATTAGGTCGGAGATTGATACTCGCGTTATTGCCTCCGAACCTTTTTCTGTAGTAAACTCGTCGTTTTCAGAACCAATCTTTTCTTCTTCCACTCAAGTAGGAAGCATGCCTTTCCCTGGTCGGATAGCTTTTGGCGATATGTCCAATGAGGAACCGACCTATAATATACCTGTTACTTCAAGTGCTTCTTCCTTCGAGCATGTTTTTCATGGAGGGGATTTTGCTATTTCCCTTCATTTGTCTACTTCTACTGCCCAGTCGCCAGCGGAGGGCAAGCTGGTGATGGTCTTTTTGTCAATGCTTCCACAACACAATCAATTTTGCAGGATTGTCCTGACTATTTATTTCATGATACAACGGTGATGACTACTTCTTTTGAGTCTGGGGGACCTTCTGGGGGTCGGTTTGGGTCGAGATCTGGTCGTCGAACTGTTATTTCTGCTTCGGGCAAGGAGACCTCCGTTAGCCCCATCGAGAGAGACTCTCCTCGTCTGTTAGATGATCGTTGTATTCTCGAGCAGGTCAAAGACATTATGTTGTCAGAGACTCCGCGCCTTGACGGTATCCCTTCTAATAGTGAATTACCTGGCTCAATCGAGCCTGATGCTTTGTCCTGGGATCTGGGTTTGAGCACCATTTTGCCTGGTGAGATGAGGAAACTTGAGGGTACTTCCAATGTACGCCTTGTTCAGTCACTGGTTAAAATATGCGAGCAGGTAGACATATCTTTCGACAATTTTCCCTACTTTTATTTCGATTTTCATGTTGTGTGAGGATTTTTCTCATTCTTCTTCTTTTTCAGTCCAAATATCTTGCCCTTCAGCTGGGTGTGCAGAATGATGATCTGTGGAATAGTAAGGATGCCTACCAAAAACGGTTGGAGTCGGAATCGGCGAAGGTTGCAGGGCAGACTCTCCAGCTGCAGCTTGTCAATGATGATTTGAAAAAATTGCAGGAGGAGAAGCCTGTCTGGGAGCAAGAGAAAACGACTTGGTTCGGGCTGCTGCCCTTGCAGAGGAGTCTCAACGACGGTCTTATGAGGAAGGATATGACGCTGGTTATCTAAAGCGTCAAGAGGAGTTGATGGCATTTGCTGGCAACTTGACTCCTCGGAGGGCTGTTTCTAGTAGTCGACCTGCTGACCGTTCTTCTCAGTGATCTTTGTTCGACCTGGCAGGCCTTGGACTGTCTTTTTTTTTTTTTTTTTTTTTCTTGCCCAACTTTTGTGCATTTGTTCGGGCTGAAGTTTTTGTAATGGGAGAAGCTCTAAATTGGAAATTATGACCTTTTTGTAGGCAGATTGTTGCCTTGATCATTTTTCTTCCGTTGATATACGTTGTTGTGTACATTTTGCCTTTACGCATAAATATAATCATCATGAAGTAATCAGTATAGATTAGCATACTTATCTGAAATTGATTTTTGCGGAGAATATTCAGGATAGAGAAAAGGTAGCCTGATCTCGCTTGGTCACTGTTTAAGTATCCAAATGATATACTGTTTGCGCTGCAAATCAAATTTCGTTGATCAACCCAGTATAATCCCTTGGGTTATATTCAAAACCGTGTAGTACATCAAGAATGTAGATGGTAGGTTTTTCTTTTTTGTATCGATAATCGATTTAATAGCTGTTAAGGAACGCTCATCATCTTGATCGATATTCGATTTATGCCCTGTACTTTTGTCTTTTTGTGATCTAAATCTTTTATAAGGAGGCTATTGTGCCTTTTGTTGAACTCCGTTGTTCTTTACATCAGACTAAGGAAAAATATCCCGTTCAGTATCTTCCAAACCTTTATGTTTCCCAGCATTAATTTTGAACTATATGTTCCTCAATTGGTGTATCATTACATCATTTCTTTGATATGGGAGGAATTGGAAAATGTAGAAATCTTTGGCGGATCTGACCTGTTTAGACCTCTTTCAGCAATTCTTTGGTATGTTAGGCAGTTACCTCTTTGCCGTTTTGAATAAGGAGGACTATTCTCCTGATTTCCATGTCAGATATCTTGGATTGCGAGGAGTTCCTGTATGGCTTAGTCAATGGTCATCCATATGATGTATGAGGCAGTGACGTCCCTCGTATGGCGAAGGGTTTGATCTTTTATCTTTTATCGAGCAAGTATCCTTCTCACTACGATTTTGAAACTTGTATGCCTTCGTTTGTGGATACTAGATTTTCAAGCTATCGACCCTGAAGTACGATCGTGCCGGTATGTCTGATCCAAAACTTTTTTGGGTCTGCTTTGTTATTGATTGATCGTTTCGATCTAGGACCTCTTTTGTTATCGACTAGTTGAGGCGTTTAGATATTGCCGTTCCAACTTACTTGCATTTATTACGGGGAGTCAAAGGGTTGCATCTGTGTCCGTTGATCAAATACTTTTTCAGCCATTGGATCCCTTAGACCTATCCCTATAAATAGGGCGGTGGTTTGCATTCTTCATTTGCAATTTCCCAAAGAGAATGGAGACCTCAGCTTCCTTAAATTTTATTTTGCCTTCAGATCCCATAATATTCAAAAAGTCACATTATCGTGATTCACTTTGTAATAGCTTGATTATCTTCTACCTTGTACTGACGGGTCCCATGGAAGCCCTTCCTTGTACTAACGGGTCCCATGAGGCCTCAGTTTTCGTCTTCATCAATTAGAGGTCCGTGGTTTCTGTTTGCACATGGAGGGTTCATACTTGCCAGTCACCCCCGCTCTTAGATGTTACCTCAGGGGTGATAGACCACCGGGGTGGCTGGTAAACTTACCGTTTCACGACGGCCCCGAAGAGATGCTGCTCTAGAGTAAAATGTTTTATAGATAATGTAAATGCAGTATCTTCTTGCGGGTGAGTGAGTATTGCTGGTTATCTGGCTGGTAATGTTCATTTCGTCTGGAAGAACATTTGATCTTCAGAGCCTGGCCATCGAACCAAAGAAGTCGACCATCCTGAGCAGCATGCTTCTTAGGTGGTTTATTATGATCGACGAGGTACTAGGGAGGAGATTGGTGTTTCCGTGGACATTGTCGTGAAGATCGCCGATCTTATAGGATCATTTCATCTAAATTATTGTAACGATCTTTTAAGTAGTATGTAGACCTTTGTAACGTAGGACTTTTGTATGTAACTGATTTGATGAATAAGATATTAATTTTATCCCTTGCATCTTCTTTGTCGTTGATTCTGTCATAATTCATACTTAATTTATCTTCAAAACTTTAGGAGTATTAGCAGATCTTTTAGATCATTAGGAATTAATCGAGGAGTGTTTATTGAGCGGATCAATGTATACTCAACTCTGTTAAATTAGATTTAGGATTTTAACCCAAAAGTCTTTTAATCGTTGAAGATATATCGAGGAGTGTTTATTGAGCGGATCAATGTATACTCAACTCGTTTCTGATTAGACTTAGATTTTTAACCAAAAAGTCTTTTTTTGATCGTTGAAGATGTATCGAGGAGTTTTTATTGAGCGGATCAATGTATACTCGACTCGTTTCTAATTAGACTTAGGATTTTAACCCAAAAGCCTTTTAATCGTTAAAAACATATCGAGGAGTGTTTATTGAGCGGATCAATGTATACTCGACTCGATTCTAATTAGACTTAGGATTTTAACCCAAAAGCCTTTTAATCGTTGAAAATATATCGAGGAGTGTTTATTGAGCGGATCAATGTATACTCAACTCGTTTTGTTTAGACTTAGGTTTTTAATACCAAGAAGTCTTTTTGATTGCTGAATATATATCGATGAGTGTTTATTGAGCGGATCAATGTATACTCGACTCGTTTTACTTAGACTTAGGTTTTTAATACCAAAAAGTCTTTTTGACTGCTGAATATATATCGAGGAGTGTTTATTGAGCGGATCAATGTATACTCGATTCGTTTTACTTAGACTTAGGTTTTTAATACCAAAAAGTCTTTCTGATCGTTGTAAAATATATCGAGGAGTTTTTATCGAGCGGATCGTTGTTTACTCAACTCGTTTTGTTTAGACCTAGGTTTTTAGTACCAAAAAGTCTTTTTGACTGCTGAATATATATCGAGGAGTGTTTATTGAGCGGATCAATGTATACTCGACTCGTTTTACTTAGACTTAGGTTTTTAATACCAAAAAGTCTTTCTGATCGTTGTAAAATATATCGAGGAGTTTTTATCGAGCGGATCGATGTTTACTCAACTCGTTTTGTTTAGACCTAGGTTTTTAGTACCTGAAAGTCCTTTTGATCGTTGAATATATATCGAAGAGTGTTTATTGAGCGGATCAATATTTACTCAACTCGTTTATAATTTAGACTTAGGTTTTTATACCAAAAGTCTTTTTGATCGTTGAATATATATCGAGGAGTTTTTATCGAGCGGATCGATGTATACTCGACTCGTTTTTACTTAGACTTAGGTTTTCAATACCAGAAGCCTTTTTTAATCTTCGTGAATAACGGACGAGGAGTTTTTATTGAGCGGATCAATGTATACTCGACTCGTTTTTATTGTCGGATTGAGGAGTGTTTATTGAGCTGATCAATGTATACTTAACTCCTTTTGTTCCAATCTCAACCAATATGATAGTAGGATTCCAAGGAGTGTTCACCGAAACAATCGATTTATAGAAATTGCTAAAATCTTTTAATAAGTGAACTGTAGGCCAAGGCCTTTATTACAAAGACTAAAACTCGATGAAATAAAATAAAAAACGCAGTATAATCTGCTAAAATTTATTTACCATAGTATTTTCTAAGGTTGACTGCATTCCAGGTTCTTGGTAAGGCTGTTCCATCCAAGTGTGCAATTTTGTATGAACCTTTCTTTCCTACGCCAATGACAACATAAGGTCCATCCCAGTTTTGTTGTAATTTTCCTACATGCTTGGATACTTCTACCTTTTTCAAGACCAGGTCTCCTTCTTTGAAGGTTCGGATGCGTACTTTTTGATTGTATGCCTTTTCCATATTTGCTTTAGTGGCTTGCAAGCGTACAGCGGCTTTTCTCTTAAAGCTTCCGTTAAGTCGACATCATTTTCTCTTGTTTTTTCGTTTTCATGATCGTCGTACATTTCGATTCTAGGTGTTGGAATCAGAGTTTCAACAGGAATAACAGCTTCCGAACCATATACCAAGCTAAACGGGGTTTCTCCGGTCGAGCTTCTGACTGTAGTTCGATTCGCCCAAAGTACTCCTGGGAGTTCATCGAGCCATTTTCCTTTGGCCGCTCCTAATCTTTTTTCCAAAGATTTTATTATTTCTCGGTTTGCTACTTCGGTTTGTCCGTTCGCTCTAGGATGCCCGACCGAAGTGAAATTTTGTTGGATTCCCAGCTTCGAACACCATTCTATTACTTGTTTTCCCGCGAATTGGGTTCCATTATCAGAAATTAGGATCCTAGGGATGCCGAATCGACAAACTATGAATTTCCATAGGAAGTTGATCACTTGGAATTGAGTTATTCGTGCGAGGGCGATGCACTCTATCCATTTGCTGAAATACTCTACAGCGACCAAGACATAAGCTTTCTTGGATCTAGCAGCTGGGAAAGGTCCCACGATGTCCATTCCCCATTGATCGAAAGGCCAACATATCGGGATTGGGTGCATGTTTTCTGCCGGTTGATGACATACATTAGCATGGACTTGGCAGTGATGACATTCTTGGACATACTGAGCGGCATCTTTATTGATGGTAGGCCAATAGTAACCTGTTCTGAGACATTTTAAGGCCAATGCCCTTGATCCACTGTGATTTCCCGCATCTCCATCATGTATCTCTCGAAGTATATCGGTGGTTTGTGATTCAGAGACGCATTTCAGAAGAATTCCTGATGTTGATCTTCGGTAGAGTTTTCCTTCTACAATTGTATATTTTGGAGCTCGATATCTTATTTTCCGAGCTTCATTCTGGTTAGGCGGTAGTTTTCCTTCTTGAAGATAGTCTATCATTGGAGTCATCCAGTTTCCTTCAGCTCCTTCAATTTCCATAATATCGAGTGCCGGTGTTTCATCGATATCGATCGCCGGTGTATTAGAGATTAACCAGTTGATCACTCTTTCGGTCTTTCCGTCATGGGATCCTGTGAACTTAGATAGTTGATCAGCCCATTTGTTTTCCGAACGTGGAATGTTCTGTATGCCGAAACTTTCAAATTTCTCAGCTAGTGTTTTCACTTTGGCGAGGTATTTGACCATATTGAATTCTTTAGCCTCGTATAGGCCTTCGATTTGTCTTTGCACTAACTCTGAATCGGTTAATACTTTAAGACTTTTTATGTTGGCTTTGATCGCCATTTCCATTCCTGCGATTAACGCTTCATATTCTGCTTCATTGTTTGTTACGACGAAGTCCAATGTTATTGCATAATTCAAATCTTCTTTATTTGTTCCGGTGAAGTTGATCCCGACACCTCCTCCTTCTCGGCATGAAGCACCATCGACGTGCATTAGCCAAGTTTGATCTTCTATGACCAAGACATCGTCGTTGAGGCTGCTCGATGATTCAGTCGCCAGTGCCGGTGTTTCCAATAGGAAATCGGCTAACACTTGGGCCTTAATTGCGATTCTTGGTTTGTAATCGATTTCGAACTGGCCTAGTTCGATCGCCCATTTAATTAGTCTTCCGGAGGCTTCCGGTTTCGCTAAGACTTGTCTTAGTGGTTGATTTGTCAAAACCACTATTTTGTATGTTAAAAAGTAAGGTCGAAGCTTTCGTGCAGCCATAACTAAGGCCAGAGTGAATTTCTCAATTTCCAAATAATTCTTCTCCGCCCCTTGCAATAATTTGCTTAGATAATAGACAGACTTATGTTCCGAGCCTTCTATCTTAATTAGTACAGAACTAATGGTCGCTTCGGAGATGGAGATGTAGATATACAATGGTTCTCCTTCCGTCGGTTTGGCCAACAACGGTGGAGTTGTCAAATACTCTTTGAGTTGTTCGAAGGCTCGATCACATTCTTCAGTCCAAAGGAAGTTTTTTGCTTTTCGAAGTGTTTGGAAAAAGGGCAAACTTCTGTCTGCTGACTTTGATATGAATCTGTTCAACGCTACGATTTTCCCGACCAAGCTTTGCACTTGGGAGATGGTTTTGGGAGGTTTCATTTCAGTTATAGCCCGGATTTTTTCCGGGTTGGCTTCTATTCCTCGCTGGTGGACTAAATAACCCAAAAATTTTCCTGACTTAACACCGAAAGTGCATTTCGCGGGGTTTAACTTCATACGATATTTCCTTAAGATCTGAAAACATCGATCAAGATGTTTTACGTGATCCGCTTCGTTCATACTTTTGACCAACATGTCGTCCACATAGACTTCCATTAACTCTCCGATTAACTCTTTGAACATTAGGTTTACTAACCTTTGGTAAGTAGCCCCGGCATTTCTTAAGCCGAATGGCATTACTATAAAGCAATATACTCCCTGCTCGGTTACGAATGCAGTCTTCTCTTGGTCCCGCTCATCCATGTATATTTGATAAAACCCTTGAAAAGCGTCCATCATACTGAATATCGCGAAGCCCGCAGTTGAATCCACTAATAAGTCGATCCTTGGGAGGGGGTATGGATCGCGCGGGCATAATTTATTAAGGTCGGTAAAATCATTGCACATTCTCCATTTGTTGTCCTTTTTATCCCCTTTTGCTACCAGCACAACATTACACAGCCATTCTGAGAAGTGTATTTCTCGAATTTGTTTTGCTTCAAGTAGTCTTTCTACCTCGGCTTTGATAATTTTATCTTTTACCGGGCCATGATTTCTCTTCTTTTGTCTAGCAGGTTTTGCCATAGGATCAATTTTTAGGGAATGTTTGATTACTCGAGGATCGATTCCTTCAATGTCATTCGCGCTCCAGGCGAAGACGTCGACATTATCTCTGAGGAAGTTAATTAACATTACTTCCCCTTCCCTGCTCAATTCAGTACCTATTCTTGTCGTTTTAGAAGAGTCCCCTTGTACCAGAATTATATCCTTATGTTCTGAGGGTTTTAAGGCTAAATCTAGCGGTTCTTTTCCCTTTTTGTCTATTCGATCAGTAATGGGGATTTCAACCTTGTTTCTAACAAGATCTTCTTCAAGTTTTCTTTTGCTCGGAGTGATTGATTTTGGATGTTCTTTCAAGGTTAACGAGGTGCTGTAGCAATCCCACGCCATACAGTGATCATTCGTTATTTCTCCGATACCTCCATCGGTCGGAAACTTTATCTTCTGGTGATAAGTAGAGACAACGGCTCGAAATAGGTTGAGAGCAGGTCGTCCCAATATCGCGTTATAAGCGAAGGGAGTTTCTACCACTAGAAATTTCACTAGCTTTACCGTCCGGTGCGGTTTCTTCCCGAGCGACACACTTAAGGATATCGTTCCGCTGGGGATGATCTCGGACCCTCCAAAGCCTACTAACGGCGTAGCTACTTTCTGTAGGTTTATCTGCCCCAAGTTCATTTGGGTTAAAACCTCCCGGGAGATGATATTTGTTGAGCTTCCATTATCAATTAGGATTCTTTTTACATTATAATTCGCTATTTCTAACGACACCACCATCGGGAAATCGGGGTTATCCTCTTTTGTGTCCCAAATGATGTTTTTAGGTACTTCGCCTTCGTTAAAGCTGATCGGCTGGTGATTCGACGGCTTGTTTTCCAGAGTCCATATTTCTTTTGGGTATTTTGAGTTTCCAATTATGGATCGGGCTGTCCTTCGTCGGGCGTTACGACTATCTCCACCCGCGGGTCCCCCGGATATTGTATGGATAGTCCCATTGATCTGGTCGTGGTTCAACTCCTGTGTAGGTCGACGCTCAGGTGACCTTCGACGAGAACTCCTTCTTTGATTACTGTTCCGAGGGCTTCTACTTCTTTCCCTTTTGCGGTTATCTCGCTCTATGTATTCGTCCAGTTTCCCTTGTTCGATCAGTTTTTCAACTTCTCTCTTAAGGTGAAAACAATTTTCTATTCGATGTCCGTGTGCCCTATGGTACTTACAGTATTGGTCGTAGTTTCGAGACCCTGGTCTGGGCTGAGCGATTTTCCTCGCCTCGGGGATCCAGTTATTTCTTTCTAGAACTTCCAATATTTCTTCCATTGGAGCATTTAACCTTGGGTGTTCCACTTGATTCACCCTGCTTCTGATCGGTTGTTCGGGGTTTCTTGGTCTTTGGTAGAAATTAGGTTGCCTTTCTTGGTCGGCTTTGCTGTATTCCAATCGCTGGAAAACGTTGCCTTTCCTGAAAGATCGCTCATAATCCACGGATCTTTGGGCAGGAATCCTGTCATGCCGTTTGGAGCCTGAAGCTGTGGCTTTGTTTTTGTTTTTATCCTTAAAGGAATTCATCTCTTCTTGGGTCATATACTTAGACGCCAAGCTCATGATGTCGGCAAACGTTCTTGGTTGTTTTCGACTGAGGGCGTTTCCGAACTGCCTGTTTTTTGTGAGGTCGAAGAGAATAGAAATTATGTAATCGATATTTGGAGAATCTATTTTGAGTAATTCCACATTAAATCTCGCCAACCAGTTCCTCAGGGATTCTCCTTCTTGTTGATGTATGGTTCCTAGGTAGCTCATCGGGAGTTTTTGTCTTTTCTGACTGGCAAACTGCTGCGTCAGTTTATTGCATAATTCCCGGAAACTGAATGTGGAGTTGGCAGGTTGTTTGGCGAACCAATCCAACGCGAGTCCTTCGAATGTGGTCACCATTAACTTGGCGGTGAATTCGGCAGAGTGGGCATATAAATTCATTATATTCGTGAAGCTAAAAATATAATCATCCGGGTTGGTGGTTCCATCATACCGGGGTAATCTACCTGGGACCTGTCCCGTGGATTGTGCCTCTTTTATTTCTCTGCAGAAAGGAGAACAGGCCGCAAGGCTTTCCTAGAGTTCCGCGGTTCGGGCCCACGGGTTTTGAACAGATCGTAAGCGTTGTTCGAGTCGCTCATGTACCATCCTTTCAATTTCCCTTTCCGAGAATCGAGTCGTTCGTGGTCGATCTGGGATTGTATCATCTATGTCATCCTCGATAGGGATTATTGTTCGTTCCTTCGATCCACTGCGCCCCGCCTGTGGTTTTCTTCGTCCTGGTTTTCTTGGGGGACGGTTATCGGAGGGTTTAGATTTGCCCCGCTGTGGGCTGTGTAGCGAGCGTCGCTCACTTGCTGGGCTGTCAGCTTGTTGAGAGGTTTGTTCGTTTGGCCTTGGCACTCCTGGAGCAGGAGTTGTCCTGGCAGCCGTAACGTTTCGAGGAATTTGATCTAGTACTAGTAATTCTTCTGGAGAGAGTGATTTGAAGAGCATTGCTATTTGTCGCAGTTTCTGAGCGCCCGGGAGAGGAACGGGGATTTCAGGGCCTTCCGGTTCTTCCTGTATGGCACCGGGAAGGCCTCCTTGGGGTTCCTGCTGTCGGGGGCGGGCATCTTGGAAATTCTCGTCGGTGTTGGGAACGTTATTATCGTTGTTGTCCTGTATGTCTTCCGATGTGTTATGGCCGGTGGTTGTATTACTTCTCGCTCCAATACGAGCGCTTTTCCTTGGGCGAGCCATGTGTCGATCGAATAATTAACCTAGCCCCTCGGTGGGCGCCAACTGATTTAACCGGATTTCGTCGGGTTAAAAGGGTATCAGTGAATTTGTGATATTGGGGGTTTTCGATATTTATATATATTATGGGGCTCTGTTACTTTATTCCGGATGGATCAATCACAAAGAAAAGCAATATTGTAGAAACAAGAAGTAAAACCACAAACAAAGCTAAGAACACACCGATATGAAGATAAAAAGCTCTTTCTTTATTGAATAATATTGAGTTGTGCTGTTGTAAGCAGCGTTCAATGGCGTATTCTGGAGTTGGTTCATACAATCATTAACTAGGTATTTATATCATGCTAAACCTAGTGTTACAAGGAAACATAGTCCTAATAGGACTCGGCCCAAATATCCTTCTTGGGTCCGGAATATAGTCTTCTAGTCGAAGAGAGCTGCACTTGGCCGGGTCGATAAGATGATCCCGAACTATTTGATTTGGTCGAACCGATCTCATGTTCTTTACTCGATCCGTACAATATGTAGGGTGCGAAATAGCCCCCATCAGAAGTACAGAAAACAATTCAAACTCAATAATAATTTATCCAAGGTATGGATGATTAACTCAAAATCCAAGGATACGAATAACCCATTCTATATTAGTATATTTGTGCCAATAAGTGGTTCATCCAAAGATGCCAACACAATGTAGAAGTATAGATATACATTATTAAAATATCGAAAGCAACAGTTATCTGAGTTATTATAAAGCAAACTTACTTGAATGAAACTTGGAACCATTAGACAGAGGAACAGAAGAAACTCCGACATGATCTACTTGCTACATTAGCTTAGCCTGTTTCTCGAGCAACTGATTGAATCGCGTTATCTGGTCTTTCACTTTCAGCCTCAGATGATAGGCCTTAAAAAATTCCTGATTTTCTGCTTCAAGCTCTTGCCACACTGGAAATGGAAGGTGGCCCCATATGTTATTTAAAAAGTTTGAACACATAATAGCAATTATTGAAGACATGATAAGGAAATTAGACTGAATACTCTAATCTCGTTACTACGATATACTGCTTACTGCTATATTTTTTTCCAGCTACTGCAGAAAAGTTGACTTCAAAAAGGGACCTAATTCAATGAAAGCTTGCCCGTGTTGTATTAATGAGGAGACGCGAGTTAAAAGATCCCCATTATTACTAATCAAAGCCCCTAATTTAGCTCATATATTACATTCTGGATGAAGAACCAAAAACTTTATTGCTAACAGCAGGTCAGGATAAAATGTGAAGCATGGCAAGAGCGTGGAGAAATTAAGACTTCCTGACTACTTGAAGGAATCGAGGGTGTACAGACAGGGGCGGACTCAGGATTGACGTATTGACGGCGTAAAACTTCATTATTGAATTCTTTTAAAATGATATCCAAATTATTTTATTTGCACAATTTCCATTAAATAAGTCATTAAAATGAATATATCGAACTGAAAATACATACAAATACACAGGAATTTTTTATATTAATATATATATATATATATATATATATATATATATATATATATATATATATATATATATATATATATATATGATATAAAATTAACAAATAATTCTTTGCTCAATGTTAGAATCAAACTGTTTGCAAGAACAACCATCATTTTCTTATTAATTTTATAAACAATAATATGATAACTCTATTCGAGAAGTGTGATTCCTTGTAGAAATAAGTTGAAGCACAACAAAATTAAATATTCTATAAACGGATGGCAATAGTCTAAAGAAGACATGCTTGTATTATGAAATTAAGGCAAAAGCCAATAAATTACATGTATTAATTAGCATACCTAGAATGTGAAGGCACAAAACGCAATTCGAATGAGGATTTTTCTTTCAATTTATTTTGTAAAACTTCGTCAATATTTTTAATTGAGTCAAAAAATTACTTACTTTAAAAATGTTATTTAACATATATTGTTTACATCGCTAATACTAAATATATATACATATATAGGCATATAGTATTAATCATATCCATAAATCCTTATGAATAGATCTGCCCATGCATACAGAAAAAAGGAGAAGAAAGAGAACAAGTATACAAGATGCAGACCACAACAACTGGTTATACCATACATTGGTGCATATAGGCATAAAGCTCATTCTCATCATTGGAATCAATATTTGCCTTAAAAATGTTAAGATCTATAAATTATTAGATAGATTTGAAAGTGAAATGCTGTAACAGTAACGAATTTTGTTAGTGATTCGCGTACAGAATCCTCGCTATTGACCACAAGGTCGGGATAAGTGCATACATAATCTGATGAATTCGGGATAAGTACATACATAATCTGATGAATAACGCTGCATGTTAATGATAATATGCAATGATGCATTAACAGTGAACATCAATCCCTATAAAGTACATAGACAGAAGAAGATAACAAAATTAGCCAAATAATTTGAAATTACCGAGTTCAGTGAAAGTAGGCTCAATTTTTGCATTGCTTAACAGGGTACTGACAACTTCGCTCTCGTTCATGTAAAGCTGAAGACACCTTTCTATAAGATTTTGAACCTGATACCATGGAAAATACAAGGTTAGAAACATTAGTGGATGCTTCTCTACTTAGTAGCCCACTGTTCTTGCTATGCCAGAAAAGATATACCAAAAAAAAAAAAGCAATTAATGAGGCTACAGCCATCAACACTTTGACCCCAATTTGTGACGCTCAAAATGATAAATCAATCTAAATAGAAAGATACTATCCTTATCTCAGATATTTCATTATTTGTTATCATTCATGCATTCATCTCGTAGAATTTCTTTTTATCATTAATGTTAACTCGTAAAGAGGAACTTTTGCGGCCAAGTGGTTTTGTTATTATGACATGCTTCCTTTTCAGAATTGTTCAAACTGATACTGTGTAATTTGCCCATAAAAATTTTCACCATATAAATATTTATAGTCTTAGAAAACTTCAATATCCAGAAGTATCCAAACCCTTCGCAGAAAAGATCTCGAAATGTCCCATCTATACAGGATTCTAGTTTCATCTTTCAAACACGTGTTCATATGCAACTTAATAAAAAACAAATTTGTCGAACATATATATGGTCAATGTCTTCCAAAATAAAGGAGCACATTTACTACTACAATATAGCACAAGACGACAAATAAAAATAAACTATACAAATTAGGCAAGAAAACTTACCAGCTGTAAATCTTTTAGCGAGATTTTTCTAACTCCTCCACTAGACATTATGTAAGCTTCCGACCTATAAAATAGATATAATCGAGCTGATCAATATATCATGTCAGAATAACGAAACCTCAGAATACATTAACTCGAGCTTTCTTGTCAATTCAATATGCAATCAATAACGCGTCGAATAAATGCTCATTAATTAATACTAGATAGGTAACTAGCGAATCACAAACCAAGGCAGATATAAAATAAACTAGAATAAATTGACCAGCTGGAGCAACCACAGAAGTTAACAGAAAGCTTGGCTATATGCATGAACAGAATAGACAACGAAAAACACATTGCCCTCTCGGAAAAAAGAATTAAGACTCTTTGTTTCGTACGAGAAGAAATGCATGCTCAACTTCTATTTGAGCATCCACTTCTTCGAAATTCCTCACTTTCTCTCTCACCTTGTTTGTAATTCATCAAACCTGCTAGTTCTTACTCAAGTGCACTTTACGAAGAACCCCTAAGTTTAAGTAAATTCGGCACAATTCACACATTTTACCATTATAATCTAATCTAAACATTCTTCAAAGCCCCATTTCTCTAAAAATATATTTTGTCTTTAACCTCTATTTTCGCCCACATAAACATGCATCACCTATCATTTATCAGTTCTAATAGACAAAAAAATGAAAGACTGAATTCCATTAAATCATATGCTCTTGTTACAATTTTCTCCCTCGAATATAGATAGATAACAGAGTTTGTACAATCAAAGGTGGTTTGTAACATTTTTTCAAAAACCAAAAAGAAATACTTTACACACACCAACGATAACTACATATCACCAAAAAAAACGCCATTAAACTTAAACCTTGAAGATTTAAGCAAAATCGCTATAATTGAGCTATAATCACCCGAAATAAATCCATAAAATTCAATTAATTATTGTACTAGGGCACGATACATTAACAAAAACAAGCATGCAATTAGCAAAATCGGCACATGCATCGAAAAATAAAATTCGTTTATTTCACCTAATATTTCTTCAGGTTTTCTTCAGCAGAGCAATTACAGAAGACTGAAGACAGAAGACAGATGCTAAATCTTCTTTTATCCCCATTCGACGTACAACTGATAGTTCATTATGTACAACTTTGGCGTGAGGGCCCACCCAACCGCATCGGGCGGAAGTAGGGTCTATCTTTGGATAAGAATCCTCATAACTGCGGTCAGTCAAAAGTCAAAGCAAATTTTGTTTTATTAGTTAAGTAATTAATCACCTTATTTTTGAATTATTTTGGTAATGTGTAAATTTTAGTAACAGCATATACAGTAACATAATGAATTAGTCTTTTGGTCCCATTTATTTTGGTTGATTTGCTATAGTATTTTGTCAAATTTTTAATTCTTTTAGTAATTTATCGTATTAAATTATTTACATTTTGGTGTATTAAATATTTTAAATATTAATATATATGATATCAAATTGACCTGACCGGGCCAATGAAATAAATTAAATAGGACAAAGAAAATATTAAAGTGTTAACTCTTATACCCAAACCCTTTCTTTAATATTTTCGATACCCTCGAGAAGATACGGAATTACGGGGTTTGTTTCTTTTAAAAAGAAAAAATATGCACCAAAAAAATACAGTGGACAAAATCGGGATATGGATGTTTTTTTTTATGTCACGAGGTTTCAGATGGACCAAATCAAGAATCAATAAAATGGACTAAATCATTAAGTTGATGATAGTAATTAAGCATCTAACCAAATTGATTATTAGTTTTTGACAAATATTATTAATTTTTTTTCAAAGGGTTATTCCATTTTGAGGCGGATTAGATCAGAAAGTGATAATCTCTCCCAACAGATATTTGAATTTAGGTTCGCTACTTTGTAATGTGTAGTCTTTTTCACTAGATCAATCATAGTACAAATATTATTAATAGAGTAAATCGCACTTTTGGTCCTCCTTATGGGTTAATTTTTGCATTTTCATCCCTTTTAATATTTTTGTAGCAAATCCGTCCCTCTTATCTATGTAGTGTAATACATTAGTCCCACTTAAATACTAAATACATCACTTAAATTTAAAATATATTCTAAAATGGAGGGAAGTTGATGTATTTTGTATTTAAAAGGGACGAATGTGTTACATTACATTGATAAAAGGGTTGAATTTGCTAAAAAAAATTAAGGACTAAGGTGTAAAATTTAGCGTATAAAGAGGACAAAATTGCTATATATTCAGTCTAGTGTATACATTGAATAAGTTAGTTACTCCTTGTAAGGCAACTAAATCATTACTATATATTAGGCTAATTTCATTTATGATGATTACCCAACATTCTTGGGCTAAGGCAGATTCAGGTATTTTGGACTTGATAAGTGTTTGTACCGAAAAAATCACCCTCGATTAATCGAGGAGTAGCGGCTCGACGATAAGCCAAAAATGGCAAAAGAACCGAACTCAATGGAACCAAACGGGTCGGATCGGATCTGATCTAATTTTAATCCGAAATTGATCCGACCGAGACAATGGTTTAGCCACGAGCCCGATTTGAGACTCGACCCAATTTTCATGATTAATTAATGTTTGGCCCAAATATAAATTAATTAATTGATAAAGTTAATTAATTTATGGGCCAAGTTTAATTAATTAACAATTAAGGCCAAAGTATGGTTAAATACAAGCGGGCCCAATTGATCCAAAGTTAATTTCGGTTATTAGGGACTAATTAATTAATTAAGTTAGTTAATTAATTGGGCCAAAGCTAATTAAATAGCCCACTTGATAAATAAGGCCATTAAATAATTAATTGGCTAAGTTTAATTATCAAGTAAAATCAAAAGTCCAAATTAACCGAACCACTCGACCCAAGGCTAACAATGGCCCGATCAGCCGAGGCCGACCCGGGCCCAGTCCCAAAAATCGGCCAGCTCTTGATTTTCGGCCCAATTTGATTTTAATTGTTGATTAATTATATTAATTGGAGATAATTAGTAGGAGATAAGGATAAGCCATATTAGTTGGTTTTAATAACAACTTCCCTAATTATCTCTAGTTGGTTATCATCAATTAAAATTCAAATTAAAAGACACGTTTTCTTCTCCTACAACTACCATTAGCCTTAATTTTCAGCAAAAGAATAAAGAGAAAACCACCATTGAAATAGTGGAGGTAGTGGGAAATAACAAAGTAGTGGGAGAAGTGGGAAAGTGGCCATCAGCTCCTTGATTTTCGGCCATCAGGAGGTTACTTGACAGCCATCAGCTCATTTTCCAGCAGCTATAAATACAACAGGAGGCTGCTACACGCGACACACACACAACTCAATCAACAAATCTCAGTCTAACACTGATCGGCTCAACGCCTCTCCGGAAGTCCAGCACCTCGCTGCTTCTTTTTCAGCAAACAATTGTCAATCCCTTGATATCAATTGTCCCTCCTCAGCCACCAGCGATCCCTGACAGCCTGAAGGCCTGCCGCCGCCGCCGCCGCTCACAGCCAGCCGCCGCCGCCGCCGCCGCCGTCTTCCGCCGTCAGCTGACGCTGTCTCGAGCGAAACCTTGATAGCAAGCAGATCACAATCTGTTTTCTGTCGAGTTATCAGCCTGCCAACTCCTCGATATCAGTCTGTCCCTCCTCAGCCACCAGTGATCCCTGACAGCCTGAAGGCTTGCCGCCGCCGCCGCTCACAGTCAGCCGCCGCCGCCGCCGCCGCCGCCGCCGTCTTCCGCCGTCAGCTGACACTGACTCGAGCGAAACCACTCATATCAGCAAGTAGCTTAACTGTCATGTAAGTGCCCACGTATTTATATGACAAACTCATCAAGTAGCCATCTGCTTGATGAGCTCGTCGTCAAGTAGCCATCTGCTTGACGGCTATCGGCTGAGTAGCCATCTGCTCTGTCGATGCCTTGGTCAGTGGCCACCCGCTGATTAGGAGCCCGATTGATGGCCACCCATCAAGGTTGGGCGAACCATTGACGGTGTTTTTCTGTCGTCAATGTTACTTTATGTCAACAAATCGTTTTATCATGCATTATCAGCTCATCGGCGGGTTTACCTGCCGATCAAGGAGTCAATTTTCAGAGCTTAAAAGATTTATCAACTCATCTGGCAGATTATGCCGAAACAGGAGACTCATCGTTTTGTATATTTTTGTAATGTTTGTACATCGGGGAACTTGCCAATATTCTTTTGTTATTAATGGAAGTCGTTTGGCTCGTACGTCTTGACGCTTTTACATAAATATACTTTACGTCAATTGATTTCCATTGATATGCTGTTTTCTGTCAAGATCATGTTTTCTGTCAAGGTGTTTATTTAAATTGATTGATTGTCAAGGCACTTGCTGATTTTCAAATCTGCTGATATGTTAAGCAGGTCATCGATTGGTCATAAGTTTTTGGCACTCAAAGAGAGATTTTCAGAAATTATTTAAGTCCTGCGGCCAGGCAGGCATAGAAAAGAACTAGGGGTAGTGTTTGCCTACTCTGTCGCAATCGTTTAGAAGTCAGCCTTATCAGGACAACTTATTTTGATATCAACATGTCTTTGTCAGGACATTTACTTTATCAATTTACCGATATCAACATGTCTATTTTTCAAATCGTTATGTTTGCACGCACAAACATTGGCACGCCCGCATTCATTTTATATCGTATCGAGGCATTGTACATCGAGCTATTGGCTCGTCGAGGTGTATGCTGACTAGTTTGCAAAAACAGTGTTCTGCAACTCCTCGATGCCAAACATCCTTCGATGTCAACCCCTCGATGACAAGCATCCCTTGATGTCAGTTTTATCGCAAACAATATTTTGGCACTTCTCGATGCCAAGGGTTGCTCGATGTCGTCGAGGCGTTCCTCGATACCAAGTTTATACGCAAACAGTTCCTTGATGCCATGTATTGTCCGATGCAAAATTTATAGCAAACAATATTTTGGCACGCCCGGTGGGACATGAAAATCTTTTTGAATGCTTTCTGTCAAGGGCTCACCAGCCACACAATGTGATGGCTCGGGGGGCATTTTAATTGAGTTGCCAATAAAACGATTTTCAGCCAAGTTTGGCTAGCTGACTTTTGATGATCTCTTTGCCAAACAGTCAATCAATTGAAACTAAACGATTAATCTTTTGCTGTTGTCAAATGATACCACCGATAACGCGAAAGACTCGATCTACCTTGACGAGGACACGCTCTGACTTAACGCATACTTTGGAAAATCTATCAACGGTTCCATTAACTATGGAAGGAGCCGACATAATCGAGGAGCTGACTGCAGAGGTCCGTAACTTCACCAGGGACCTCGAGACCAAACAGGAGGAATGGTCTAACGTTGTCAGCAAGTTTGAAAACATGCTAGGCTCGGCCACTGCAGCCAGTCAGGCCAACACAGAAGCCAGCAACACTGTAAATAAATTCCTTGATGCACTTGGAAGCCAAGATGACATCACTCGCAGAGAGCATCAATGCTCTTGCTAACGGCATACAAGCGCAGGCCTGGACTGGGCCGCCGAAAACTGCCGTTGACAAAGGAAAAGGCCCCGCGATCCACATCGGGGGAAGTTCATCAAGGGAAGAGACGCCTTATAAGCAAGGCAACGGACAATCTAATGTCCAGGATAAGAGAGGAAGCACATCTAAGGCAAGGAACGCCCGCCCAGACTCGGGGGGCAGGTCCGAAGAGGACCGATCGGAGGCCGTCGGATACGGCCAGGAAGGACATCAGGCCAACTCAGTGGCCTATGACAGGACTGTTCATCGAGCTGCAGAGGGTCCAGAAGACCTCTTGACGGTGAATCAGGCCGAAGAGATGTTTGTCAGGAGACAAGGAAACAGGGCGTCGAGGTATAATAAGCCTCACCCCGAATACATCGATCAGGTGCCGTTCCCGCTGAACTACAGGCCGCCGAACTTTACTCTGTTTTCTGGCGAGGGATCACAGTCTGCCACGGAGCATCTTGCTCGATTTTCTTTGGAATGTGGCAACATGACTAATGATTTGAAATTGAAACTGTTCCCTAACTCCTTGACAGGAATGGCGTTCCACTGGTACGCCAACTTGAAGCCCGGATCGGTCCCTGACTGGCCATCCATGGAGAAAATATTCGTGATGAACCACTATCAGGCCCCACTCGAGGTGTCTGTCATCGAGCTGTCGAACATGAGGCAGCTGACAGGACAGACTGTCGAAGAATACATGAAGAAATTCATCAGGGCCAGGGGGTTCTGCGCCATCCCGCTGCCAGAAAAGGAATGCATCAAAATTGCCATCCATGGCATGCATTTCGAGTTGAGAAAGATTATGATGCCGCAATACCACGAAGACCTTTTTGAGTTGACCGATCACGCGGTCCGTTACGAGAGAGTGCTAAGGGATGAAAACAGTCGGCAGCCCAGAGGGAATTATTATCAAGTGGGCATGGCCGAGTCCAACAAGGAGCAGATCAATCAGGTCAGCAGACCGATTGAGCAACAGGGTATCGAGATCGGACTGGCGGAAGTGGTCTGTCCCAAGAATACTGTGTGTCCAGCCCTCGCTAAGCCAAAGGAACCGCAACCTACTATCAAAGTGCCAAATAACTTGGTGCGTCGGGATGCTGAGTATAAGACTGATAGAGAGAGACGCTATTCGTTCGATGTCTCAAAGACGGAGGCCATATTCGATCAGCTGTTGGCCGACAAGATCCTGAGACTCAAAGGGGATCACGTGATTCCATCATCAATGAAAATAGCAGGTAAAACGTATTGTAAGTATCATGATGTTTGGACTCATACAACGAACGAGTGTCTAGTGTTCAGGTGGATGGTGCAGGATCACCTTGACAAGGGCATTCTAAGGTTCGCTCCGGATTGGAAGATCACGAAACCGATGACGGTTGACACCAATCCGTTCCAACAAAATGAAGTGGGGATTAATGTGCTGATGGTCACGGACCCAGCAACCGGGGAACATTTGTACGTTGATGAAGAACCAGAACGCTCGCCGGCAATCAGGGAGATGGGTTTATGTGCAAGATGCCAAACTGAGTTGGCAACAATGCCATTGTTCCTTAATCCAGCATTATATAGCCCATACATGCCTTGGCTAAATGCAACGCCAACAGGGTATCCTTATCAGACGATGCCGCAACCGCAGGCAACGCCTCAGACAGCCCCGCAGCCGCAGGTGATACCACCACCACCACCACCTCGACCCATGGGGCCGTATTCGGTCCCAGCTCCGTTGAAAAATACTGAACATGCAACATCGACGGCGGAACAACGCCGGGAACAGGCTAAAACCACGATGCCTCGACGGCATCAGGAAGGTACCAGCCGAAACAGCAGAATCAGGGAGAGATCCCCCGACAGGACACCAATTAGGCAGGTCAGATCGACCGCCAGCCGTAGAGACAGGACTCATGGTCCGTCACCAAAAATTACTCCGCCAGGCTCATCAAGGCCGCGAACTGTCCACACCCCTGCCGATACACAGGTGGACCGATGGGTATCCGTCAGACACCCGAAGTTCCCTGGCGATCGAAGGGTTGACCAGATGACCCGAACTCAATATAGGCGTTTCTTACGCCAACGGAAAGAACTGGAAATTGCTAAGGGGAAAGCCCCGATGAAGGAATCAGCAAAGAAACCTCCGTCAGTGGAACAGAAACAGAAACAGGGAGCGATAGAGGCCAAATCTGGCCAAGGGATCAATATCGAGGCTAAGACCTCGATGCAAATCGACACTCCCAAGTGGACTCCAGGGAAAGCCAAATTTGGCACGATTGACTTGGAAAAGATAATGGCGGAGGACGATTTGTTGTCTGACGAAGAGGATGGAAATGATCTCAAGGCAAAGTTTGCCGAGATTTTCGACGATGACAGAGGCAACAAGGAAAATGAGACCAAACCTGGTCAGACCGTCGAGGCCAAAACTGGCCAAGAAATCGAGAAACAGGTCGATCGACCTACTGAGCAGCAGAAAAACGAGAAACAGCAGGTTGATAAGCAAGCAACCGCCAAGGAAACAGAAACCAAGACAGTGGAAGATGCTGCCATCAGTCACCCGACAGACGGCTCGACGACAATGGAATGCAACGCCGTCGATTCTGAACTTGTTGAGTTTGTCAACGAGGAACTGGAGTACTCCACTGATGGCTTTTGGGATAAGGGTATGCCAGTAGTACAAATGGCAGAAGACTTAGAACTGTTGTCGGTCGACGACGAGAAAGAGACCGATTGGAATCAGAGGGTTGAAACTATATTCCAGAAGCCACCATCTTTCATGGCTCGACACATCAAGCCACTTTACGTATCAGGCCATATCGACGGAAAACCCATCGACAGAATGCTGGTCGACAACGGGGCAGCCGTCAACGTAATGCCGGCATCGACGATGTACAAACTGGGTAAGGTCAGCGAGGACCTGATGGAGACGAAGGTGATCGTCAGCAACTTCATAGGAGGAAAAGCTGATACGCTAGGAATTCTACCCGTCGAGGTAAAGATTGGAAAGACCAGCTTGAAAATCGCTTTCTTTGTGGTTGATGCTGCCACTTCTTACAACGCCTTGCTGGGGAGAGACTGGATTCACTCAGCCCTTTGTGTACCGTCCTCCCTGCATCAGTGCTTATTAATCTAGGGAGACGCCCCCGAACCTGAAATCATTATGGCCGACAACAGGCCATTCACCGCCAAGATCAACGCTGTCGAGGCAGCATATTATCGAGATGACGTAGGTCCTTACAGATTCATTGGACAGGATAAATACGGACGACCGCAGGAAGTCACTTCGAGCAAGAAGCTGACACAACTTGAAATGGCTTGTTTGGCCAAGGAACTAAGTCGGCCTTGCAACGTCAAGGAGTCAGGGCCGCACGAACAACAGCACGGTCAGTCCTGATGAACTGTCCTGATGACGAAGGACCATCGGCCTATAAGGCCGACAGACTGGAAATTGATGAGATTGTTGTTATCGGGCCACAGCAGGAAGCATGTGCCGATTTAATCAGGAGGTTTCGGGCCTACGTGGCCGAATGTTATACAGGCGATCTCATTTTCGAGGAGGAAACGCCACCATCGGTCGGCGATGAAATTCAGTTAGATGAGCTAGCAACGGCGCCAGCCAAGCTCGACGACATCAAGATCCAAGTACAGGACCCTATCATCGAGATTGAGTTAGGCAGCGAAGATGATCATAGGCCAACTTACATCAGCGCATTGCTTGATGATGGCCAGAAGGATCGATTGATACAAGTGTTGAAGGAATACAAGGATTGTTTTGCCTGGAATTACGACGAGATGCCAGGATTGAGCAGGGAGTTGGTAGAACACCGTATTCCGATACTTGACGGATACTTACCCCGGAAACAGCCCTTGCGAAGGATGTCTGTCGAGGTCTGCAGACTGATCAGGGAAGAAATCGAGAAGCTGTTGAAGGCCAGTTTCATCGAGATGGCCCGATATCCGGAGTGGGTAGCGAATGTAGTCCCCGTAATGAAGAAGAACGGAAAAATCAGGATATGCATCGATTTCAGGGACCTAAATCTTGCATCTCCCAAAGACGAATACCCGATGCCAATGGCGGACATGTTAATCGATGCTGCCGCTGGCAATATGTTCCTGACAGCCGTCGACGGAAGTGCAGGTTACAATCAGATTTTTGTGGCTGTTGACGATGTGCCAAAACTGGCCTTTCAATGTCCCGGCGGAATAGGCACCTTCCAATGGAAAGTGATGCCATTCGGACTCAAAAACGCCGGAGCAACTTATCAACGAGCCATGAACTGCATCTTCAGTGAGTACATCGATGACTTTGTTAAAATTTACATCGATGATATCATTATTAAATTGGCTAGTTACGACGAACATCTAACACATTTGGCGAAGTCATTTGCCAAAATGAGGAAACATAAGTTAAAGCTTAACCCCTTGAAATGTGTGTTTGCAGTTGCGTCAGCCAATTTTCTTGGCTTCTTAGTGCATCGCAAGGGGATTGAGATTGACAAAAACAAGTCCAAAGCTATCTTGAAGGCCAGACCTCCGTCGACGAAGAAGGAATTACAACAATTCCTTGGGAAAGTCAACTTTTTACGGAGGTTCATTTCTAACTTGGCTGGAAAAACAAAGGTCTTCTCGCCTTTGTTAAAATTGAAGGACAAAGAAGAGTTTTGCTGGCAAACGGAGCACGAGCAGGCGTTTCAGGAAATCAAGGATAAGCTGACAACGCCGCCTGTAATGATGCCGCCTGTCAAGGGGAAACCCTTGAAACTATATATATCTGCCACGGATGACACCGTCGGCGGATTTCTGGCACAAGACGACGATGATGGGTTTGAGCGAGCAATCTACTACTTGAGCAGGCACTTGACAGAAACAGAACAGAGGTACTCCCCGATAGAAAAGGTATGCCTTGCTTTGTTTTTCTCTTGCAAGAAATTACGTCATTATATGTTGCCTGTGAAAGTATTAGTTATTTTTGGGATTGAGTTCATAAAGTATATGATAGCTAAGACTGTGATGAGGGGACGGATCGGTCGATGGGCCATCCAACTGATGGAGTATCAATTACAGTACGTACCGCAAAAAGCAGTCAAAGGCCAAGTATTGGCTGATTTTCTGGTTGACCATCCATGTCTCGATATCGATCAAGCCGTTCTCAAGGAACTGGACTCGATGACAGTAGAGATCAGGCCATGGACACTGGCCTTCGATGGGTCTAGAACCGACAGGCTGTCTGGAGCAGGTATAGTCTTGATTTCTCCATCAAATATAAAAACTAAGCTATCAATTCAATTTGATTTTGAATGTACTAACAATCAGGCCAAATACGAAGCCTTGATCATTGGATTGGAAATGCTTAGAGAGCTCGATAGTAAGTCTGTCGTCATCGTCGGGGACTCGCAGTTGGTTATCAGGCAAATACAAGGTACTTACAAATGCCGAAACCCAACACTTGACAAATATTATTTAACTGCGATGTCCTTGTTGTCGGAGTTTGTTGATGTTACATGTTACCATGTAACGAGGGGAAACAACAGCGAGGCCAACAGTTTGGCCCAACTAGCGACTGGTGTCGATCTCCCTGATGACATCGAGGAATCCCTCTACGTCGTCAGGAGACGACACTGTCCTTCATTTATGTATCGAGACAACGTCCTGACTGTTTTGAGTGTGTTTCAGGACCCTGATGTCTGGAGAGAGCCGATCAGAAAATATCTGGCTGATCCGTCGGACCGAGCATCTCGACAAACGAGGCTCAGGGCAGTCAATTATGTCTTGATAGGTGATCAACTGTTCAGAAAAAGCCATGACGGCGTGCTCCTGTTATTCGTCGATCAGCAAGAGGCCATGAGAATTATGATGGAGGCTCATGAAGGAATTTGTGGGGCCCATCAGAATGGTCACAAGTTAGCATGGTTGCTGCGCCGATATGGCTATTACTGGCCAAAGATGGTGGGAGACTGTATTCAATTGGCAAGGGGTTGTGAGAAGTGCCAACGCTTCGGGGTAGTCCAAAGGATGCCCGTCGAGGAATGAACATGATAATCAAGCCGTGGCCCTTCAGATGCTGGGCCATCGATATCATCGGGGAAATCCATCCCTCGTCTTCCAAACACCATCGATACATTATTGTGGCCACGGATTATTTTACTAAGTGGGTAGAGGCCAAACCGCTCAAACAGGCCAATCAGGCCGAGGTGATGAAGTTCATCAAGGACTTAATCATTCACAGGTTTGGTCTGCCACAGACCATTGTCACTGACAGGGGACTGACGTTCGTCGGTCAAGAAATCAAGGAGTTTGCCAGATCGATGGGTTTTGAATTGGTCCATTCAAAACCGTACTATGCACAAGGGAATGGCCAAGCGGAAGCTTCGAATCGAGTCCTCAAGGACATTATCTCGAAAATGATCGAAGAGAACCCAAGAGCTTGGCACTTGATGTTGTCAGAGGCATTATGGGCTTATCGGACGAGCAAACGGACAAGTACAGGCACCACCCCGTATAAGCTAACGTACGGACAGGAAGCCGTTCTACCGATGGAGATCAACGTCCGGTCTCTGCGGATGATGCAGCAAAACGAGCTGACGCCCGAAGAGTATACTGAAAGTATGTTCCAGCAGCTCGATGAGCTCGACGAGATCAGGGTTGCCGCGTTAGACAAGATCGAGGCACAAAAAAGGCTAGTTGCCCGATGCTACGATAAAAAGATACGCAGGAAACACTTTGACGTCGGGGACATGGTCTGGAGAGTCGTTTTGCCACTTCACCAACGCGAGAGAAAGTATGGCAAATGGAGCGCGACATGGCAAGGACCATATGAAGTCTACTCGGTAACCCGAGGTGGGGGCTACATCTTGAAAAAGCTAGATGGGAATCTCTGTCGAGACCCCATCAATGGAAGATACTTGAAAAAGTTTAGGCCTACCCTTTGGGAATCGATGTGTCTAGAACATCAACGAGCTTTGGAGCTGGAAATCGAACGGCGTCAGGAGTACTTCAATGCGCTGATCCCTCTGTAAGTATAAGTTAGGTTTAATTTTAGTCTTGTTTTTATTTTCTGTTTTGTTTGACTAGGTTTCTAAAGTAATATTAGTAGTTGCATTTATTTTTTTAAAAAAAAAAAAATTTCTAAATACTTCTATTTTATTTTAAATTTTTGTTTCCCCGATTTTCAAGTTTTTATATCAAGGTATTTCGTTTAAGTCTCTTGGGTTGATTTGATTTCAATTAAGTCTTGTTGACAAGAAAGTTGTGTTTTTGCTTGCGAAGTTGTTTGTTGAGTTGAAAAATCGATGGCTTCGATTTTTTTGTACTTAGTCATATTGGTTTCGGTTTTGGAGAAAAACACAAGATAAACCAAGCCAAAAGAAGTTCTACTAAGGAAATGAAAACTAGTCTATGGCCATCAGGCCATTACATCAGTGAGAGCAGAAAATAAAAAGAGTATTTGGCCATCAGGCCATTGCATCAGTCACTTGAAGAAGTGAATTTGGTTAGCTGTCAAAATTTTGGCTGACTGCTATCGAGAGGCCAACTGATATCGACGCTCTATATCAAGAGATGTCTTGATATCGAGGGATCCACATTGATCTGATATCGAGAGATCCGCCATCATCAAGGCCATCGTAATTTGGTCTATTTTCTACAAATAGTTTCGGTTTTATAAAGCCGATAGTTGTTTATTAAATGAAGCATTGTCCCAATTTCTCATCTTTAAAAGAGAGAGAGAGAGAAAAACTTTAATCTAAGTCTAATTCGATTAAATTAATTTTTAAATTAATTACATCGAATACGACTTACGGGGGGCATTGTTTGTACCGAAAAAATCACCCTCGATTAATCGAGGAGTAGCGGCTCGACGATAAGCCAAAAATGGCAAGAGAACCGAACTCAATGGAACCAAACGGGTCGGATCGGATCTGATCTAATTTTAATCCGAAATTGATCCGACCGAGACAATGGTTTAGCCACGAGCCCGATTTGAGACTCGACCCAATTTTCATGATTAATTAATGTTTGGCCCAAATATAAATTAATTAATTGATAAAGTTAATAAATTTATGGGCCAAGTTTAATTAATTAACAATTAAGGCCAAAGTATGGTTAAATACAAGCGGGCCCAATTGATCCAAAGTTAATTTCGGTTATTAGGGACTAATTAATTAATTAAGTTAGTTAATTAATTGGGCCAAAGCTAATTAAATGGCCCACTTGATAAATAAGGCCATTAAATAATTAATTGGCTAAGTTTAATTATCAAGTAAAATCAAAAGTCCAAATTAACCGAACCACTCGACCCAAGGCTAACAATGGCCCGATCAGCCGAGACCGACCCGGGCCCAGTCCCAAAAATCGGCCAGCTCTTGATTTTCGGCCCAATTTGATTTTAATTGTTGATTAATTATATTAATTGGAGATAATTAGTAGGAGATAAGGATAAGCCATATTAGTTGGTTTTAATAACAACTTCCCTAATTATCTCTAGTTGGTTATCATCAATTAAAATTCAAATTAAAAGACACGTTTTCTTCTCCTACAACTACCATTAGCCTTAATTTTCAGCAAAAGAATAAAGAGAAAACCACCATTGAAATAGTGGAGGTAGTGGGAAATAACAAAGTAGTGGGAGAAGTGGGAAAGTGGCCATCAGCTCCTTGATTTTCGGCCATCAGGAGGTTACTTGACAGCCATCAGCTCATTTTCCAGCAGCTATAAATACAACAGGAGGCTGCTACACGCGACACACACACAACTCAATCAACAAATCTCAGTCTAACACTGATCGGCTCAACGCCTCTCCGGAAGTCCAGCACCTCGCTGCTTCTTTTTCAGCAAACAATTGTCAATCCCTTGATATCAACTGTCCCTCCTCAGCCACCAGCGATCCCTGACAGCCTGAAGGCCTGCCGCCACCGCCGCCGCCGCTCACAGTCAGCCGCCGCCGCCGCCGTCTTCCGCCGTCAGCTGACGCTGTCTCGAGCGAAACCCTTGATAGCAAGCAGATCACAATCTGTTTTCTGTCGAGTTATCAGCCTGCCAACTCCTCGATATCAGTCTGTCCCTCCTCAGCCACCAGTGATCCCTGACAGCCTGAAGGCTTGCCGCCGCCGCCGCCGCCGCTCACAGTCAGCCGCCGCCGCCGCCGCCGTCTTCCGCCGTCAGCTGACACTGACTCGAGCGAAACCACTCATATCAGCAAGTAGCTCGCTGTTAACTGTCATGTAAGTGCCCACGTATTTATATGACAAACTCATCAAGTAGCCATCTGCTTGATGAGCTCGTCGTCAAGTAGCCATCTGCTTGACGGCTATCGGCTGAGTAGCCATCTGCTCTGTCGATGCCTTGGTCAGTGGCCACCCGCTGATCAGGAGCCCGATTGATGGCCACCCATCAAGGTTGGGCGAACCATTGACGGTGGTTTCTGTCGTCAATGTTACTTTCTGTCAACATAATGTTCTATCATGCATTATCAGCTCATCGGCGGGTTTACCTGCCGATCAAGGAGTTAATTTTCAGAACTTAAAAGATTTATCAACTCATCTGGCAGATTATGCCGAAACAGGAGACTTATCGTTTTGTATATTTTTTGTAATATTTGTACGTCGGGGAACTTGCCAATATTCTTTTGTTATTAATGGAAGTCGTTTGGCTCGTACGTCTTGACTCTTTTACATAAATATACTTTACGTCAATTGATTGCCATTGATATGCTGTTTCTTGTCAAGACTATGTTTTCTGTCAAGGTGTCTATTTAAATTGATTGATTGTCAAGGCATTTGCTGATTTTCAAATCCGCTGATATGTTAAGCAGGTCATCGTTTGGTCACAAGTTTTTGGCACTTTAAGAGAGATTTTCATAAATTATTTAAGTCCTGCGGCCAGGCAGGCATAGAAAAGAACTAGGGGTAGTGTTTGCCTACTCTGTCACAATCGTTTAGAAGTCAGCCTTATCAGGACAACTTATTTTGATATCAACATGTCTTTGTTAAGGACATTTACTTTATCAATTTACCGATATCAACATGTCTATTTTTCAAATCGTTATGTTTGCACGCACAAACATTGGCACGCCCGCATTCATTTTATATCGTATCGAGGCATTGTACATCGAGCTATTGGCTCGTCGAGGTGTATGCTGACTAGTTAGCAAAAACAGTGTTCTGCAACTCCTCGATGCCAAACATCCTTCGATGTCAACCCCTCGATGACAAGCATCCCTTGATGTCAGTTTTATCGCAAACAATATTTTGGCACTTCTCGATGCCAAGGGTTGCTCGATGTCGTCGAGGCGTTCCTCGATACCAAGTTTATACGCAAACAGTTCCTTGATGTCATATATTGTCCGATGCAAAATTTATAGCAAACAATAAGTCAATCTTAAACTCATCACGTATTTTCGTAATAAAATTACGAGTATTTCAAATTTGGATTTCTAAACTTGAAATACCCAACCTTATTTACTATTTAGTATTCACGTAATTAGGTAAACAATTAAGACTATTGATAAGGGAATCTTATTGTACTATTAACTAAAGATTTTTTTTAGATATATTACAAATATTCTTTAATGGAATTTATTCTTTCTTGTTTCTTTGTTTGAGAAAAATAATTTTACTAATTATGATCACCGTAACAAAAAAAAAAAAAAAAGTTCTTTATAATTCCAACTCTGGTCAACTCCCCCAATATATTCGAGCTTACAAAATTAAAATCAGTTTTAGCTAGATAAATTAATCCCTTAATTTTCTTCTCTAGAAAACACGAGTTATTCGAATATCTTCTTAATGTGTAAAAATATTTTGGTTGCTTCCGCTCAAGGTATCCATATGTTTTGGCTCCGATTTAAACTTATTGTCATGCAGATTCGTCCCTTTTATCTATGTAGAGTAATATAATAAAAAATGCATGGGATCTGTTTCTAAGGGTTCAAGGTTGCATGGATTGAATTCTTGCACGGTTGCGCCATTTAAGAGATCGTTAAGCGAGTACCATTTAACTACAAGATTTAATGTTGGGGTTTCTATATTAAGGTTTAAAGATTGATTATTTAATAGGTTGCTTAAACTTTAAAGTTTGTAACTACAAGAAGGTGAGTCATGGACAAAACCAATTAGTCCTCAAAGCTAGACCAAGTGAATAACAAAGTGTCAACATATTTTCCATCAACTGAAAGTTTTCTTAAGGTTGTGTTATTATGGCAAAAAGAAAGGAGAATGTGAGTTCACCATAATCATTATAAACGTGAGGAGATAACAAGTTCAATCAAAATGATTACGTTGAAGCCACATTTTATCTTGAAAACTTGACGAGCAGAGTTATATTGATAACCTTTCATATCCTAATTACACAGAGGTATTAACCAAGTTGGTCTAGGGCAACTTGGGACCGGGACCAGCTAACCCGACTCAATTGCAGTTTCGACTGGAGTGGAACTGATCTTAAAAGATTTGGTCTTGGTCCCGAGCTAACAAATGAACCACTAGCCAAACTAATTTAAAGTTAACACAATATTACTAGTAGGGTGCATATAATGATAGAATTAGACAATGCCTTAACAATCCTTTTTTTTCCCTTTTCAGAAGGGACCAAGTGTCCAAGCTTACGCTAGACTAATCCTGGACCCTCAGAACCCTTGCCCTAGAACCCTGAAGGATGTAAATCGCATGGAGATTTTTACCCCTAATAAAGATTGGTATATAGCTAAACACTTGGTCCCTTCTGAAAAGGAAAAAAAAAATTCATTATTACATATTTGTGCAATCAATACCGCGTCGAATAAATGCTCATTAATGATAAGGAGGACCATTAGTGGCGTTTTCCTCCATTCTGTTTTGAAGATTGTGGATTCCCACCCAAGGAAGTGTGACTAGTATTGTCAATGGATCGTATCGGGTCAAATTAGGTTCGACCCAAATTCGGGTCCTTTTATGTGGGATATGATTTGGGTCTGATCTAGATTTTGCTCGGATCTAAATTTTTTGGTACATCGAATCTTGTTGGGATTTGGTCGGACATCGAATCTTTTCGACTATAAAATCCCAACTTTCAAGATTCACATTATTATTTTTCTTTCTAAAATAATTTTGTTAACGTTATAATTTCTTTTAATTTAGCTAACATTTTCCAATTTTCTAACTAATATCATAGTTTCAGATGAAAGTAGGCATACAAATTAAATTATGAATAAATCATTAGATAATATCTTCTTCAACCAATGATAAAATATTATTAATATCACTATATAATTTATTTTTATTTTTTATTGAATATGAATCTTTAACATATCGAGTTGACCTCAATCCATATTATTTCAGATTTATTCAATTATGGATCAATCGGATACAGATTCAATCAATCAAATTTGGATTGGGTACATCCCCAATCGTAGTCTGAGTCAGTGATATACGCCAAGTCATGGACCCTTATGACCAAAGATCTTATGAAGATGATGGGCTAACTTTAGAAGTATACATGGGCTTTATTCGTTTAGTTGTGGGCCAACTTGTGAAATATCCACAACAAAAAAGGCAAAAGGCCTAAATATTTTAAAACCATGTTTGGTCCTAGGATTGACTCTGCTTCTTGAAGTTAGGTCAGATTCGGGACAGATATCTTAAAATCGATTTCATTTATGACGAATAAGACTCAAATTGATCCGAATCTTGCTTAGATCTGAAATTTTCGAATCTGTCAAATTTGTTCGGGATTCACTCGGATATTAAATATTTTGGATCCAATAGAACCTACTTGTTTAAATTTCACACCACTATCATTTTCTAAAACAAATCCGTTAACATTACAATCTCATTAATTTAACAAACATGTTCAAACTTTTTTTTTCTTTCATAAATTCATTTAACACATTTAACCACTTAATTCAAATGACTTAGTAGCATATCACTTTTGGAAAGCAGTCCTATTGTATTAAAGAGTCAAAAATTAACTTTTATTGTTCGATGAAATTAGGCAAATATATGAGATTATGTATGAATTATTAATTAATGTCTTATTAAACTGATGGTAAAACCATATTAGTGTTACTTGTCATAATTAAACATTATGCATATATATATATATATATTAGACACGGCCCAGACTCCTACGGGAGGCAGCAGTGGAGAATTTTCCGCAATGGGCGAAAGCCTGACGGAGCAATGCCGCGTGGAGGTACTTCTTTTCCCGGAGAAGAAGCAATGACGGTATCTGGGGAATAAGCATCGGCTAACTCTGTGCCAGCAGCCGCGGTAAGACAGAGGATGCAAGCGTTATCCAGAATGATTGGGCGTAAAGCGTCTGTAGGTGGCTTTTTAAATCCGCCGTCAAATCCCAGGGCTCAACCCTGGACAGGCGGTGGAAACTACCAAGCTGGAGTACGGTAGGGACAGAGGGAATTTCCGGTGGAGCGGTGAAATGCGTAGAGATCGGCTATATATATATATATATATATATATATGTTTATACATATGCATAATGTTTTATTAAGACAAGTAACACTAATATGGTTTTACCATCAGTTTAATAAGACATTAATTAATAATTCATACATAATCTCATATCTTTGCCTAATTTATATATATATGCAAATACAAATTTTTAAGGATTGTTTTGATTTAGATCCATATGCGGTCCACATATTTCATATTACGAATCTTCGTAATCGATCGAATCAAATTCATCGAATCCTAATAAATCGGGACGAATTCAGACTGAATGATTGAAATCCGTCCCATTAACAACCCTTGACATTAAACAATAAAGTTAAATGAATATATTCGGCATCCCCCTCTCGGTAATTAATTCCACCATGCACATAACCATTGATATAAAGTACTAATCAAATTTTGCTAAAAGACAGTATTGATAAATTCATGTGTCAATAAAATAAATTCATGTTGTTAAGTGACCAGTGTTGGTCTCAAATGATTAATGAGACATAGGGAAGGGGACGAATAGACCTCTAAACGTTGACTTGTAAGTCTCAAAGTTGATATATTTAGATTATATATTAATTTATTAAAATCACAATCATCAAAATTTTAATTTATTGAAAGTCTTGATCAATTGGATGAGATTCAAGATAAAATTCCATGCATGCCCTACCTCCTAAATCTAGAATCTCATGTATATACATGTCGTAAAAATCGTGCGTTGGGACTAAGGACTTCTCTCATTTAACCTGATTTCTGCTACCATCTTAGATTTTTCATGAATTGAGAATGAACATTAAATGACTCGGATCTGACTAATCTTAAAAACTAGTCTAAGAGTTAAGAAGCAAATACTATTTAAGACCTTACAAGGTGAACTTATCCTTCATTTTCAATTCACGGGGCATTTAATCTCAACAACTATGCCCTATTACTTCCATACACCAAAATTAACTAGAACTAAAGTCAGTTGTTTGTAGATACTAAAAATTCTACCACATTACAAACCATGTAACTAAATAAGGAAAACACAATCACAAAACAAAAAATTAATTCTAGAAATAAATCCAGGTTCGAATCGGGGAAGAGGTGCTCACATTAGTATATTCGACGTGCTTAAAAAAAAGTAAGTCAGATATAAGATTTATATACCCTTCGGAACAAAAAAAAAAAAGTCTTTTTTTCTTTTTTTCCCAATATCTACATCAATAACACAAAATTGGGTGGGAATTATTGAAAATAAAACCCCTCTTTATGTACATATTATCTCTAACCTTAACTATAAGTAAGGAAAAGAAGAAGTAACAAAGGTAAAGAAAAAGTTCCAAATTGTATTAATTGGACAGTGAAGTCATTGTTTATAGGCCTTTTTCTATCTGGTGAATGCCCTTCATCCAATGATCTATTTTTGCTATTATTACTTGTTTGTGCTTTCTGTAAATGTATTTCTGATGATGTTTCAATTGATTCTTTATTTTCTTGCTTTTCCTCTTTTTCAAGCTTTTCAATATCACTACATTTGGTTTTCATAATATGGGGCTTAAGCTTATCCACATCAGATAATCTCACAGGCTTAAGAAAAAACTCCTCTGCCCCTTCCTCTAAAGAAGGTATTGTAATAGGATAACTTATTTACAATCATTAACTCTCCAATCAACATTTAACTACTTTAATCTCCAATCTCTCTAATTTTCAGTATATGTTTAGCCCCTTTAATTTATTCTTGGTAGAGAGAATTTAGTGATGAATTGGGGATCTAGTGTGTGTGTGGAGTTGTGAAATGGATGTGGAAGGTGAATGGTCAAATTATAGTTGTGATATTATTTCACACCCTCCTCAATTCTTGAAGCTTTCCATTGAACCTCTAAACTAATTCCTTATTTAAATTGGGTCCTCAAAGTTTCAAGTCTTGTTAATGTACCATGAAAAATATTAAAGATTGCCAATTGAGTAGTATTATTAAATTACTATTCTTGTGTATATATTTATAAATATATGTATTTATATTTTGAATTTGTAACAGCCCGACTCCGCTGGTCCGTCGGATAACGGTCGAAAAGTTATTATTATTTTGAAAAAGAGTTAAAATATCGAAACCTTTAAAAAGAACGATAAATTAAAATCGAGAATTAAAGATTTTAAGCGGAAGCGGTTTAAACGATATAAGAACAATTTTGATTACTAAGTTTAAAGCGGAAGTAATTAAAACAAATTTTAGCGGATGACATGACATGGTGAAACAACTTCTGGGACTCAAAAGAAATACAAGAAGATTAAGATTAATATTTGATAAAATTAAAAATTATTTTCTATAGATATTCCCATTTTACAAAATTAGCTAAAATACCAAGATATTTAGCAAGATATAATAAAAATGAACTTAGACATTATAGGAGGTTTAAAATATGAGTTCAAACGAAAATCATAAAATCAAATAAGAATTTAAACAAAAGTTCAACTACTCTCTGGAACTAGGGTGGGATCGCAGCCGTGATGACCTAACCGCAACATGAACTATCATTTAATCCAAACACATGTAGCTGAAAAGATTGAAACACAGAATGCATAAGTTGGTCGTCCAACTTAGTGAGGCTGTAGTGCACTTGTGCGTGATGCAACATAATATACATGAGCATATACAACAGTACAGTAAATGAACGTATGCTATAACAATTTAAGCACGTTACACAAGTAACCAACATTTGTTGATGCCGTCCTCCTCTTACCCTCCAATCCATAGTCAGGAAAACCACCACCGAACACTCCAAGTAAGGTGCGACCTTACATAACAGTGCGCATTGACGTCAAATGCCAGTAGTTTGACATTCACTCCCCAAGTGTAACCTCCACACTTGGCTCGTGAAGCGGGTCTACGGTGGATCGAGGTAACCCTCCGGCCCTTACCTTTCGGGTTATCCACGATTCCGCACACCAAAATAGGGGCCCACACAGTAACAGTAAACAGTACAGGACAGTAACAGTAACAGTTCAGTACAGTAACAATCCAATATCAAATGAAATCAGCAAACAACTCAATAACAATCATCAAAACGGTTCAATATATGATATCAAGGTCTCGTAAGCACATAGGCATTATCATAATAATTCAAGGTGTTTTGTTTGTCCTACAGTCGAGTTTTTCATTATATCATATATTCATATGTGGTATATATATTAAATATAACATGAATTGTTTGTCCTAGTAGTCGAGTTTTTCATTATATCATATGTGGTATATATATTAAATATAACATGAATTCTTTGTCCTAGTAGTCGAGTTGTATCCAATATCATATATCATATACTTATTTGTTTAGGGACTAAGTTAAAGTTATGACTCGACCTACTAGCACATTCGGACTTACACACAAGTAACACACAACATTCACCTGAAGAGCTTATTACGGCGACCAAAATTCCACTATGAAGTGTATCCGAAACCTGAGCAAATACGTATACGACTAATAAATTATCTTATAATCTTACTTAAATATAATTAAAGAAAATCCTATCACAAGGATTTCCTAAATTAAAATCTTAGACAAGAACTTAAAACTTTCGAAAGTGTATTCATTTTTTTTTTAAACTTTAAGATTTGAGAAAATTCAAAATATTTAACAAGCTAATAATCAAACACCATTTTCTTTTGAAAACATTCAAAGTATACCCCTAAAGTTTCCAAAACATTAAAACATTACTTTCTTGCAAAAATAATTCAAGACCCAATATCACAAGAACGTTTAAAAATATTTAAGCAAAATTCACTATAAAATCAGAATTAATAACAAGTTTTAATAACTTTTCACAAACCAACAATGAGAAACAAAAGTTCTTTCATTAAAAAATTTCTTAGGAAATTTTTCAAATTTTCAATCTTAAAACACAAGTTATCAAAGCACTACTTCAAATCAATTAATCAAAAGTTTATAAAAGTAACGATGTAAAAATAGCGACCAAACAGCACCTTTACCCCCTTATTTTCAGATTTACAAAAATAACCCCAAATGTTTCAAAAACTCCCATTTTTGCAAAATATCGAAACAAACTTTAAAACAAATGCTTTTCTAGTAAACCTAACCAAATATCAAAGAAAAATTGATTTTTCAGTCCAATAGACTCTCAAAATTTTCACATCCCTAACCCTTGAACTTTTAAAATCTTTCAAAAATACCCCCCCCCCAAAGTTTTAAAAATTATAAACAATAACTTTCTTACAAAAATAAATCAAGATCCAAATATCTAATAAACATTTATTTAAACCGAGCAAAACTACACCATCCTTATAGCTAAAATCGAGTTAATCGAGATACATGCATAACATAGTACGAACTCAAACTAAACTCTAAAGCCTAAAGTTAACCACAATGTAATTAATGCACAATAACATTTAGGCTCAATGAACTATCTAACGAACTCAAATCGAGAAATGAAGACCGAAAATGGAATTTACGGCCCATCAGCAGGACATTTGTCCTGCTGCAAATTCTTTTTTTTTAATTGCATTTTGACCCTTGAGTTTTCAAAAGTGATACTTTAGCCATAAAATTTTAAAAACAGCAAAGAAATCTTAAAAATAAATAAACTTAACCATATTAATCAAGAATTCAATTACACTTTCACTCCAAAAGTTTTTAAAACTTTAATCTCCAATATCTCTTATTTTCAGGATCATTTTAGTTTTACAAAAATCATAATAAATAAAATTTCGTAAACTTTCTCAAATAAATAACCTCAAAATATTTTAACTAGACAAAAGTAAAACTTCAGGAATTTTTAAAACATGAAATTTTTGGGGTATTACATTCTCCCTCCCTTAAAAGAATTTGGTCCCCAAATTCATACCTGGTATTATGTTATAGTTCATCTTCTCTTTATCACATAATTTCTTCGAATTTCAAACTTTAGCACCAAGCTTTCGTAAGAGCAATCTCCTGATTTTGTAATCCTTAAGATCTTCTATCGCGTAAACGAATTAGCTTCTCCTCATACGACTAGTTCCTTATACTTTGTAGCGGATTATGTTTGGTCCTTCTATAAGGATTTACACGGTACTTGCCACTTCACCGATAAGTAGAAGATGTCACGTTTACTTCAAGGAATAAAAGGTAATGCTAGCATGTACGTCGTGATTTCGGATCTGTCAAATTTTTTTAGGTCGTGCTTCAAACGCTATCTTCTAATCCTAGTCAATTTTATAATTTTTAACTATAACAAAGAGTGTTCGGTCTAAAATTATCGACAATGAATATAATTGACTCACTATTTGGAATTAGACAAACTAGAAGTTTGAGAAAGATCACAAAGGCAATTAAATCAGAAGTCTTTCCTAAAGATATCAAAGCAATCGAATTCACAAGCTCAATGGTAGTAATAAGAAAGTAGAAGAACGGGAAATTTTAGCATACATCAAATCTGGGAAAATCTCAATAGAAGTAACAACAATAGTCGAAATAAAAACTTCAGTAATTATTTCTGTTGGTCCCAAGTGGTCAGATGAGGTCTAGAGGGGGGGAGGGGTGAATAGACCTCTAAACTTTTTACAATTTTTAACTTTAAAACCTTTTTGTTAACTTAAACAGACTAAGCTGTTATCAACAGTAGGTTCCTCGGCTGATCGCGAACAAATATTTGAACAACTTCGTAGACCACTAAACTGATAGTTACTTAGCTGATTTTGTCAAAATCAGTTTTAATACTTAGAGTACTTGCAGCGGATTTTCAAAGTGTTTTTCACAAGTATCCTCAGTAGTTTGAAAAATCTTTCCCTAGTTTTATAAACTCCTTTTAAATCTTTTTCAAACAGTTAAGTAAAGTGTTTTATGCAGTCTTGAAATATGCAAGTAAATGCAAGTAAAAACACAAGTAATTTTTATAGTGGTTATATGGATGTAAATATCCTTTAGTCCACTCTTCCAAGTCACAAAGATCTTGGGTTATACTAGAAACACAAAGTAACCAGTACACTCTGCTTACACCTAACAACAAATGAACAGGCCGTAAGTGCGCAGTAAGAAATCACAAAGAAATCATACTCTCTGAAGTAATATCACTCACAAAGATGGATATCTACTTCTCACAACACTCAGTTTTACAAATTCACTCAGAAGATGTGTTTAGCTTTGTTCTTCAACTTCGCTTTTCGTCAACAAATGACTAAGCTGATGAGTGAGTTGTTCTTGAGACTTAAAGGGTTCTGCTTCGAAAATTTCTCAGAGATTGTGTTGTTCTGTTCTCTTCGTCTCTTTCAGCTATTTATACTTGAGGTTTGAAAAATGTCCGTTGAAGAGAGACAGGATTCAAATTCCTCGAGTACTGGTCCTTAATTTCAGCGAACGGCTCTTTTGCAGTCTGTCCGTACTGTCAACAGTACTTTTCTGCAGGCAGCATTAAATGCACCCAGCTGATGCGAAGCATTTCTTCAATCATTTGTCTTTAATATCCTTGTACTTCAGCATTTATTACTTCCAGGGGCATTTATTACCGTTGGGAAGACTTTATGATCCTTTCCACTTGGCTGATGGAAGTGCAAATCTGATGGCGAACAAAGCTGATCTCAAACTTGAACAAATCTGATTTGAGTCGGCTGATCTTCATCAGTCTGATAATTTTCCTTCAGCGGATCAGCAGTCTTTGGACCTTGATTTTTGACTCTTCTGATGTCTTCTTTACTTAGTCAAAAAACTCTTCGCAAGGGACCATCAGCTAAGTTAATCCATACTTAGCAGATTTTGAAGTTTTGGAATGCATCAAAACCTCCCTTATCAAATTGTTTTCAGTGCCTTCATCTTCATCCTTATCCAACAATTTTCCCCTTTTTGATGATGACAAAACTTCAGCCAAGTACCCGTTAATACCTAAGCTAAAGATTGTGATCCTCAAAATTTTCTGAGATAGAAAAGATGTGTTGGATTAAACTTGTCTTTTTATTGATAATGAAAATATTACAAGTACAAGTTCATCAGATGAGATGTCTGAAGAATAGATAAAGTAAACTGATTACAAAGGATTTATAAGTTCTAACTATCAGCTTCTTCATCAGATCCTTCAAGCACTTCTTCATACTCATAAGATGATTATTCATCATCTTCTTCTTCTTCATCAGCTTCTTCACCCTGAAGGATATTTGCTTTGGCAGCCTCCATCTTTTCTTTAAGTTGCTGCTCCTTCAGTAACTCCATTGCCTTCCTGGCTGATTCAGTATTCTTGTACTTGGTATTTTCTTCTTCAGGTTTCTCTTTTTCTTCTACCTTTCCAAGTTCTTCAGCAGTCTTGGTCATTTTAGTAGCTTCATCAGTCTTCTTAGCTTCAACAGCAGCATAAGTTTTCTTAGTTGATTCTTCCCCTTTATCTTCCCCCTTTTTGTCATCATCAGACTTGATGACATCTTAAGGTTGAGCAGCAGGGTTGAGTGCAACAGTAAGAACCTTCATTGCAGCACATAAGGTCTTCAGGTTCTGATTCACTACATCATAACTTGCTGTTAAATGATGAAGAGTGGTACTGATGTTGTCAGTTTGATCATTGAAGTAGTCAATATTAAGATGCATTGTTGCAAGTTCATTGTGTAGGTCCTTTTCAGCGTTTGAGACTTCTTGCAACATCCCAAAATTAACTTCCTTCTCTTCTTCACTGACTTTGATGAAGGTTGCAGTTAAGTCAGCTATCTTGTGCTCAGCTCTTTGTAAGGCAGTATGAAGGTGATTTACATCAGCCTTCACATCTTCAACGTTTCTATTCATAACATTAAGGCTGTGCACTAACTGCAAAGAGTTGTCTTGAGGTACAAGAAAACTATCAATTTCAGACTTGATGATCATGGCAGTTGATTATTGCATAGTTTCCAGCTAAAGTCTGTTGGACTCTACCAACTCTGCTTTCAGTTCTTCCTTTAGCTCCTCTTTTATCTTTCTTAGCTGCTGGCTATGCTTCTCTTCCAGTTCATTTACTGAATTTTCCATTAGCATCTGGAAAGCTTCCATCAGTGAAGAGTGTTCATCACCTGATGAAGCAGAAGCAGCAGCTTCCTTTTCTTCAGGCTCCTGGTGGACAGGAACATCATTCATCTCAGTCTCCTGATGATCTTCAGAAGCCTTAGCATTCCACTCAATGGCTAAGGTTTTATCAGCTTTCTTGTGCTCATCAGTGACATCATCATAAAACAGATTTGTGATCGTGCCATCATCATTGAAGCAGGTTGTTTGACGTATCTGCCTAACAATGATCCAAGGGTTCACAAAAGCATCATTTCCCTTGGGCACTTCACTATACTTCTGAACTTCCTTGCCAAAAATTATATGCTGAATACTTGGCAGCTGGGGCATGTCACTTGAACATCCCTGCTGATATCTTGACCTTTCTGCCCATCTCTTCAAGGAGGTCATGGTAGCAATGTTTACTGCCCTTTCTTCAGCGTTGTCAGACTTCCTTCTTTTAGCAGGCAAGGAGTTCTCAATTATCTTGGCCTCCTCTAGGGCATACTCCCTTGCATAAAGATGCATAGCATCTCTGACATAATGAGGATCTAAGGCCTTCTGAATGGAGTCTGTCTTCAGCCAGTTCAGAACCCATTGTTCTTCAGCAGCTAACTCTTTCAGATTTTGAAGTTATGTTATGGACCTGTTCAGCCTGTTATCTCTCCATCTGATGTACCTAGGCTTTTCTTGAGTGAACAGCGTCTTTAACATTAGCTTCTGATCATAGTAAGCTAAGGACTTCTCAAATCTCTTGAAGAGTTCTTTATCAGCATATACAATGTTGAAGGCTCTTCTGATTTCAAATTTTTCTTTGGGCTTGGCCTCTCCAGCAGGCATTTTAGGCTTTCTGGATTTGTCTTCACCATCAGCCTCATTTATCTTTATGCCTCCTCCATGGACAGGTCCATAGGCATCAGTTTTGCTTAGCTCAATGACCATAGCCATTTCAGCATCCTCAGCAGCTTTTCTTTCTGCCTCAGACATTTTTCTTCTTGCCTCATCCTTTGCTTCCTGAACTTTGCTCAGTTCAAGTGCCTTCTTCTCCTCCATCTCATCCTGTTTTCTTTGTTCAGCTTCTTCCCTTTTCTTCTTATCAGCTGGGGCAGGGACTGGACCAGCAGAAGAAATTGGTGCAACAGTAATAGGATGAATGATCATGACATCTGGATCATCAGCCTCAACTGTTGGTGTAGCTTGAGTCAACTGTTGCGCATCAGCTTTGTCAGCAACAGAAGCCTCAACAGCTTCAACTGGTCTTTCAGCAGATACAGGACTTTGTCTTACTAAGTTTTCCAACTCAGTAGGCTCTTCTATGAATGTCATCTGCTTCCTTGCAGTTTTCTTTGATATTCCCTTAAAGGGTCTTGAAGCAGCAATATCATTTTGTTGACTTCTTGTCCTGTGAGAAACATTCCCAGCAGGCAATTCAACAGATGGGGTCCTTGAGGGTGATGCAGGGGATGCATTCCTGACATCAGCAGTGACTTGTTCTATTGTATTTGCAACTTCAGCATCAGCAGTCACTGTCTCCGTAACCTTCTTTTTCTCAACAGCTAACTCAACTATTTTCACCAATCTTCGTGGCCTTTTGGCTGGAACCACCTTTGGTTCCTCGTCTTCATCTTCTTCAGGCTCATCAGCCTTTCTCTTAAGAACAGGCACGTATTTGGACATTGCCTTGGACTTGTGGACCTCCTTACCATTCGTCATAACACATCCCAGTTGGGACAACAGATAACTGAGTGTGATCCTGTGGTTGGTTTGAGGAGTATTTCCTTTCTTCACTTCATGAAAACCAGCCAAGATATACCAAATTATGACGGACCAGTTGACTTCCAGCCCATAATAAACGGCGTCCATGATGCTGAACCTCTTCATGGTAACAGCATCCAGAGAGAAATTACAGTTTTCAATCAGCTTCGAGACCATATCAGCCATCCGCTGATATTCATCCTTCAACTGTTTCTTCTTGATGTTGCCAAACAACATCTCTCCTTCTTTGGCGCAGATCGCCCAAAATTGTTGGTGCTTGTCTTCCGTCAGTATAGTGACGTCATGTCGTCCACTGTTAGGAAGCCTAAAAGTTTCAAGAAGAACAGCAGGAGTAATGACTATGGATTTACCTCCCACTGTAGCCTTAATCTCCAGTGTAGTGTAATCAACAGTTGCGGTCTTGTAGTACTCCATTACTTGATCAGTCCAGATTACTCCCTCATTATACACCATAAAGTTCACCAACGAGGCAGATTTGAATTTTTCCAACAGTTCCTTCATTAGATCCATACCAGATTGATAGTAGGACTCATAAACGAGGAACATACCTTCAGCGGCCATTTCGAATCTGTTGAAGGTAGAGAGAACAAGAAGAATTTTGCAGAAAAATTACAAGTATTTTCTCACAAGTGCTTTTGAAATTTTAGGGTGCGTAAAGAACTACACGGCTGATCAGATTGGGATTTATAGAGTTAGGGTATTTCGGTTTCCGTGATACCAGCTAACCGTTAGATCCGTTTCTTGTCAGTGCTGATCGTGCGGCGTCAGTTACGACCTTTCAAATTCAAATCGCATTAAATGAGGAGCGGGAATTTGTACCGCCCTTCTGTCACTTGTAAAAGCGTATTTTTGAAATAAAACGTTTTAAACAGTAAGCTTTTACACAAGCGATCAGATGAGTAAAATAAATACTTATCTGATTGACTGTTGTCCTGTTGACAAAGCTGTTATCAGTGAAAGCCAATAACTGATAACCTTCCTCGGCTGTTTGTCAATCCAGCTAGATAATAAATCTTCAATCTTCAAAACTTTAATCTTCTGTTGAAAACATAACTTCAACTAACTGTCATTAACAAATTTCATCTTTTAATCAGAAATACCGCTAGTCTTACACGTTCCCCCTGACTTTAAGAATTCATAAGTTAACTAGTCTGTTGAGAGTTAATCCTTGCAGATAAATAAGATGAGTAAGTTGTTGAACTCTAGTCTTCTGATAAGTTCCCCCTTAGCTTATGCATCCAATTTTAATAAGCCTAGTTCAGCTCTTAGAGTTGAAAACCTTGTCTCACTTAAAGGTTTTGTGAAGATGTCAGCAATTTGATTTTCAGTAAACACATATTCTATCATGACATTTCCTTTCTCCACATGATCTCTAATAAAGTGATGCTTGATCTCAATATGCTTAGTCCTTGAATGACTTGTAGTATTCTGAGTAAGGCTGATTGCACTTGTATTGTCACAGTAGATTAGGATTCCACTGATTTTGATATTATAGTCTTCTAGTTGATGCTTCAACCATAAGATTTGTGCACAGCAAGCTCCAACAGCTATATACTCAGCTTCAGCAGTAGATATGGATACTGAAGTCTGTTTCTTACTCATCCATGAGATCAGACGACTACCTAAGAATTGACAGGCACCTGTTGTGCTTTTTCTATCAATCTTGCAGCCAGCAAGGTCAGAATCTGAATATCCAATAAGCTCAAATCCAGATTCTCTAGGATACCACAATCCCAAATCTTCAGTACCTTTAAGATACTTTAGTATCCTTTTGGCAGCTAAGAGGTGAGATTCCTTAGGATTTGATTGAAATCTCGCACAAACCCCAACAGAGTACATGATATCAGGTCTGCTTGCTGTTAGATATAACAGTGACCCAATAATGCCTCTGTATTTAGTTATGTCCACTGATTTGCCATCTTCATCTTTATCCAAACGAAGACTTGTAGACATTGGAATAGTAGCAGTAGAGCTAGTTTCCATACCAAATTTCTTGAATAGATCCTTTGTGTATTTTGCTTGGCTGATGAAAATTCCATCAGGCAACTGTCTTACTTGCAAACCAAGAAAATAATTAAGTTCTCCCATCATGCTCATTTCAAACTTGTTCTGCATCAGCTTTGAGAACTTGTCACACATCTGTTGGTTAGTTGAACCAAAAATAATATCGTCCACATAAATTTGCACAAGCAAAATATGTTCTTCGCATTCAATAGTGAACAAGGTCTTGTCAACTTTACCTTTGCGAAATCCTTTAATTAAAAGAAAATCAGATAAGGTATCATACCATGCTCTTGGAGCCTGTTTTAGTCCATAGAGGGCTTTCTTCAGACGATACACCTTGTCTCCTTCTTGATAGACTTCAAAACCAGGTGGTTGTTCAACGTAAACTTCTTCTTGCAATTCTCCATTGAGAAAAGCTGATTTCACATCCATCTGATAGACGGTAAAATTCTTGTGAGCAGCATAGGCAAGAAAGAGTCTGATTGCCTCTAATCTTGCTACTGGTGCAAACGTTTCATCAAAGTCAATGCCTTCCTCTTGGCAGTAACCTTTGGCCACTAATCTTGCTTTATTTCTGGTGACTTCACAATCTTCATTCAATGTCCTTGTAAACCTTGTGTCCATCTGGTCAATGGTTTCCGCAGACTTCATCTTGAAATTGTCCAGCTTTTCCAGAGCAACACTCAGCTGATGCTCTTTGATGGCGTCGTTTCCCTCGCTCATGTCACGAACCTTGTCCCACATCTCCTTTGCAGTTTTGCAATGTTTGACTTTATCAAACCGATCATTGTCCAGGGCTTTGGTCATGATGAAACGGCCAACTTTATCCAAATTGAACAGCTTTATTTCTTCGGTTGTCATCTCTGTTAAATCCTTTTCCACCACTAGTTCAGCTTCATCAACTATGATAGTCTTGGTGAATTTGAATGGGCCTTTTATGATACATGTGTACATGTTATCATTATAAGCAGCTAGGAAAATCTCCATCCTGATTTTCCAGTCTTCAAACGACATACCAGCAATGTGGGGAACATGGCTGATACAGTCCATTTTTCAAAAAAATTTGTTTTCCAAAAAGATGCTCTTTTGAAAAGTTTTAAAAACCTTTGAAAAACACTTGGATCAAGCTCGTTGATCAGGCAGCTGATTCTAATGAACCACCTGCTCTGATACCACTTGTTGGTCCCAAGTGGTCAGATGAGGTCTAGAGGGGGGGTGAATAGACCTCTAAACTTTTTACAATTTTTAACTTTAAAACCTTTTTGTTAACTTAAACAGACTAAGCTGTTATCAACAGTAGGTTCCTCGGCTGATCGCGAACAAATCTTTGAACAACTTCATAGACCACTAAACTGATAGTTACTTAGCTGATTTTGTCAAAATCAGTTTTAATACTTAGAGTACTTGCAGCGGATTTTCAAAGTGTTTTTCACAAGTATCCTCAGTAGTTTGAAAAATGTTTCCCCAGTTTTATAAACTCATTTTAAATCTTTTTCAAACAGTTAAGTAAAGTGTTTTATGCAGTCTTGAAATATGCAAGTAAAAATGCAAGTAAAAACACAAGTAATTTTTATAGTGGTTATATGGATGTAAATATCCTTTAGTCCACTCTTCCAAGTCACAAAGATCTTGGGTTATACTAGAAACACAAAGTAACCAGTACACTCTGCTTACACCTAACAACAAATGAACAGGCCGTAAGTGCGCAGTAAGAAATCACAAAGAAATCCTACTCTCTGAAGTAATATCACTCACAAAGATGGATATCTACTTCTCACAACACTAAGTTTTACAAATTCACTCAGAAGATGTGTTTAGCTTTGTTCTTCAACTTCGCTTTTCGTCAACAAATGACTAAGCTGATGAGTGAGCTGTTCTTGAGACTTAAAGAGTTCTGCTTCGAAAATTTCTCAGAGATTGTGTTGTTCTGTTCTCTTCGTCTCTTTCAGCTATTTATACTTGCGGTTTGAAAAATGTCCGTTGAAGAGAGACAGGATTCAAATTCCTCGAGTACTGGTCCTTAATTTCCGCGAACGGCTCTTTTGCAGTCTGTCCGTACTGTCAACAATACTTTTCTACAGGCAGCATTAAATGCACCCAGCTGATGCGAAGCATTTCTTCAATCATTTGTCTTTAATATCTTTGTACTTCAGCATTTATCACTTCCAGGGGCATTTATTACCGTTGGGAAGACTTTATGATCCTTTCCACTTGGCTGATGGAAGTGCAAATCTGATGGCGAACAAAGCTGATCTCAAACTTGAACAAATCTGATTTGAGTCGGCTGATCTTCATCAGTCTGATAATTTTCCTTCAGCGGATCAGCAGTCTTTGGACCTTGATTTTTGACTCTTCTGATGTCTTCTTTACTTAGTCAAAAAATTCTTCACAAGGGACCATCAGCTAAGTTAATCCATACTTAGCAGATTTTGAAGTTTTGGAAGCATCAAAACCTCCCTTATCAAATTGTCTTCAGTGCCTTCATCTTCATCCTTATCCAACAATTTCAAGGCAGAAAAAAAAAATCAGGTAAAACAACAGATTGCGAATGACAATTGGATTAGGAGTTCACTGTAATTAACCAAACAAATCCGACAAGATGTGTCAATATGCTGGACTATGAAAAATTTCATTAGACATCTTATTAGAGATAATAAGAAGAAGGTTAAACCAAGTGTGCCAATAAGGACAATGGAAATTGATCCAAGAGTTCTGTCAATGGTAATCAAAGCTTTGAAATGTCTTTGATTATTTAAAATTTGAACTAAGATAAAATTTGCTACTCAAAGATTCATTTTAAGTAGTAACGAATGTAACAAAAATACAACGTAGAAAGCGTATAGACTTCAAGAACGAGTTCCAAGAAAAATGAGAACATCATATTCGAGAAACTAACCACGATAAAAGAACATGCTTAGAAAGAACAAGATAACAGTGTGGAGTTCAAAAGAAAGTCGATGACTGAGTGAAAATGCTGCATGGTCAATGAAATCAACAAGTATGGATGATATGAATTCAAATAGACGATTCAGGAACGACCATGTATTAGAAAAGGGGTTCAATAAAGTATCAAGCAACACCGAAACGATAAATTTCTATAAGGATCATAAGGGGCAGTTGGACCAGAAATTATGCCCATGAAAAATAAAGCAATTGAGTTTATAGACTAAGCAAAAATAACTTCGGAATAAAGTAATAAGGACCTCAAAGGTCGATCGAGTCAAGGAATGTTCAAATAATATAACCAGAAAATGGTCGATTAAGTATTTTCAATGAATGCGACAAGGCACAGTCTAATAGGAATCTTAACAAGGATTATGAAAATAATAGATATTCAAATTAAAAGCTCAATTTGAACTATGTAATCAGATAACTAATATCGTTAAGGATTATAAGACGATCAAATCAGAAGTCTCATTAGAGATAAACAAGAAGGTTGAATCAGGGATAACAATAAAGACAAAGGTTCTGATATTAATGACCAGAGCGTCAAAGTGTTTTTGAACATATGAAAATCAAGTTAAGACAAAATACACCATTCAAAGCTTCATTTAAAGAAGCAATGAGTGTAATGATGATACTAGAGCGAATAAAGTTCAAGAACAAGGCACGGAAAATGAAATGGTACAATTTACAAGGTTAATGATAACAAATATGATAAAACAACTCCAGAAGGAATATGATACAAGTATGAAGGTGACAATACATTCCTTTTTAGAATAACAAACAGTAATAATATGAAATCGAAGAGACTTCTTCTGAACCTATCGCAATTCAATAATTAGGTTCAGAGAATAAATATAATGAAATATTCCTAACCACTTAATCAGATTAAGGTAACCAGTTTGATTCACGAATTCACTATGAAGTAGTAGCTCGTGAAATAAAAAGGGAGTATAAACTCCAAACAAATGTAAAACTCAAATATCAAATTGGAAGCTTCGATCGAACAACAAGAAGCTGAATTAAAAGTGTCAATAAACTATGAAGGGAGGGTTTTAATTAGAATGACAATCGGTTCAAGAAGAAACCGTCAAATTTAAGAAATTGTGAGAAACAATATTTAAATGTATGAGACCAAGGCAAACAAGTTCAAGAATAAAGCTCAAGAAAGAATCAAGGAAATTTTTGGTCAATTTAGAATTAAAATTGAGAGAAAGAAACTGACTATCGCATATGGAAACCAAGGGAAAAAACATTAGCGCATATAAATACATATCTATATTATTATTATTTATTATTATTATACAAATAAAAGTACGAGTTCAGAAAATAGAGTTTCTTGAATTTTTTGTGAAGACTAATATACCCCTACTTAAAAGATAATTAAATTAATAATTAATAAAAAATAAGAAAAACATAGGAAAAAGAAGTCTACTCCAATATGAACACTTCAATATAAAACTATATGAAGAGGTATAATTAAATATGAAGTCTTATTATAATATTTATTTCCTACATAAACTCATAAACTCCTAAAATCAAAAATTATTTCTTACATCAACTTTTATAATTTATTTATAATCTAAGTACGTAATTTTTGTTTGGCTAAAGAAATTAAATATAAATAATATCCAAAAGTATCAAGACATGCATAACCGAGAATAATCAAGACATGGAGAACAGGTGGATTCGATAAATACAAGTGAAATAGATGAAATTTTTGGTGCAGTCGGTGATACTCAAATTTTCATGGAGTTCTGTTCATGGAAATCGGTTGAAATCGAATAAAAGTCGGTTAAAACATGTGAAAATGATATAAAAAAAATTTGGGTCAACTTGGTGAACACTGATAAAGTTGGTGAAAAACGAGTGAAACAGGTGAAAAGACGTCTGTGAAGTCGATAATTATATATGCATTGGAATAACTTTGGATGAAATTCATGAAAACCGGATAAGATCGATGAAATTAGTAAAAAAACGAATGACATCGTTTAAAATGGGTAAATCAGTGAATCAGGGAACATAAGTAAAATTGATGAAAACATTTTAAATCAATTAAATATGATATGAAATTGGTGAAAAAACTTGTGAGTGAAAATGAATAAAATCTATAAAAATAAAAATAAAATAGTTTAACAAAAAAAAGGAACAGTAGAAAATGGTTTAAATCGAAAAATTAAAGAAATCTACGAAAAATGGAAAAAAATAACGAAAGTTGGTTAAACCGATAAAATAATTGATAAATCGAAGAAAAATATATTAAATCGATGAAAAGTTAATGAAATCAGTAAAAAGACGAGTTAAACCCCTGAAAAAATGTATTAAACTTATGAATTAAATATATGCTTGAATTTTCATGGAAAACAGGTTAAATCGGTTAATTAAAATTGGTGAAACGATAAAAGTCGGCTAAAGCATGTGAAAATGATAAAAATTTGGATGAACACTAGTAAAGTTGGTGAAAAACGAATAAAACCGGCGAAAATGCTCATGTAAAGTTGATAAATGCATATGGAATTGAATAGCTTTGGATGAATTTCGTGAAAACTGGACAATATCGGTGAAATTAGTGAAAAACAGATGAAATTATTGAAAATGGGTGAAATCATTGAATCAGGAAAAAAGGTAAAGTCGGTGAAAACATGTGAATTCAATGAGATGTAAGGTGAAATTGGTGAAAAAAAATGTAAATCAATGAAAAAAGTGTGAATTAGGTGAAAACGAGGGAGATCTTTAAAAATAAAAAATAGTTTTACTAGCAAAAACTAGGTTAAACCAATTGAAAATGCAAGGTTTACACCAGAAAAACATAAAAAATCGACGAAAAATAAAAAAATAATGAAAGTAGGTAAATCGATAAAAGAATGGATAAACCGATGAAAAAATATTTTAAATCGATGCAAAATGAATTAAATCAGTAAAAAGACTGGTTAAACCCGTGAAAAGAATGAACTAAATAATTTTGTTATGATCATATTTAAAAAAAAATGAATTACAAGATCTTATGAACAAATCAATCATCAAATTATATTTTATTATCATAATTTAAAGTCATAATTTTTTTATGGATTAATAATTTTGATAATAAATAAATTAAATATTAGTCATTAATTTGTGTTATTTTTTGTGATTTGACAAAGTTAATTTTGTTATAAATTATAAAATTTACTTATGAAATTAACTAGACACGTACAACTTACGTGCACTTTTCTAGTATTTATATATATACACACAAGAATAGTAATTTAATAATACTACTCAATTGGCAATCTTTAATATTTTTCATGGTACATTAACAAGACTTGAAACTTTAAGGACCCAATTTAAATAAGGAATTAGTTTAGAGGTTCAATGGAAAGCTTCAAGAATTGAGGAGGGTGTGAAATAATATCACAACTATAATTTGACCATTCACCTTTCACATCCATTTCACAACTCCAAATTATAGTTGTGATAACATGGATGTGGAAGGTGAATGGTCAAATTATAGTTGTGATATTATTTCACACCGACCTCAATTCTTGATGCTTTCCATTGAACCTCTAAACTAATTCCTTATTTAAATTGGGTCCTCAAAGTTTCAAGTCTTGTTAATGTACCATGAAAAATATTAAAGATTGCCAATTGAGTAGTATTATTAAATTACTATTCTTGTGTGTATATATATAAATATATGTATTTATATTTTGAATTTCTTAGTTGAAATTTTTTGAAGTGTCACATAACACTTCGGCAAACATATTGTAAAGCTTGATGCATGTTATTATGTTTTGTGATTTCTTTAATGTTTTGAAGAAGAACAAGGCAATAGAATTTTTCTATCCCTTTATCACATTGAGAATTTGCTTGCCAATGTGTTTGCATAATTCAAAAAAACTATCAAAAAAACTCCAGCCCCATAATCTATGAAAACAAAAAAGTAGCCGCCATGGAAGCTATTGCTTGTACTTCTTTAAACTTAATCCCACAAACTAGGTTTTCCATTCATTATGATAAAATTATTGCCTGAGAAATCACTAAACTAATGATACCTCCGATTAGTCGAAACCATAAAGTTTCCCTCTTATTCTAAGAACCTACTTACAAAAATCCCTTTTCCAGAAGAAATTGGCCCTGCAAAACATTTTTCACAAGAAGATAAGAAAATTAGATGTGTTCATCATAAAAAAGAATTATATATATGGTAACACGACTTCACAATCAGTTAAATGAACACCAGATTGACCTGTCTATCATTCAATCACTGCTAACCACTTTGAGTGTTCATTCTTCTAATATCTGCTTATAAGTGAAGCATAAATATTAGTAATTTTACCTTTTTACCAATAGAGGCAATGTCAAATGTCAAAAACCTTACCTTGCTGTTCTTCCCTGATTTGAGGATCCAAAGAGTTTGCATCTGTTCCCATGAATGGAGATCTTTGACAGCTTCCTAATATATCTGAACATATTTAGAGAATACAAGGCATAACATGTACAATGAGCTTCTTTGTACTCATAGATTGAAAGATATTGTCTGAGAGAGAGAGAGAGAGAGAGAGGGAGAGAGAGAGAGAGGGGGCCAACCATTACCATTAGAATAATCAGCTGTGAGGTCAGGAAAACTCAAATTTTGAGGTAATTGTCCCAAAATTCCAAATGAATCCGGTTCCAACATATTCTCATCTAACATTGGCAAACTGGGGTTACCATCATTATAAAGAGAATTATGAGGTTCGAGGAGGCTGTTATCAGTACCAAATGTAAACAGCGAATCATCCGGATAAGCACCTCCTGAATTCATTATTCCCTCGTTCATTCCTTGCATAATTCCTTCATTTGAGCTCTGAGCCAATGGTATGTTTTCAGGCAAAGGAATTCTTCCAGCATGATCCCCCATATTGACCCCAACTTGCATGCTGGAGGATACAGTATTTGTGTAAACGTTAGTATTAGCTGGGTCATTTGAGCTCCGAGCCAATGGTATGTTTTCTGGTGAAGGAATTCTTTCAGCATGATCCCCCATATTGACCGCAACTTGCATGCAGGAGGATTCATCATTTGTGTAAAAGTTAGAATCAGCTGGGGGCATGTTCTCTGCGGGACCGTATGGAGCCTCGTAAGCTGAGTTGTCGTGCACTGCCAAAATGTAAAAAAAAATGTATGTTTGAGTAACTAGCTACGAAATGGTTGCTGATAAGATTAAATAATTGTAAAAGTACTATCCGAGACATTTCATATTATTCATCTTTATACATAAACTCGTACGTTCGGATGTTCAATGGATGAACCACCTTTGCTAGCTTGTGCAATGTTGTAAACTTGTAATGCATTTAATCAAGGACATGTGACGTGAGAAAAAAAATTCCCGCATGAGTAAAGCATAAATATTGAAGGGGCATGTAATCATATGATTCCAAATTTTGTTTAGTGTTCGTCCTTGATATATGAAATTCGTGATGAATATTGTATTCTACCAATGATAAATTATTATGATGTGGTGGCGATGCCTTCATTTAATGTTATTTCTGCGTCGTTTACGTGTCCTAGAGAAATTGTGAACCACAAACAAAAATAAAAAAGGAATGAACAAAGGAAACTACATTACTATAATGAAGCATTTGATGATTGTTAATGGAAAATAAAATAGAAAATAATATTATGAAATATGGATGAAATACTTGGAACATTCTCTCTGCATGACATTTTTCCTTCCATTATTGGTTTCATGTGTATAAAAGGAGATCATTAGCCTACTCCCTAGCTTCAACTTTTCCTTTCAGCCAAGAACCAATCAGAACATATACCCAAAGAAAGAAAAGGAAGAAAATTGAAACAAAAGGACCACAACTAGAACTACACAACCTATTTGAAATGGAAGTACAGAAAACAATTCAAACTCAATAATAATTTATCCAAGGTATGGATGATTAACTCAAAATCCAAGGATACGAATAACCCATACTATATTAGTATATTTTGTGCCAATAAGTGGTTCATCCAAAGATGCCAACACAATGTAGAAGTATAGATATACATTATTAAAATATCGAAAGCAACAGTTACCTGATTTATTATAAAGCAAACTTACTTGAATGAAACTGGGAACCATTAGACAGAGGAACAGAAGAAACTCCGACATGATCTACTTGCTGCATTAGCTCAGCCTGTTTCTCAAGCAACTGATTGAATCGCGTTATCTGGTCTTTCACTTTCAGCCTCAGATGATAGGCCTTAAAAAATTCCTGATTTTCTGCTTCAAGCTCTTGCCACACTGGAAATGGAAGGTGGCCCCATATGTTATTTAAAAAGTTTGAACACATAATAGCAATTATTGAAGACAGGATAAGGAAATTAGACTGAATACTCTAATCTCGTTAGTACGATATACTGCTTACTGCTATATTTTTTTCCAACTACTGCAAAAAAAGTTGACTTCAAAAAGGGACCTAATTCAATGAAAGCTTGCCCGTGTTGTATTAATGAGGAGACACGAGTTAAAAGATCCCCATTATTACTAATCAAAGCCCCAGGTTTAGCTCATATATTACATTTTGGATGAAGAACCAAAAACTTTATTGCTAACAGCAGGTCAGGATAAAATGTGAAGCATGGCAAGAGCGTGGAGAAATTAAGACTTCCTGACTACTTGAAGGAATCGAAGGGTGTACAGACAGGGGCGGACTCAGGATTGACGTGTTGACGGCGTAAAACTTCATTATTGAATTCTTTTAAAATAAATTACCAAAAATATTATAGAAACACACAGGAATTATATATATATATATATATATATATATATATATATATATATGTATATGTATATGTATATGTATATATGTATATGTATATATGATAGCATCAATATCAAATTTACCAATAATTCTCTGCTCAATGTTAGAATCAAACTATTTGCAAGAACAACCATCCCTTTCTTATTAATTTTATAAACAATAATATGATAACTCTATTCATGAAGTGTGTTTCCTTGTAGAAATAAGTTGAAGCACAAAAAAATTAAATATTCTATAAACGGATGGCAATAGTCTAAAGAAGACATGCTTGTATTATGAAATTAAGGCAAAAGCCAATAAATTAAATATTCTATAAACGGATGGCGATAGTCTAAAGATCTATAAATTATTAGATAGATTTGAAAGTGAAAGGCTGTAACAGTAACGAATTTTGTTAGTGATTCGCGTACAGAATCCTCGCTATTGACCACAAGGTCGGGATAAGTGCATACATAATCTGATGAATTCGGGATAAGTACATACATAATCTGATGAATAATGCTGCATGTTAATGATAATATGCAATGATGCATTAATAGTGAACATCAATCCCTATAAAATACATAGACAGAAGAAGATAACAAAATTAGCCAAATAATTTGAAATTACCGAGTTCAGTGAAAGCAGGCTCAATATTTGCATGGCTTAACAGGGTACTGACAACTTCGCTCTCATTCATGTAAAGCTGAAGACACCTTTCTATAAGATTTTGAACCTGATACCATGGAAAATACAAGGTTAGAAACATTAGTGGATGCTTCTCTACTTAGTAGCCCACCGTTCTTGCTATGCCAGAAAAGATATACCAAAAAAAAAAAGCAATTAATGAGGCTACAGCCATGAACACTTTGACCCCAGTTTGTGACGCTCAAAATGATAAGATCAATCTAACTAGAAAGATACTATCCTTATCTCAGATATTTCATTATTTGTTATCATTCATGCATTCATCTCGTAGAATTTCTTTTTATCATTAATGTTCACTCGTAAAGAGGAACTTTTGCGGTCAAGTGGATGCTTCCTTTTCAGAATTGTTCAAAGTGATACTGTGTAATTTGCCCATAAAAATTTTCACCATATAAATATTTATAGTCTTAGAAAACTTCAATATCCAGAAGTATCCAAACCCTTCGCAGAAAAGATCTCGAAATGTCCCATCTATACAGGATTCTAGTTTCATCTTTCAAACACGTGTTCATATGCAACTTAATAATCAACAAATTTGTCGAACATATATATGATCAATGTCTTCCAAAATAAAGGAGCACATTTACTATTACAATATAGCAACAAGACGACAAATAAAAATAAACTATACAAATTAGGCAAGAAAACTTACCAGCTGTAAATCTTTTAGCGAGATTTTTCTAACTCCTCCACTAGACATTATGTAAGCTTCCGACCTATAAAATAGATATAATCGAGCTGATCAATATATCATTTCAGAATAACGAAACCTTAGAATACATTAACTCCAACTTTCTTGTCAATTCAATATGCAATCAATAACGCGTCGAATAAATGCTCATTAATTAATACTAGATAGGTAACTAGCGAATCACAAACCAACTAAATTAACAGAAAAACACATCGCCCTCTCGGAAAAAAGAGTTAAGACTCTTTGTTTCGTACGAGAATAAATGCATGCTCAACTTCTATTTGAGCATCCACTTCTACGAAATTCCTCACTTTCTCTCTCACCTTGTTTGTAATTCATCAGACCTGCTAGTTCTTAGTCAAGTGCACTTTACGAAGAACCCCTAAGTTTAAGTAAATTCGGCACAATTCACATATATTACCATTATAATCTAATCTAAACATTCTTCAAAGCCCCATTTCTCTAAAAATTATATTTGGTCTTTAACCTCTATTTTCACCCACATAAACATGCATCACCTATCATTTATCAATTCTAATAGACAAAAAAATGAAAGACTGAATTCCATTAAATCATATGCTCTTGTTACAATTCTCTCCCTCGAATATAGATAGATAACAGAGTTTGTACAATCAAAGGTGGTTTGTAACATTTTTTCAAAAACCAAAAAGAAATACTTTACACACACCAACGATAACTACAAATCACCAAAAAAAACGCCATTAAACTCAAACCTTGAAGATTTAAACAAAATCGCTATAATTGAGCTATAATCACCCGAAATAAATCCATAAAATTCGATTAATTATTGTACTAGGGCACGATACATTAACAAAAACAAGCATGCAATTAGCAAAATTGGCACATGCATCGAAAAATAAAATTCGTTTATTTCACCTAATATTTCTTCAGGTTTTCTTCAGCAGAGCAATTACAGAAGACTGAAGACAGATGCTAAGTCTTCTTTTATCCCCATTCGACATACAACTAATAGTTCATTATGTACAACTTTGGCGTGAGGGCCCCACCCAACCGAATCGGGCGGAAGTAGGGTCTATCATTGGATAAGAATCCTCATAAATGCGGTCAGTCAAAAGTCAAAGCAAATTCTGTTTTATTAGTTAAGTAATTAATCACCTTATTTTTGAATTATTTTGGTAATGTGTAAATTTTAGTAACAACCTATACAGCAACATAATGAATTAGTCTTTTGGTCCCATTTATTTTGGTTCATTTGCTATAGTATTTTGTCAAATTTCTTTTAGTAACTTATCGTATTAAAATATTCATATTTTAGTGTATTAAATATTTTAAATATTAATATTAATATATATATATATATATATATATATATATATATATATATATGTATTTATGGTATGAAAGAAAATAAATGGGATAAAGGAAATATTAAAGAGTTAACTCTTATACCCAAACCCTTTCTTTAATATTTTCGATACCCTCGAGAAGATACGGAATTATGGGTTTTGTTTCTTTTAAAAAGAAAAAATATGCACCAAAAAAATACAGTGGACAAAATCGGGATATGGATGTTTCTTTTATGTCACGAGGTTTCAGATGGACCAAATCAAGAATCAATAAAATGGACTAAATCATTAAGTTGATGATAGTAATTAAGCATCTAACCAAATTGATTATTAGTTTTTGACAAATATTATTAATTTTTTTCAAAGGGTTATTTCATTTTGAGGCGGATTAAATCATAAAGTGAGAATCTCTCCCAACAGATATTTGAACTTAGGTTCGCTACTTTGTAATGTATAGTCTTTTTCACTAGATCAATCATAGTACAAATATTATTAATAGAGTAAATCGCACTTTTGGTCCTCCTTATGGGTTAATTTTTGCATTTTCATCCCTTTTAATATTTTTGTAGCAAATTCGTCCCTCTTGTCTATGTAGTTTAATACATTAGTCCCTCTTAATTGCTAAATACATCACTTAAATTTAAAATATGTTCTAAAATGGAGGGAAGTTGATGTATTTTGTATTTAACAGGGACGAATGTGTTACATTACATTGATGAAAGGGATGAATCTGCTAAAAAAAATTAAGGACTAAAGTGTAAAATTTAGCGTATAAAGAGGACAAAATTGCTATATATTCAGTCTAGTGTATACATTGAATAAGTTAGTTACTCCTTGTAAGGCTACTAAATCATTATATATTAGGCTAATTTCATTTATGATGATTACCCAACATTCTTGGGCTAAGGCAGATTCAGGTATTTTGGACTTGATAATTCAATATTAAACTCATCACGTATTTTCGTAATAAAATTACGAGTATTTCAAATTTGGATTTCTAAACTTGAAATACCCAACCTTATTTACTATTTAGTATTTACGTAATTAGGTACACAATTAAGACTATTGATAAGGGAATCTTATTGTACTATTAACTAAAGATTTTTTTTAGATATATTACAAATATTCTTTAATGGAATTTATTCTTTCTTGTTTCTTTGTTTGAGAAAAATAATTTTACTAATAATGATCACTGATTTAACCGGATTTCGTCGGGTTAATTGAATATCAGTGAATTTGTGATATCGGGGTGTTTACGATATTTATGTATATACTTAGTAGGGCTCTGTTACTTTATTCCGGATGGATCGATTACAAAGAAAAGCAATATTCAAGAACAAGAAGTAAAACCACGAACAAAGCTAATAACTCATCAATATGGAGATCAAAAACTATGAATAATATTGAATCTTATTCAGTTGTGCTGCAATATGCAGTGTGTAATCATATATTCTTGAAGTTGAGGGATTTCGTAGTTGTTTAATACAATGATTAACTAGGTATTTATACAATGTTAAACCTAGCGTTACAAGGAAACATAGTCCTAATAGGACTCGGCCCAAATATCCTTCTTGGGTCCGGAGTATTGTCTTTTGATCGAAGAGAGCTGTATTCGGCCTGGTCGATGAGATGATCTTTGAACAGCCCGATTTGGTCGAACAGATCTCAAGTTCTTTAGTCGATCGTACAGTATGTAGGGTGCGAAATAGCCCCCATCAGTACTCCCTCACTTCTTCGAGCGTATAGATAATAGAAGCTCGTAGAAGTAGATAAATCTTCACGACCGTTTGTTTTCTATGAATGGAGCCTCGTTAAAAACCTTTCTTAAGAAAAAACCCTGTGGGAAAAAATCTTAAGTAAGGAAAAGAGTGCCACATATCATAGATAGTCGTCTTCTCTGTCGATTGCGAGTCGCCACGCGTCTATTCAGGAGGTTTCTTATATCCTACCGTTTTTGGCGGGAACATGATTAGTTGTGATGAGTTCGAAACGTCTTTTCTCATCTCATTATAAATAGGTGACTCTTAAGTTCGCCATTTTTCCTTTATACTTCTTTATAATTCGTAGTCATTTTCCTGCTTTGTCGTTCATCTCATAAAATTTTTCCTTTTATCGACCTTTATTTTCCGAGAACCAAAATATATGGCTTCTGTAAGAAGATCTTCTTCTAGAGAGATCGTCGCCCCTGATAACGAGGAGGAGTTGCATTCTAGTCTTTTGGGCGAACAATCTACAGTATCTGACTTTGTCGTCCCTGTAGAAGATACCTTCAAGGTACGAATCCTTACTGAGGCGGATGTAGCTGCCCGAGCCAAAAAGGGCAAAGGTACTGTTCCTCAGATTTCTGAACCAATCGAGGACGTTGCTTGTGCTTATACAGTGGAAACATTTCCGGAGGTTGTGAATAATTATACCAAATATTTTCCGGAAGGTTCCGAGATAATTCTTCCTTCCTCTACTGATAGGGTCACATCTCCACCGGAGGGATGTCGAGCTTTTTATTCGGCTCACTTCAATAGCGGACTGCGTCTTCCTTTGTCTCCCCTTTTTCTCGAAGTTTTGAAAACTTTCACTGTGTGCTTGACACAGCTTGTTCCAAATTCCGTTGCTTTTGTGGTTTGCTTTTCTGTTTTGATGATCGCAAAGGGGTTTAAACCTTCTTTTCGTAATTTTACGCAACTTTTCCGCTTCAATATTTCTAGTTCTTCGAATCGTGGATACTTCTTCGCTAGTCAGCGGCCTAGTCGAGCGATCTTTGACGCCCCTGTTTCTAGTAATCCTTCATGGAAATCTCATTTTTTCTTTGTTCGTCCTCCGTCTAATCTTTGCTTGGCGGATGGTTCGACCGTGCCTTTTTCATGGGATCATGGTTCCAGTTGGATTCCTGGAGGTCGCTTACCGACTGGCGAACTAGTTCCTGACGATGCTAAGTTTATCGCTGAGATCTCCGAAATGCGTGCAAACAAATATCAAAGTGCTCTTCTGATCGGGGAAGCTTTCCTTCGTAAGGCGGGGTTAAGTGTTCATAACTTTCCCATCAATTCATCATCTGAACTTCTTGGTTAGTACTTTATTTTAGCTTAGTGTTGTGATGATACCGTTTATAGGGAAGAAAAATAACTTATAATTTATTTCTTTTTCAGCCGATATGGTAGAAAACTCTCGACATTCTTCGAAGGGAAAAATGGTGCTGTCGAAATCTTCCAAATCCGTAGAGAACGTCCCTATCGAGCAGAGAGCGTCACGAAAAAGGAAGTTGGAGTTGGGTCATGAATCTGAGGAGAATAGAGAGGAATCTCCAGATTCTCCTCATGAGTCCCCTATTCGTCAGGGCACGGGATCCGGTTATCCTCCTTTTCAGCTCAGAACATCTTTGGGTGTTCGAGGATGTCGCACCTGGTCGATGCCTCATCCTGCTAATGATCCAGTTAATAGAAAGAGGAGCTATTATGGACGCTCAGGTAACGATCTTTCTTTAGTCGGAGATAAGCATCCAAAAACTACTCTTGTCGAAATGATCGAGGATCATTTGGAGGGAAGGAGGGCCGCTGGTTATTCCGAGAAGGACTCTCTTATTCACGATGATAATGAGAATGCGGTCGATAAGGCAACCCGTGTTCTTTTGTCTGGTGTTTTTACTCGCGATCTGAATAAGCTTCTTCATAAGGATCCTCTGGAGAAATTCCAGCGAGCTTCTCTTTACGCTGAAAAGGTGATATCTTTTTCCCTTGATCATACTAACAGATAATGTTAAGGATCTTCCTTAATTTACTAATCCATTTCTTTTTCTTGCTCTCTTTGTTCGTCCAGACTAAAACTTGTCTTGCGTCATACGCCTATGAAAATGCACTTTGGAAACAACAGTGCGAGTTCCTGGAGGAGAAGAATAAAGCTTTACTTCGTAAATCCTCCGGTTCAGAGGTTGGTCCCTCGACATCTTCTTCCGTTCCCGTCATAGAGACTTGTGCTACTGGGACTGAAGATCAAGAAATGATCAATAGGGTGATGGAGGTTTCTCGTGCTCAAGAGCAGGCCAACCAAATGGCTAGAAAGTTAGAGGAATTCCAGTTACAGAGCACGGCTCGAATTAGTGAGCTCGAATCTCAAGTGTCAATCCTTGAAACTTCTTTAGAGGAGTATGAAAAGGATGTTCCACTTAGTGGACTTAGGGATCGATACGGTAGGAATCCTGACGAAAGAGTTGTTCGTGAATTCCTTAATTCTCCTGTTCATACGGCGTTGGTATATCGGATGGTTGGTCCTTTACTTGAAAATACTTTTAAGAAGGCGATTCATCAGCTGGTCGCCCTGGAGATGATCGACGACCGTCGAAAGGAGTATTTTAAGGCTACTCACATTCGGTTGAATCGCTATGGTGAAGTTTATTCTCCTTCCGAGGTTCCAGATGTTGTATATCAAGGTTTTCCTTTGGCTCACCTTGTCGAAGAATTTGGAAATCCATTGCCGATTCCTCCTTCTGATGTTAACGAGGAGCTCGATAATACTTTTGTTGATCCCGAAGTCGAGGAAGAAGAGGAAGAGGATATTGGTATGACTGAGGACGTCGGTAGTGATCAGAGAATTCCGGATAGCGAGCAGGCTTCTTAAAATAGTGATTTTTTTGAAATAATCATTGTAACTATTTACTCGTAGGTTTTAATTGTAATTTTACCTTTTCTTCTCTTTGTACGCTAAACGTCTCGTATTCTGTCAGTCGTGTCTTTTCACATTCGCCGTAATAATTCAGACAAGTCATTAAATTTGCCGTAATCATTATGTGTGTGTCTTTTCAAATTCTAGCGTTTGCTCCAAGGTCAGTTTTTCTGTTTCGCGCCCTTTCTTTAGGTCTATTGCGTCCTTTCATGTAGTATAAATACGAAAGGTAAAAACTTGACTTATTTTTACCGATATACTCCTCTCTTAACAGAATACTCTTTCTTTTGCTAGTCGATAAACTTTCTCGATATTAGTTTATATTTTTCCATAATCCGATCATGAGTAACCTTTTTGGTAATACTTCGAAACGACCTTCTCGTGAGGGCGCTAGAGATAATAGATCCAAAAAACTTCGAAGAGATGGGCCGTCGATGGAGCCTCCTCGATCATCCCCAATAATTAGGTCGGAGATTGATACTCGCGTTATTGCCTCCGAACCTTTTTCTGTAGTAAACTCGTCGTTTTCAGAACCAATCTTTTCTTCTTCCACTCAAATAGGGAGCATGCCTTCCCCTGGTCGGATAGCTTTTGGCGATATGTCCAACGAGGAACCGAACTACACTATACCTGTTACTTCAAGTGCTTCTTCCTTCGAGCATGTTTTTCATGGAGAGGATTTTGCTGTTTCCCTTCCTTTGTCTACTTCTACTGCCCCAATCGCCAGCGGAGGGCAAACTGGTGATGATTTTTTTTGTCAATCCTTCCGTAACACAATCTATTGTGCAGGATTGTCCTGAATATTTGTTTCATGATACCACTGTAATGACTACTTCTTTTGAATCGGGAGGACCTTCTGGAGATCGGTCCAGCTCCAGGTCTGGTCGTCGAACCGTTATTTCTGCTTCAGGCAAGGAGACCTCCGTTAGCCCCGACGAGAGGGGATCTCCTCGTTTGTTAGATGATCGATGTATCTTTGAGCAAGTCAAGGATATTATGTTGTCAGAGACTCCTCGTTCTGATGGTGTCCCTTCCAATAGTGAGTTGCCTGGCTCAGTTGAGCCTGATGCTTTGTCTTGGGATCTGGGTTTAAGCACTATTTTGCCTGGTGAGCTGAAGAAGCTTGAGGATGCTTCCAACGTACGCCTTGTTCAATCGCTGGTGAAGATATGTGAACAGGTGGGCGAGTCTTTTCATTTTTTTCATATGTTTTAAGTTTTGACTTCCTTCTTACGTAAGGATTGTTTTCTTCTTTTTTTTTTTTTTCAGGGTAAGTACTTTGCACTCCAGCTGGGTGTGCAAAACGATGAACTGTGGAGGAGTAAAGGTGCTTATCAACGTCGTTTGGAATCGGAGTTGGCGAAGGTTGCTGGGCAGTCTCTCGAACTGCAGCTTGCCAATGATGAGTTGAAAAAATTGCAGGAGGAAAAGTCCGTTTGGGAGAAAAAGAAAAGTGACTTGGTTCAGGCTGCTGCCTTAGCGGAGGAGTCTCAACGGCGGTCCTATGAGGAAGGATATGACGCTGGTTATCTAAAGCGTCAAGAAGAGTTGATGGCTTTTGCTGGCAATATGACTCCTCGGAAGGCTGTTTCTGGTAGTCGACCTGCTGACCGTTCTTCTCAGTGACCTTTGCTCGACCTGGCAGGCCTTGGACTGTCTTTTTTTTTTTTTTTTTTTTTTATTTGGTTGCCCGACTTTTGTGCATTTGTTCGGGCTGAAATTTTTGTAATGGGAGAAGCTCTAAATTGGAAATCATGATCTTTTTGTAGGCAGATTCTTGCCTTGATCAATTTTTCTTTTGTAGATATACTTTGTTATGCTCGTTCTTCCTTTGTGCATAAATATAATGTTTGCTTCTGCAAATCAAGTCTTTGTATAATGTTTGCCTCTGCAAATCAAGTCTTTGTATACTGTTTGCTTTTGCAAATCAAGTCTTTTGTTGATCATACCCAGTATACTCCTTTGGATTTCATGCACCAGTATGTTTTACGTCATGATTTAGACAATAGGTTATTCATATCGATCATAGTCGTTAAGGAACGCTCATCATCTTGGTCGATCTTCAATCTATGCCTTATACTTTTGTCTCGTTGTGATCTAAATCTTATATAAGGAGGCTTATTGTCCCTTTTGTTGAATTCTGCTTTTTTCTTAACATCGAACTAAGGAAAAAATATCCCTTTCAGTCTCTTCCAAACCTTTATGTTTCCCAGCATTAGCTTTGAACTATATGTTCCTTGGTTAGTGTACCATTATATCACTTTCTTGATATGGGAGGAATTGGAAAATGTAGGGGTTTTAGCCAGATCTACCATGTTCAGACCTTCTTAAGTAATTCTTTGGTATGTTAGGCAGTGACGTCTTTGCCGTTTTGAATAAGGAGGACTATTCTCCTGATTTCTATGTCAAATATCTTGGACTCCAGAGGAGTTCTTGTATGGCTTAGTTACTGGTTACCCGTATGAGGTATAAGGCAGTTACGGCCCTCGCATGGTGAAGGGTTTGGTCTTTTATCGAGCAACTGTCCTTTTCGCTGTGATTTTAAAGCTTGTATGACTTCGTTTGTGGATTCTAGGTTTTTTAGCCATCGACCATGAAGTATGATCGTTCCGGTATGTCTGATCCGGAGTTCTTTTATGTTTGCTTGTGTCATTTGGGTGATCGCTTCGACCCCCGACCTCTTTTGTTGTCGACCAGTTGAGGCGATTAGATAGTGCCGTTCCAACTTATTTGCATTTATTACGGGGAGTCAAAGGGTCGTATCCATGTCCGTTGATCAAATCACTTTTTCCGCCGTTGGATCCCTTAGATCTACCCCTATAAATAGGGGGTGGTTTATATTCTTCATTTGCAATTTCCCAAAAAGGATGGAGATCTCAGATTCCTTAGATTTTATTCTGCCCTCTGATCCCATTGTCTTCAAAAAATCACATTATTATGATTTGTTTATTCGAAATAGTGAAATCGTTCCCAGTCTTGTATTGACGGGTCCCATGTCAGCCCTACCTTGTATCGACGGGTCCCATGAGATCTCTGCATTGGTCTTCATCATCTTAGAGGTCCGTGGTTTCTTGTTTGCACATGGAGGGTTCATACTTTGCCAGTCATCCCCGCTCTTGGATGTTACCTCAGGGGTGATGGACCACCGGGGTGGCTGGTAAACTTACCGTTTCACGACGGTCCCGAGGAGATGCTGCTTTAGGATAAAATGTTTTATAGATAATGTAAAAGCAGTATCTTTTTACGGGTGAGTGAGCACTGCTAGTTATCTGGCTGGTAATGTTCATTTCGTCTGGAAGGACACTTGATCTTCAGAGCCTGGCCGTCGAACCAAAGAAGTCGACCATCCTGAGCAGTATGCTTCTTAGGTGGTTCATTATAATCGACGAGGTACTAGGGAGGAGATTGGTGTTTCTGTGGACATTGTCGTGAAGATCGCCGATCTTAGAGGATCATCTCATTTAAATCATTGTAACGATCTTTAAGTAGCATGTAGATCTTTGTAACGTAGGATTTTTGTATGTAACTGATTTGATGAATAAAATATTACTTTTATCCTTCGCATCTTCCTTGTCGTTAATTCTGTCATAATTTATTTACGAGTAGCATTTTCCGAGCAGACGGTTTTATACTCAGTCTATCTTCAAAATTTCAAGAGTATTAGCAAATCATTTAGATCGTTAGGAATAGAGCAAGGAGTTTTTATTGAGCGGATCAATGTTTACTCAACTTGTCATAATTTAGAATTAGGTTTTTATTACCTAAAATCCTTTTGATCGCTATAGATTTATCGAGGAGTTTTTATCGAGCGGATCAATTTGTACTCAACTCGTTTGTTTAGATTTAGATTGAGGAGTGTTTATCGAGTGGATCAATGTATACTCAAATCTTTTTTTTTTATTAGACTTAGGTTTTTAACCCAAAAATCTTTTTTGATCGTTGAATATCTAACGAGGAGTGTTTATTGAGCGGATCAATGTATACTCGACTCGTCTTTAATTTAGACTTAGGTTTTTAACCCAAAAGTCTTTTTTGATCGTTGAATATCTAACGAGGAGTGTTTATTGAGCGGATCAATGTATACTCGACTCGTCTTTAATTTAGACTTAGGTTTTTAACCCAAAAATCTTTTTTGATCGTTGAATATCTAACGAGGAGTGTTTATTGAGCGGATCAATGTATACTCGACTCGTCTTTAATTTAGACTTAGGTTTTTAACCCAAAAATCTTTTTTGATCGTTGAATATCTAACGAGGAGTGTTTATTGAGCGGATCAATGTATACTCGACTCGTCTTTAATTTAGACTTAGGTTTTTAACCCAAAAGTCTTTTTTGATCGTTGAATATCTAACGAGGAGTGTTTATTGAGCGGATCAATGTATACTCGACTCGTCTTTAATTTAGACTTAGGTTTTTAACCCCAAAAAGTCTTTTGACACATCGAGGAGTTTTTATTGAGCGGATCAATGTTTACTCGACTCGTTTTTAATTTAAACTAAGGTTTTTAACCAAAGAGTCTTTTGATATATCGAGGAGTTTTTATTGAGCGGATCAATGTTTACTCGACTCGTTTTTAATTTAGGCTTAGGTTTTTAACCCAAAAGTCTTTTGATCGTTGGATATATATCGAGGAGTTTTTATTGAGCGGATCAATGTTTACTCGACTCGCTTTTAATTTAGACTTAGGTTTTTAACCCAAAAGTCTTTTGACACATCGAGGAGTTTTTATTGAGCGGATCAATGTTTACTCGACTCGTTTTTAGTTTAGACTTAGGTTTTTAACCCAAAAGTCTTTTGATATATCGAGGAGTTTTTATTGAGCGGATCAATGTTTACTCGACTCGTTTTTAATTTAGACTTAGGTTTTTAACCCAAAAGTCTTTTGATCGTTGGATATATATCGAGGAGTTTTTATTGAGCGGATCAATGTTTACTCGACTCGCTTTTAAGTTAGACTTAGGTTTTTAACCCAAAAGTCTTTTGACACATCGAGGAGTTTTTATTGAGCGGATCAATGTTTACTCGACTCGTTTTTAGTTTAGACTTAGGTTTTTAACCCAAAAGTCTTTTGATATATCGAGGAGTTTTTATTGAGCGGATCAATGTTTACTCGACTCGTTTTTAATTTAGACTTAGGTTTTTAACCCAAAAGTCTTTAGATCGATGAGATTGAGCGAGGAGTTTTTATTGAGCGGATCAATGTATACTCGACTCGTTTCGTTCTAATTTCCATCAATATGATTGTGCAATTCCAAGGAGTGTTAACAGAAATAATCGATGTATAGAAAATACTAACAAAAATCTTTAATAATTGAACTGTAGGCTAGGGCCTTTGTTACAAAGATTGAAACTTGATAAAGTAAAATAAAACAATGCAGTATAATCTGCTAAAATTTATTTACCATAGTATTTCCTAAGGTTGACCGCATTCCAGGTTCTTGGTAAGGCTGTTCCATCCAAGTGTGCGATTTTGTATGAACCTTTCTTCCCTACACCAATGACGATGTAAGGTCCATCCCAATTTTGTTGTAACTTTCCTACATGCTTGGATACTTCTACCTTTTTTAAGACCAAGTCCCCTTCCTTAAAGGTTCGGACGCGTACTTTCTGATTGTATGCTTTCTCCATATTTGCTTTAGTGGCTTGTAGGCGTACAGCAGCTTTATCTCTTAAAGCTTCTGTTAAATCAATTTCATTTTCTCTCAACTTTTCATTTTCTTGATCATCGAACATCTCTATTCTTGGCGTTGGGATTAAGGTTTCAACAGGGATAACCGCTTCCGACCCATATACCAAGCTAAATGGGGTTTCCCCGGTTGAGCTCCTTACTGTGGTCCGATTAGCCCATAGTACTCCTGGGAGTTCATCAAGCCATTTTCCTTTGGCAGCTCCTAATCTTTTTTCCAAAGATTTTATTATCTCTCGGTTTGCTACTTCAGTTTGTCCATTTGCTCGAGGATGTCCTACCGAGGTAAAATTCTGTTGAATTCCAAGTTTTGTGCACCATTCTATTATATGTTTTCCCGCGAATTGAGTTCCATTATCGGAGATAAGGATCCTTGGGATGCCGAATCGACAAACTATGAATTTCCATAGGAAGTTGATAACTTGGAATTGGGTTATTCGTGTGAGGGCGACGCATTCTATCCATTTGCTGAAGTATTCTACAGCGACCAGGACATAGGACTTCTTAGATCTAGCTGCTGGGAATGGTCCCACAATGTCCATTCCCCATTGGTCGAATGGCCAACATATTGGAATTGGGTGCATGTTTTCTGCGGGTCGATGACATATGTTAGCATGGATCTGGCAGTAATGACATTCTTGGGCATATTGAGCGGCATCTTTATTGATGGTAGGCCAATAGTAACCTGTCCTGAGACATTTTAAGGCCAATGCCCTTGATCCGCTGTGATTTCCTGCATCCCCTTCATGAATTTCTCGAAGTATATCGATGGTTTGTGATTCAGGGACGCATTTTAGAAGAATTCCTGATATCGATCTTCGGTAGAGTTTTCCTTCTACAAGTGTATACTTAGGAGCTCGATATCTTATTTTCCGAGATTCATTTTGGTCCGGTGGAATTTTTTCTTCCCGTAGATATTCTATCATCGGTGTCATCCAATTTTCTTCGGCTTCTTCGATTTCCATTATATCGACTACTGGTGTTTCATCGATGTCGATCGCCGGTGTATTAGAGATCAACCAGTTGATCACTCGTTCGGTCTTTCCGTCATGGGATCCTGTGAATCTTGATAGCTGATCAGCCCATTTATTTTCCGAACGTGGGATGTTCTGGATACTGAAGCTTTCAAATTTCTCAGCTAGTGTTTTCACTTTGGCGAGGTATTTGACCATATTGAATTCTTTAGCCTCGTATAGGCCTTCAATTTGTCTTTGCACTAATTCTGAATCAGTTAGTACTTTAAGACTTTTTATGTTGGCTTTGATCGCCATCTCCATTCCCGCAATCAACGCTTCATATTCTGCTTCATTGTTTGTTACGACGAAGTCCAATGTTATTGCGTAATTCAAATCTTCTTTATTTGGTCCGGTGAAGTTGATTCCGGCGCCTCCTCCTTCTCGGCATGAAGTACCGTCGACATGCATTAACCAAGTTTGTTTTTCTACGATTAAGACATCGTCGTTGAGGCAACTCGACGATTCAGTTGTCTGTGTCGGTGTTTCTAATATAAAATCAGCCAATACTTGGGCTTTTATTGCGATTCTTGGTTTGTAATCAATTTCGAACTGGCCTAGTTCGATCGCCCATTTAATTAGTCTTCCTGAGGCTTCTGGTTTTGCTAAGACTTGTCTTAGCGGTTGATTTGTCAAAACCACTATTTTATAAGTTAAAAAGTAAGGTCGAAGTTTTCGTGCAGCCACCACTAAGGCCAGCGTGAATTTTTCAATTTCCAAATAATTCTTCTCAGCTCCCTGCAATAATTTGCTTAGATAATAGACGGGCTTATGTTCTGAGTCTTCGACTTTTATTAGTACTGAACTAATTGCTACGTCGGAGATGGAGATGTACATATACAACGGTTCTCCTTCCGTTGGTTTTGCCAACATCGGAGGTGTTGTCAAATATTCTTTGAGTTGCTCGAAGGCATGATCGCATTCTCCGGTCCAAACAAAGTTCTTTGCCTTTCGGAGAGTTTGAAAAAAGGGGAGGCTTTTGTCTGCTGACTTTGATATGAATCTGTTTAATGCTACGATCTTCCCGACTAAGCTTTGTACTTGGGAGATGGTTTTGGGAGGTTTCATTTCAGTTATGGCTCGGATTTTTTCTGGGTTGGCTTCTATTCCGCGTCGGTGAACTAAATATCCCAAGAATTTTCCTGATTTGACACCAAAGGTGCATTTTGCGGGGTTTAACTTCATACGATATTTTCTTAAGATCTGAAAGCATCGATCGAGATGTTTTACGTGATCCGCTTCGTTCATACTTTTGACCAGCATGTCGTCCACGTAGACTTCCATCAATTCTCCGATTAATTATTTGAACATTAGGTTTACTAACCTTTGGTAAGTAGCTCCGGCATTTCTTAAGCCGAATGGCATTACTATGAAGCAATATACTCCCTGCTCGGTTACGAATGCAGTCTTTTCTTGGTCCCGCTCATCCATGTATATTTGATAAAACCCTTGAAAGGCGTCCATCATGCTGAATATCGCGAAGCCAGCAGTCGAATCGACCAATAGGTCGATCCTCGGGAGGGGATATGGGTCGCGCGGGCATAACTTGTTAAGATCAGTAAAATCATTACACATTCTCCATTTGTTGTCCTTTTTTTCCCCTTTTGCTACTAGGACAACATTGCACAGCCATTCTGAGAAGTGTATTTCTCGGATTTGTTTCGCTTCAAGCAGTCTTTCTACCTCGGCTTTAATAATCTTATCTTTTACCGGTCCATGATTTCTCTTCTTCTGTCTGGCGGGTTTCGCCAAAGGATTTATTTTTAGGGAATGCTTGATTATTCGAGGATCGATTCCTTCAATGTCATTTGCGCTCCAAGCGAAGACGTCGGCATTGTCTCTGAGGAAGTCGATTAGCATTATTTCCCCTTCTTTGCTCAGTTCTGTACCTATTCTCGTTGTTTTAGACGAGTCCCCTTGTACACGAATTATATCCTTATGTTCTGGAGGTTTCAATGATAAATCTAGCGGTTCCTTTCCCTTTTTATCCATTCGATCGGTACTTGGGATTTCAATTTTATTTCTGCTAAGATCTTCTTCGATCTTTCTTTTACTTGGAGTAATCGATTTTGGGTGTTCTTTCATAGTTAACGAGGTACTGTAGCAGTCCCATGCCATGCAATGGTCGTTCGTTATTTCTCCGATGCCTCTATCGGTCGGAAACTTTATCTTCTGATGATAGGTAGAGACAACAGCTCGGAATAAATTGAGAGCTAGTCGTCCCAATATTGCGTTATAAGCGAAAGGGGTTTCTACCACTAGAAATTTTACTAGTTTCACTGTCCGGTGGGGTATTTTTCCGAGCGATACGCTTAAGGTTATTGTTCCGCTGGGGATGATTTCGGACCCTCCGAATCCTATTAATGGCGTAGCTACTTTCTGCAAGTTTATCTGTCCCAAGTCCATTTGGGCTAAAACTTCTCGGGAGATGATATTGGCTGAGCTCCCATTATCGATCAGGATTCTCCTGACATTGTAGTTTGCAATTTCTAGCGAGATTACCATCGGGAAGTCGGGGTTATCCTCTTTTGTGTCCCAGACAATATTTTTAGGTGCTTCGCCTTCGTTAAAGCTGATCGGCTGATCGTTTGATGGCCTGCTTTCCAGGGTCCAAATTTCTTTTGGGTATTTTGAGTTTCCAATTATGGATCGGGCTGTTCTTCGTCGGGCGTTACGACTATCTCCACCCGCGGGACCCCCGGATATCGTATGGATAGTTCCATTGATCTGGTCATGATTCAACTCCTGAGTAGGTCGGCGTTCAGGTGACCTTCGATGAGAACTTCTCCTTTGATTACCGTTCTGAGGGCTTCTACTTCTTTCCCTTTTACGATTATCTCGCTCTATGTATTCGTTAAGTTTTCCTTGTTCGATTAGTTTTTCAACTTCTCTCTTAAGGTGAAAACAATTCTCCGTTCGATGTCCATGTGCTCTATGGTACTTACAGTATTGATCGTAGTTTCGAGACCCTGGTCTCGGCTGCGCGATTTTCCTCGCCTCGGGAATCCAGTTATTTCTTTCTAGAACTTCCAATATTTCTTCCATTGGAGCATTTAACCTTGGGTGTTCTACATGATTCACCCTGCTTCTGATTGGTTGTTCATGGTTTTTTGGTCTTTGGTAGAAATTTGGTTACCTATCTTGGTCGGCTTTGTTGTATTCCAATCGCTGGAAAACATTACCTCTCCTAGAAGATCGCTCGTAATCCAAAGATTTTTGGGCAGGAAAACTGTCATGCCGTTTGGAGCCTGAAGTTGTGGCTTTGTTTTTGTTTTTATCCTTAAAGGAATTCATCTCTTCTTGGGTCATATACTTAGACCCCAAGCTCATAATGTCGGCAAACGTTCTCGGTTGTTTTCGACTGAGGGCGTTTCCAAACTGCCTATTTTTAGTGAGGTCGAAGAGGATAGAAATTATGTAATCGATATTCGGAGAATTGATTTTGGGTAATTCCACGTTGAATCTCGCCAACCAATTTCTTAGGGACTCTCCCTCTTGTTGGTGTATGGTTCCTAGGTAGCTCATCGGGAGTTTTTGTCTTTTCTGACTGGCAAACTGCTGCGTTAGTTTATTGCATAATTCCCGGAAACTGAATATAGAGTTGGCCAGCTGTATGGCAAACCAATCCAGCGCGAGTCCTTCGAATGTGGTCACCATTAACTTGGCGGTGAATTCGGCGGAGTGGGCATATAAATTCATTATGTTCGTAAAGCTAAAGACATAATCAACCGGGTCGGTGGTTCCATCATATCGTGGTAATCTACCTGGGACCTGTCCCGTGGATTGTGCCTCTTTTATTTCCCTGCTGAAAGGAGAACAAGCCGCAAGGCTTTCCTGGAGTTCTGCAGTCCGGGCCAATGGGTTTTGAACAGATCATAGGCGTTGTTCGAGTCGCTCTTGCACCATCCTTTCAATTTCTCTTTCTGAGAATAGGGTCGCTCGCGGTCGATCTGGGATAGCATCATCTATGTCATCCTCGATAGGGATGATTGTTCGTTCCTTCGATCCGCTGCGACCCGCTTGTGGTATTCTTCGACCAGGTCTTCTTCGGGGATGGTTATCGGAGGGTTTAGAATTGACCTGCTGTGGGCTGTGTAGCGAGCGTCGCTCACTTGCTGGGCTGTCAGCTTGTTGAGAGGTTCGTTCGTTTGGCCTTGGCACTCCTGGAGCAGGGGTTGTCTTGGCAGCCGTAACGCTTCGAGGAATTTGATCTAGTACTAGTAATTCTTCTGGAGAGAGTGATTTGAGAAGCATTGCTATTTGTCGCAATTTCTCCTGAGCGTCAGGGAGAGGAACGGGGACTTCGGGGCCTTCTGGTTCTTCCCGTATGGCACCGGGAAGGCCTCCTTGGGGTCCCTGCTGTCGGGGATGTGTATCTTGGACATTCTCGTCGGTATTGGGAACATTATTATCGTTGTTGTCCTGTATGTCTTCCGATGTGTTATGGCCGGTGGTTGTATTGCTTCTCGCTCCAACACGAGCGCTTTTCCTTGGGCGAGCCATGTGTCAATCGAATAATTAACCTAGCCCCTCGGTGGGCGCCAACTGATTTAACCGGATTTCGTCGGGTTAATTGAATATCAGTGAATTTGTGATATCGGGGTGTTTACGATATTTATGTATATACTTAGTAGGGCTCTGTTACTTTATTCCGGATGGATCGATTACAAAGAAAAGCAATATTCAAGAACAAGAAGTAAAACCACGAACAAAGCTAATAACTCATCAATATGGAGATCAAAAACTATGAATAATATTGAATCTTATTCAGTTGTGCTGCAATATGCAGTGTGTAATCATATATTCTTGAAGTTGAGGGATTTCGTAGTTGTTTAATACAATGATTAACTAGGTATTTATACAATGTTAAACCTAGCGTTACAAGGAAACATAGTCCTAATAGGACTCGGCCCAAATATCCTTCTTGGGTCCGGAGTATTGTCTTTTGATCGAAGAGAGCTGTATTCGGCCTGGTCGATGAGATGATCTTTGAACAGCCCGATTTGGTCGAACCGATCTCAAGTTCTTTAGTCGATCGTACAGTATGTAGGGTGCGAAATAGCCCCCACCAATCACCGTAACAAAAAAAAAAAGTTCTTTATAATTCTAACTCTGGTCAACTCCCCCAATATATTCGAGCTTACAAAATTAAAATCAGTTTTAGCTAGATAAATTAATCCCTTTATTTTCTTCTCTAGAATACTCGAGTTATTCGAATATCTTCTTAATGTGTAAAAATATTTTGGTTGCTTCCGCTCAAGGTATCCATATGTTTTGGCTTCGATTCAAATCTATTGTCATGCAGATTTGTTCATCTTATCTATGTATATGTAATATAATCGAACATGCATGTAATCTGTTTCTAAGGGTTCAAGGTTGCACGGATTGAATTCTTGCACGGTTACGCCATTTAAGAGGTCGTTAAGTAAGTGAGTACCATTCAACTACAAGATTTAATTAATGTTGGGGTTTTTATATTAAGGTTTAAAGATTGATTATTTGATAGGTAGCTTAAACTTTAAAGTTTGTAACTACAAGAAGGTGAGTCATGGACAAAACCAACTAGTCCTCATCAAAGCTAGACCAAGTGAATAACAAAGTGTTAACATATTTTCCATCAACTGAAAGTGTTCTTAAGGTTGTGTTATTATGACAGAAAGAAAGAGAATGTGAGTTCACCATAATCATTATAAACGTGAGGAAATAACAAGTTCAATCAAAATGATTACGTTGAAGCCATATTTTATCTTGAAAACTTGACGAGCAGAGTTATATTGATAACCTTTCATATCCTAATTACATAGAGGTATTAACCAAGTTGGTCTAGGGCAACTTGGGACCGGGACCAGCTAACCCGACTCATTTGCAGTTTGGGCTGGACAGGAACCGATCTTAATAGATTTGGTCCTGGTCCCGAGCTAACAAATGAACCACTAGCCAAACTAATTTAAAGTTAACACAATATTACTAGTAGGGTGCATAGAATGATAGAATTAGAGAATGCCATAACAATCTTTTTTTTTTTTCCCCTTTTCAGAAGGGACCAAGTGTTTAGCTATATACCAATCTTTATTAGTGGTAAAAAAAAAAAAAAAAAAATCTCCATCTTCTTTATATAAATTCATTATTACATATTTGTGCAATCAATACCGCGTCGAATAAATGTTCATTAATGATAAGGAGGACCATTAGTGGTGTTTCCCTCCATTCTGTTTTGGAGATTGTGGATTCCCACCCAAGAAAGTGTGATTAGGATTGTCAATGGATCATATCGGGTCAGATTAGGTTCGACCCAAATTCGGGTCCTTTTATGTGGGATATGATTTGGGTCTGATCTAGATTTTGCTCGGATCTAAATTTTTTGGTACATCGGATCTTGTTAGGATTTGGTCGGATATCGAATCTTTTCGACTATAAAATCCCAACTTTCAAGATTCACATTATTATTTTTCTTTCTAAAATAAGTTTGTTAACGTTATAATTTCTTTTAATTTAGCTAACATTTTCCAATTTTCTAACTAATATCATAGTTTCAGATGAAAGTAGGCATACAAATTAAATTATGAATAAATTATTAGATAATATCTTCTTCAACCAATGATAAAATATTATTAATATCACTATATAATTTTATTTTTATTTTTATTTTTTATAGAATATGAATCTTTAACATATTGAGTTGACCTAACTCCATATTATTTTAGATTTATTCGATTATGGATCAATCGGATACATATTCAATCAATCAAATTTGGATTGGGTACATCCCCAATCGTTGTATGAGTCAGTGGTATACGCCAAGTCCTTACGAAGATGATGGGCTAACATTAGAAGTATACATGGGCTTTATTCGTTTAGTTGTGGGCCAACTTGTGAAATATCCACAACAAAAAAGGCAAAAGGCCTAAATATTTTAGAACCATGTTTGGTCCTAGGATTGACTCTGTTTCTTGAGGTTAGGTCAGATTCGGACCAGATATCTTAAAATCGATTTCATTTATGACGAATAAGACTCAAATTGATCCGAATCTTGCTTAGATCTGAAATTTTCGAATCTGTCAAATTTGTTCGGGATTCACTCGGATATTAAATATTTTGGATCCAATAGAACCTACTCGTTTAAATTACACACCACTATCATTTTCTAAAACAAACCCGTTAACATTACAATGTCATTAATTTAACATACATGTTCAAAGTTTTTTTTTTTCTTTCATAAATTCACTTAACACATTTAACCACTTAATTCAAATGACTTAGTAGCATATCACTTGTGGAAAGCAGTCCTATTGTATTTAAGAGTCAAAAATTAACTTTTATTGTTTGATGAAATTAGGCAAAGATATGAGATTATGTATGAATTATTAATTAATGTCTTATTAGACTGATGGTAAAACAATATTAATGTACCTTGTCATAATAAAACATTATGCACATATAAATATATATATATATATATATATATTTGCAAATACAAATCTTTAAGGATTGTTTTGGCTTAGATCTATATTCGGTCCACATATTTCATATTACGAATTTTCGTAATCAATCGAATCAAATTCATTGAATCCTAATAAATCGGCAAAAATTCTGACTGAATGATTGAAATCCGTCCCATTAACAACCCTTGACATTAAACAATAAATTTAAATGAATATATTCGGCATCCCCCTCTCGGTAATTAATTCCACCATGCACATAACAATTGTTATAAAGTACTAATCAAATTTTGCTAAAAGACAGTATTGATAAATGCATGTGTCAATAAAATAAATTCATGTTGTTAAGTGATCAATGAGACATAGGAAAAGGGATGAATAGACCTCTAAACATTGACTTGTAAGTCTCAAAGTTGACGTATTTAGATTATGGATGAATTTATTCAAATCACAATCATCAAAATTTTAATTAATTGAAAGTCTTGATCAATTGGATGAGATTCAAGATAAAATTCCATGCATGCCCTACCTCCTAAATCTAGAATCTCATGTATATACATGTCGTAAAAATCGTGTGTTAGGACTCAAGGACTTCTCTCATTTAACCTGATTTCTGCTACCATCTTAGATTTTTCATGAATTGAGAATGAACATTAAATGACTCGGATCTAACTAATCTTAAAAACTAGTCTAAAAGTTAAGAAGCAAATAATATTTAGGACCTTACAAGGTGAACTTATCCTTCATTTTCGATTCACGGGGCATTTAATCTCAACAACTATGCCCTATTATTTCCATACACCAAAATTAACTAGAACTAAAGTCAGTTGTTTGTAGATACTAAAAATTCTACCCCATGACAAACCATGTAACTAAATAAGGAAAACACAATCACAAAACAAAAAATTAATTCTAGAAATAAATCCAGGTTCGAATCGGGGAAGAGGTGCTCACATTAGTATATTCGACGTGCTTAAAAAAAAGTAAGTCAGAAATAAGATTTATATACCCTTCGGAACAAAAAAAAAAAAAGTCTTTTTTTCTTTTTTTCCCAATATCTACATCAATAACACAAAATTGGGTGGGAATTATTGAAAATAAAACCCCTCTTTATGTACATGTTATCTCTAACCTTAACTATAAGTAAGGAAAAGAAGAAGTAACAAAGGTAAAGAAAAAGTTCCAAATTGTATTAATTGGACAGTGAAGTCATTGTTCATAGCCCTTTTTCTGTCTGGTGAATGCCCTTCATCCAATGATTTATTTTTGCTATTATTACTTGTTTGTGCTTTCTGTAAATGGATTTCTGATGATGTTTCAATTGATTCTTTATTTTCTTGCTTTTCCTCTTTTTCAGGCTTTTCAATATCACTACATTTGGTTTTCATAATATGGGGCTTAAGCTTATCCACATCAGATAATCTCACAGGCTTAAGAAAAAACTCCTCTGCCCCTTCCTCTAAACATCTGTAAAATAATAGTATGATTTAAACAATATTCAATTTAATTATAAGATAATTTCATGATAATTGGTTATAAATATATTAATGATTAAAGTTTCATTCTTTACCTGTTGATTCTTGAGGGGACATTCTCGGAAGACATAATGATTACTGGTATGTTTCTCAGAGATGAAGATTCCTGTGAAATCAAATGAAATGAAGTGCATTTTAAAGTTAGATGAATAAATGAAAATTAAATATTACATGTATTTATTGCAAGTAGTTAAGTATTAACATCAATCAAAAGATATGTATACTAGCACATTATATAGCAAAAGGGTGAACAGAACATGTGGGATTAGTCAAAATGTCTTTTTCATTATATTAGGTGGGATAGATTTTGTAGAGATTTTTATTGATCACAATTTAATGGCATGAAAAGGACCTCATAATGGACAAACTTTTTAGGACACATCAAATCCAAGATTTGATTTGGTTTTCTTATGTCATGGGCATATATTCCTTAACAGTGTTACAAAAAATGACATTTTCACTCTCCTACAAAACATGACACAAAAATCTATTTCTAGTACCAAGAAATCTCATATGTCATACATTAAATGAATATTTTGATTGATCGCATCTAAAATGACTACATGGCCCTTGAATTACCGAGTTAAAATCCTCTATATGGGTAAAAAAAAAAGCAATTAATAAGTTAAAATCAATTATTCACTCTTATGTAGGTAGTAGTAATTAGTATAAAAACTGTGCTATAAAAATTGCAATATTATGTAAGCACCTAAATCATAAGGAACTAAATGCAAAAATACCTCACTACTTTGTTTAATTGGCAAGAAACTTCCTATGTTATTCATATTAGCAATATCCCATTGTGTTGACTTTTATTAACAAAAAAAAAATCAATTTAAAATTCTTTCATAATTCAAGATGGAATTATGGTCTATTTTATGAATATGGATGCTATTATAAATTTTCAAAGTTAACATGGAAATTCGTGTTTTTACATTTGAAGCGAATGGTAAATTTGTCATTTTTCCCTTCAAAATAAATATTAATCATTAAAAAATAGCACATGATTTTTTTTACTAATTAATAAAATTAATACAGAAGGATTTTTACCAACTAGACAAAGCAAATGAGAACTTTTGCATTTCACTCAAACCATAAGGTAGGCGATCGCTATCAACTTTTCTTTTTTTTCAAAAGAAGTTTTTTGCTAATATTTTACCCCAAAATTTCTTAAAGTAATTATATATTTTGCATTTTTTGTTAATAATATAAAAAGATTTTTTTTGAAGTAATTAGAGATGAGAGTTTTTTGCATTTTCATTTCTATGATTTGGAAGATACAGAAAACAGAATAAAGCCAAGACAACATACCTTCATTTTCTTTAGCAAATCATACCCTGTCATTCCAGGCATACAATAGTCTGTAATAACAAGATTTATTTCCACTTCCTGTAAAAATCAGAAAATAATTTGAATTTTCAGACCCAAAAAAAAAAGAACCCAGAAAATCCCAACAATGTCAATATCGAAAATAAAAACAAAACTTACCTGAGAATTTTTTTCAGAAACAGGGGTTTCATTTTCAATTGGGTTGTTTCTCACATCTCCATTCCATCCAAGAAATTCTAAAGCTTTACTACCAGAATCAACTGTAGTAACTGCCTCAAACAAAATGCACAAAACCCAGATAAGCTAAAAATCAGATTTAAGACATATATATTCTTATAAAAATGGTTGAGATTAAATCAAGCTAATCAAGAAATTAATTAATCTAATTACCTTGATAAGAAGAGGTCTTAAGTAGCCTCTCAATAAGTTTTCTGTCAATCAAACTATCATCAACGGCTAGAACATGAAACTGAGACTCTGATGCGGTCATGCCCATTGCACTAATTCAAGAATATGAAAGAAAAAGTTTGCTTCTTTTTTAGGTTGTGTTTGTTTTTTGAGGAGCTGAAGAAGAGAAATGAAGATTAGCTTTTGTAATGAATAAAGACACAACAAAATGAACACCTCACAAAAGCAAGATCTCTGACCAGATTTTAGCAAAAGATTTCCACAATATTTTCAAACATGGGATTGAATTACAAGGCAAGCAATACAGAGAGAGTTAATGCTTCAAATGGTAGGACTTGGAATAAAGAATGGTACAAAACAAACATGAACATGGGCTCATATATTTGTGACTGATTCTTTGTTTGGGTATTTTGGGTATTTTACATCACAATAGAGAAAAAAAAGGTAAAATTGCAGAAAACGTCCCAAACTAATTACTGATTTTGGATTTTCGTCCCGAACTATTTAACTTGGCGAATTTCGTCCCGTAAGTTAATATTTTTTTGGAATATCGTCCCAAACTAATTACTAATTTTGATTTTTCGTCCCAAACTATATCAACTCGCCAAATTTCGTCCCATAATTTACCATTTTGTATGAATTTAATCCCAATATTAAATTTCTAATTTAATGAAAATGACGTTCAATCTTGTAATTAATTTGGGACGAACTCTGCAATATTATATAATTATTCATGTTAAAATTTACCATGTCATGACACTTAAGCAGCCATGTGATAATTCATCGGCAAATGCGCAATTTCGTCTTATAATTATGGTGGGACGATATTCCAAAAAAATGTTAAATTACGGGACGAAATTCGCCAAATTAAATAGTTTGGGACGAAAATCCAAAATCAGTGATTAGTTTGGGACGATTTTTGCAATTTTGCCGAAAAAAAACTAGGAAAGAAAGTGGAAAGCTTTTGGGATGGATGAAGTAAGGAACTTGAGACAGATGATGTTAAGTTGTCAAATTGCTCGTTGATGTCGTTAAAATATCGTTTGGTGGCAAATTGGTGCAAAAGACAACAAATGATAGTGTTATTTTCTTAATTGAGACAGTTTTTTGGTGCATTTCAATGTTTTGATCATAGTTATGACTGCGTCTGAATCTCGCTTATGATCCCAATTAGCATAACTATTTCCCGAAAGCACGCCATGTACATAGTTGGTTGTTCTTTACGATCTCAAAGTCCGCTATTTAACCACCCGAATCATTATTCTTAATTACTTTTATTCTTTTTGATAATATTTCGTCTATTTTTTTTTTATTGTTTTCGAACTCTTTTTTGTCAAAATTTTACCATAGCACTTATTTTTATTTATAATTTTGGGATTTTGTTCTGTAATATTTTTCGAAACCTAGAGTTTTCTCTTGGTAAATTTAGGCGGATTTAATTTTCTTGTGTTTTGCCTTCCAATTCTTGTGTTAAAATTAACCTGCAAAATATTTTGTATTAGTTTATTATGTCCCTTACATGCAAATTACACTGTGGTTTCTTATTAGTTCTAATGATTAAACACATAACAAAAATAAATTGTACATATATACATCACCTGTATTATTTTTATTTGTAAATACATTTTTGTATTTATAAAATGTACAAAGATGCCCCCAAAAAGGAGATACATGCAGGTGATGCCAGCATTGGTCCCTTTATTTTATTTTCTTTTCTTTTCTAGTGTGAAATCATGTGCGCTTACCATATCTTTCTTTTTCCAATTTTTTTTTTTTTTGTTTTAAATCTTGTTCCAAATTTATTTTTTTTTTTTAAATCTTGAGCCGGTGCAGGGTGGATCTAATTAAAAGGAGGGCATTTTCTTTCTTTCTTTTTATGTTTTGCATTTTCTTTTTGTTCCCTTTAAATTCCTCTAATGCTTTTCTTTTATCATTATTCATTAAAGAAAATGAAGGGTAATTAGGTAAGTAAATTTTTTGAACTTGATCAATGAAATCTGTAGTATCAACTTAAAAGGCTGAAATTATCCACCGTAACTTTGGGCGCTATTTGGAAAAATTTTGGCATGATTTTGCGAGTCTAGCGAAATTGAGTTAATTTTTTTTTTTGAATGGAACTGACAAAACTTGTGAAACTCAACCAAAATTATTCGAATCCTTGAAATCTTCTAAAATATTAACTTGACACCTACCAATTACTTTTTTATCTTCAAACTCTATTATAAAACAATAATTCGACACTTGTTACCTATTTTTCTTTAAATCACAACATTCAAACTCAATTCTAATAAGGTTTAAAATTTTTATCGATTCCAGATAATTTTTCGAAACCAAAACTCTTTTAAATGGATTTTAGTTCGCTCTTTCAAATTGAGCCCCATCGTCAATGTTTGTGTGCCTATACTCCATGTTTGCATGAATTAATTTGTGCATATTTTGAACTTTTCAAAATTTCTATATCCATCAATTTGCAACTTTATTAAGGACTCAAGTTGTGCTTTTTTAAACTCTTCATACTTTTCAAAATTTAATTACTTATTGATTAATAATTATAATTTATACTACGAAATTTTCCTATTGGACTCAAGTTGCTCAAAGTTAACCCTTTTCAATGTATGACACCATTTGGATGTGGAATGATATGTCGGTAGGTGCTATGTAAGATGGTGGAAGATCTTGGTAAAAAAATTCTTTGTGAAGATCTTCGACTTTTTCTTTGACGATATTTCAAGCCATCTATCTTCATGTTGAATTTTGAGACTTTTGCTTCAACGAGTCTATGGGATTTAACTAGTTACTCTCTTAGAATTATTAGTGTTTGATTTTCCTCACACCTAGAAAACTTTTTTGGGTACTAGGATTTTGAGTACTTTTGCAATTACTTGTCTTCTACGTTGCATAATAAAAATCCACTTCAGAGAAAAAAAAAATTTGTTTTGTGCATATCTTGTTGAAGTAGGAAATTAATGCTTAAACTGGTTTGGTCAAAATTATCAAACCACAAGACAATTGTATTACGGTTGCTTTGTGATAGCTTATTCTCACAGGAGTTTTAGTCAATTTTAAAGCAAGCATATTGATGTCTTGTGAATTCTTTAAGTATTCGATTTGAAATAGAACTTTAATATGAATGATGTGTTGCAACACACAAATTATATTATGCTAGTTTTATTGAATAACTATCATATAAATAAATCACTATTCGAATATAGTTCTCGTGTAAAACAATTAGGAAATTAGAAATCCTAAAATTGTCCAACTACAAATATAATTTTATAAACATGTTTTAGGAATATTAATACATATATCACATAAATATACCTAAAAATAAATTTTTAAACCTTATACATAGTGGAACAAATTATATTATATAACCATATAGGCTTCTATTCCAAACAAAGATTTACTTACTAAAATTAAACAATCATTATTAAGAAGTTCAAAAGTGAGACCATAATGTTTAATTATTAACTAGTCTGATTTGTTTCTAAGAAAATAATGAGAACTAGTTTGATTTAATTGAACAAACAAATTATTTAATCTAGAGTATTGCTAAAGAAACTCTTCTATATAATTCCAATTATTTCTAAAAAATTGTGCTTTTTTAAGGACTTTACTATGAATACAAGAAATACTTCAAGATTTTTTCAAAAACTTAGGTGGAAAAAGTTCAGTAAAAAGTTTAGAAATAGTTTCCAGCTAACATTATATGTGTTCTAATTAGAACCACACCATCTAAGTCATTGCCCTAAACACAAAGATAGAAATCTAAATTGTTATGTCAATAAACATGCAAGAAACTACTAATTGAACTCAAGTCACTTTTTGCAGGACCACAAGGATTGCGAGTCATAATATGGGACAAGATCCTAGATAGATTTTATGCTTAGGACTTAGGTTGTGATTGAAAACTCTAGCAAATAAATTGAGATATGAGATCGTGAGTTTAGTTCAGTATAAGCATAAACACTTTTAGAAGAAGCTTACAACTTTTGAGTTAAAAATAGCTTATTTTAAGAGAAACTGAAGTTGAAGCTAATTTTACATACACCAAATTATTGTATTTAAGGTAAGAAAAACTGATAAGTTGTTTACAACATAGTTTACAAACACACCCATAACCTATTTAAACGAACTAATTGACAATGATATATCTGCAATTTAATTTTGAGATTGTATTTAGATCTAATTTATTTATTAAATAAATCAATTTCGAACAAATCTTTTTCAATACTTACTCGACTTTATTTTTCCTTTTATGACACTTGTCCTTCCATATATGTAGGACAAGGGCATCAACCAAGAAAGCAGCAGATTAGATTTCCCAGTAGATTTGTGTCCACACCACAGGAACCTCACATATGGTTCCCTATCAAATTTCATGATTGTTTTAACCCTACCATGTTTTACAAATGATTCTTACATGTTTCTTGGGTAATAATATGTATACACATCCTTATTTTGTGCCTAATATAAATGAAATTGTTGATTGATTCAAAATTCGTAAATTGGATATATATATTACAATACATATGGATATGGTTAATTGAGAAGAAATGTTACATTACCTAGTATGAATTTATCAAAATAATACAATAATATATCCATGCACTGATGCACAAGTAATGATCCCTTTGTTTTTAGGAACAATTTAACATATAAGCTTTTTTTATTAATTGTAGCAGATTTTAGTCTATTTTATTAATAAATGACATGTAATTTTTCATATATTAATGAGACATTAAAGAGTTTAAGGCCACAACATGTAATTTGTTTAGTAGAAGAGACTAGTTACTATAAAGTAGTGAACCCAGATTCGAATCCCTGGTAAGAGATGTCACACTTAATGAGTCTGATGCGTCTCCAAGGGAATTAAATCCTTGAGAAATAAAAAAAAAATGTTATGGGCCTATTTGGCTCAATTTTGCAGAAAAAAGAAAAACTTCTTGAACCTTTGCCCAAACCTCTTAAAACCAGGGGGGGCAAACCTTTTGAAACTCGAACATATGAAAGACAATGATCTGACACGTGTCACCTACTTTTTATCTATAAAAGATATTGATTTGATGGAAATTTCTAGCATAGACCTGGTCTAAGAGATTTTCATAGACCTTGTGGTTGTAAATGCACCACATCATACGTTTTGACTTATGAGAGAATGACATCTCAAATGAATGATATGGTGAATTTTCAACCACAAGTTCTAGGAAAATTCATAGACCAAATTTATGCAAAAAATTCTTGATTTGAAACATATCACCTATTTTTTTGGTATCAAACACCAACTCTCAAATTCAATTCAAATAATGTTTCAACTTTTTCAAAACTACAACCCAACATTCAAATTCAATTCAAATAATGTTTCAACTTTTTCAAAACTACAACCTAACATTCAAACTCAATTCAAGTCGAGTTTCAAATATTTCACCCAAATCACTTTTTTGAAATCAAACCCGTAAATCGAGCCATAACTCTTCCATATAAGCCCTAAGAATGTAAATAAGTCGAATATAGTTCAATAACATTGTTCAAATTTGATTTACTCTTTTTATCGAGCTTAATTGTGTTTAAATTTAGTATATATATATATATATATATATATATATATATATATATATATATATATAAATATAAATGAACTGATTTCAAATAAGCTTTAAGTGAGCCACCTACTCATATAGTTCGATAAATTTCCTGTGAGTTCAAATCAAGTACCAACATTTATAAAATGAGAAATGTTGTTCTCTTTGGTTTAATATGTGCCAACACGAGCTCATTTTTTACTAATAGAACTTTAAGCGGACATTGTGTAGTATGATTTAATTTTCAGTAGCAAGTAATTTACCTATTATGAATTGGTTAGCACTTTTTGTCGCATAGAATTAAATGAATACTATCAGTCCTACAATTGTACAAAATAAGAGTCATTTAATATATAGAAGTTCTTTTCGCTGAAAAAAGTTTTTTCGAATTTCACATCAATAAAAATGTATATACGAAGTATTGTACTAAACGGAGAAAATTAAGTAAATTTGTCATTTAATTATATTTATCTAGAATATATGTATAATTTAGAAAAGAAAAACTATAATTTTAAATATTTAATTAATACTATTGTATTTATACAATTTTCTTATAGCAAAGAACTTCTGAAGTCATATATAATAGATTATTGATTAACTTGTGAGCTGAATTGTGTTGGAATTATTTTCGAAATATGTAACTGAGACCTTGTGGGAACATGTCCCATATTGGGAAGAAATTTTGAACTCTTTATATGTGTGAAAGTTATGATGTTGTAATTAATAAGTAAAAGACTCGTTAAATCCGTATTACCTATTTTGTACGATTTTAATTTTGGATTTGAATTTAAATATTTAAATAGAAAATTATATTGGAAAGCAGTTACATTTAACAGTTCTGTCTAAATTTGAACTTTGAAAAAATGTGTCTATGCATAATAAACACAAATCTGTCTATAAAAGACACTGCAATTACGGGAAATTCTTACCCAGACCGGGTTTGGCCAAACCCAAAGCAATTATATAGCAAGTGTAATACACTTGCTTTGGGATTGGATGTAACTCCCAGGAGAGTGACCAATCACAAAGCAAGTGCAATACACTTGCTTGGTGGTTGGATGGGTTTGGCCAAGCCAGGCTTGGACAAGAATTTTCCCTGCAATTACACAAATTAAAACGCATATTCTTCTTCCCTTCTCCAGATTACTTATATCATATAGTACTTCGGAAAATAATAATTTTGTCAATTCCGTGTGTGTCATGTGATTGGATTATGTCAATACAAAACATAATTAGATATTGAGTTTTCATTGTATCATAAAGATTAATCGTAAATCCTATTGCTTACCGAGTGCTAGGGGCAAAATAAGCATTAAAGAAAGTGGCATTTGCAGCACGCTTTAAAGGCATTTCTGCATTTCGTTTATTTATTTCCTAAAAATATTCTAACAAATTGAGTCATAATTATAGTATATTAAAACAAGAAACACTGTAGAGAGAGAACACTCTTGATATATTTATATCAAAACTCCTGGAGAAAAAACTCAGAAGTTGGATTGCATAGCCACAAAGGGTAAGCACAACTTTGTTTTTTCAAAAATAAGAGTCAAAATTCAAAATGTATCAAAATACGTGATAAAATAAAATAAATGTCAACTTCCTAATTAATAATTGAAATTTTCCCAACTAAAAATAGCATTTTAATGGTATCTTTAGAGATTGAAGACAGTGCCAATCAAACTTCACTCATTTGGTAGCGAGCATCACTTGGAGCTTTCCGGACTAGGGTCTTATTCGCAATATAACAATTGTAAAATAATCAAAACAGTAAAACGTGGTAAAAAGAGGTCCAATTCGAAAAAAATCGTCATTTTTTAATTTAATTTAGGGTGAGTTTGGCCTAGCGATTCGAAAAGCAATTATAGGAGAATTAATTTTACTAAAATTGATTTTGGTAATAATTGATTATAATAAAAATTAATTATAGAATAATTGCTTTTGCAAAAGTAACACTTTAGCAGCTTCTAAAATAAGTTGATTTTTTGCTTCTCGAGATCCCAAAAGCGATTATGATCTTGGGGGCCAAACACCATGAGAATCACGATTGAGCAAAAACAATTTTTATAATCTGGGCCAAACACTTCAAAAATCACAATAAAGATCTAAAAGTGATTTTATGAGTTTCAACCGCTAGGCCAAACTCACCCTTATACTCTGCGATGATTTGTCAACTTGTGGTATTTATACGATATCAATGTACAATCTGACAATTCAAAATCAGTCGTATCAGATCTCCCTCTACATCAGCTACAATTTTAAATTTTGTCTAGCCCCTTATGATACCTGTTTAGTGGCTTCTTATATTTTCAAATACCCATAGTTTAGAAATAATAATAACCACTTACTTTCAAAGCATCAAATTTTTTTGCATTTTAACAAATTTAGTTAAACAAAAAACAAATAAAAAATTGATGGAGTTGTCCCTGCAAACAGTGGCCTGATTGATGTAGCAAGGGACGAACATGGATCTTGCTTGGGATGAGTCTCGATGCGGCTTGACCAAGGCTTGGGACCGGAGGTGGCCCGTGGCCGACCAGAAACAAGCACAATGGAGTTTACTATGGAGAAAAGGTGGTCGAAGATTGTACTGGAAGGTTTAAACATAGAACATGAAACATAACAACTCATTCTTTAGGAGTGAATAGCAAATTAACTCCCTGTGATAAATAAAAGAGTAAAATAATACCTTCCTGTGATATCCTAAATAGGCAATTTAACTCCCTATGATAAGAAAAATGGCAAAATACCTCCCTGTGTTTTTATAAAAGAAGCACACTGCATCCTTCGATATTGCTTATTTATTCATATCACAGGGAGGTAAATTGCTCATTATTTTATTTCACATGGAGGTAAATTGCCTATTTCTATATCACAGGGAGGTAAATTGCTCATTATTCATTTCACAAGGAGTTAAATTGCCTATTTTTATTTCACAGGAAGGTAAATTGCCCATTAGACATATCACAAGGGGTTAACTTGCAAAAAACCCCATTCTTTAGCTAGACTTGCATCTTGTATTAATTTTTGTTGAACTTTCTTATCGGAAGATTGTATTGGCTGAAGCTATTCATTTATGGAATACCATCGTAGATCTCAAGAATAAAATTCAAAACCAAGATTTGAAGGAAAAAAATATGAGAGATTGATTAAATAATAGCTAGATTTTCTTAAACCTATTTCAGAGAAAAGGTAAAGTGGATATTTGATTAATAAACGACTTGTCACATCTTTAAGATTAAATATGTGAAGAATACTTTCACAAAAAATATATTCCAATTCCTTATTTTCATGTAACTCAACAATCGAAGTGACAATAGGAAAAGGGAGAATAATAAAGAATAAAGTCTGAAGGTTGAGAGTCTGACTTTTATTCTGACACTTCGAATTGGATGAAAGTCAGCCCTATTATATTGTTTTTTTAGTTTTGTGGTGCTTAATGATGCGCAATATTTTAGGAAAGTAATGTACTTCGTATATAAATAATTAATTAAAGAGATCTATGAAATGGAAATATGCATTTGACTTTGCTTATTTGGGGAATATTCAAATTAAATTCTTAAGGATTGATCCTTACATCATTATCGACATCGTGTACAAATATATGATTAGACAACTAACCTCTCTTTTTCATTAATTAGGTTCTCATGAATAATAACAACTAACATATATACAAATGTTTGTCATCATCAAAATATATATTTGTATTTATTTTGTGTTTCTCCTAATGGAGTAGACCATGGAATTTATTAAAACTTGACGTGATCGAGATTGAATAATTAGTATGATCTGTATTGTACATGTTTTATGCATTACGTCAGTGAAATGTTAGAATCATTTTATATTATAGGACGATAGTTAATTATAATATTATTTCCACAATGTATTATCAAAAGTAAATAATTTACTGCATGCAATACATTTTATCTATGTTGTTTATTCGTAAGGACATCTCCTGTAAAGAGGGGGGGGGGTGAATTTAGGGAGATGAAAAGGGTGAAGTTTTATGAAGAGGGTGATGGAAAATGCAATAACTCCTTGATGGGTTAACCCATTGCTCAAGGCACCTTGAGGTCGCTCACTTGCTGAGCGGGCGAGTGGAACTAATCGTCGGCCACCTGAGCAGGTTTTTTATTTTATTTATTTAATAAAAAAACCCTTTTTTTTTAATAAATCATTTTGTTTGTGTAATCTTTTTAAAAAGTTATTAATTGTTGACTAATTAATTGTTATATTATTATTTACCAATTTTATTTCTTATTATTAATGTCAATTTAAAAAAAAAATTATTATTCCCAAGTCGTGTCAATCTTATCTGTTTGCGTATTATTATCCGTTATTATTATTATTATTATTAAGTGAAAGTGGGGAAGAATGAATATTGAAATTTATTGAAATGAGAAGATTGAATAACTGGAGATGACTATTTAAATGGGAAGGAGAAAGGAAAACAGTGAAAAATGGAAAGGGAAAGGGAAAGCTGGACTGAAGTCATTGAAGATGACCTAAATTACCTAGCTAGTTTTGTAATTTTTTTAATAATCAAAGTTAAAGTGACTTGAAAAATTCCTAAATTACCTCCCAAAAAAAAAACAAAATTAAATTGAACTGTTAAAGTACAATTATAGACAAAAGATGTGCATTGAACCTTCTGCATAGCAATTTTTTAAGAGATTTGCTTTGATTAGATATACCATTGGACTTACGTGCACATATGTTATTAATTAGTCGTTTCCTACAAAAAAAAAAAAAAGAATCTTAATTATGCTCAATCACAGTTTCTTTTTTTAATATAATTAATTTGAATGTCCTAAAAGTTTCTCTCTCAAGAAATAACAACTGTTTGAAGTAATTTTTATTTATATATTTGAAATTTATTGTCTTCAATTTAATGGGAAGGGTGGGAAATCCGTACAGATTAAATTTGAAATCCATTTTTATATGTTGATGAACACATGTATGTCAATTAATAAAAATGCTTTTATACACCATGATAATAGTGAGTGGTTTAATGTGGTGGAGGAGATTCCGACAATGTTATGAAAGAAATGAGGAGAGATAGATATGTAAATTATTTTTATAGTTTTTTATTTGTTGTAATAAACAAATTCATCGTAAAGAAAAAATGATCTGATAACAACAAAATGTGCAATACCAATATGTTAATAATTAGGTAATTAGCTTGTACTATCTTATAGGGATATACAAGCTGGCATCAACGATACGTTGCACAAGGGAGTATTAGTCAACAAGAAATATTACATATTACTACATCAAATACTTTTTACCATGGTAAATTTTTATTGTTAGAGAAATTTAAACTAACTCAGATTAAACCAACTTAATCGAAAACCAAATTGGTTTACATATAATTTGAATTGGTTATTCTTAGAAATTTATCGAAATATCTTATATGTGGCTGATTTAATTTGGCATAGGGTGTATAATGAAATCGTCAAATCACAATCGATTGGTCCAACTCAAATCAACATCAACTTGCAAATTGAAGATTGAATGATTTAATCTTAGGCTTTTTGCAAAAAGACCACAAATTACAACATGCTTAAATTGGTATTTTTTTAATAATCGCATAAACTACACCTAAAATAATACTATATATAATATATATATTGCTTATTACTTTTAACTTATTGTCTCATTACTAAAATCCAAAGCTCAGTATTAAACATCATATCGCCCTCCACGATTTATTATGAAACTGCTAAGAACTAGCAGCCAAAGAATTGGAAATAAAAAAGTAAAAAAACAATATTCTACCAAAGAACAAAACAAGAAACTCAAACAGTAGATTACTACTTTATATTTTGATTTCTCTACTATAAATAATTTTTTTACAATTTTGAATTACAAAATTTATTCATAGATAGAAGAATAATAATACATACAAAGTGATAATTAATTTGTGCATTAATTTAATTGATCAAATTACGAAAATATATAAAAATTGGGAAAGTGACTGCAGAATACGCTCCAACTCGAATGGACAATAAAGTACAATCCTAAAATCGGATGAGTAAAGGCTAGATATTAAATAAAAAAAAGGATAAATATTAAGTTTTAACTAGTATAAAGCCACACTAAACGAACAACTTACACGCCTATCTTGACATGCATTACAATTCTACTTATTACTATATATAGATAAATTTTAAAAATTATTGATGATTTAAGAGTAATTATTGCCCGAATCGAGTCGGGTCAAACCAAAATCATTTATGTTACTTATACAATATATTTGTTTTAGGATTAAATTACACTCAAACAAGTCGAAAAAGAAATTGTAGTGCAAATGTATTGTGATTAGATTGACAATATGGTCAGTTTGGTCCATCATTTGAATGGGATGGTCCCAAAAACTCCAATTCCAAGAAATGATTTAGTCTTAAAAACGAAGGATTCTTTATTTGGATAGGATTTTTCGAATCATGGATTTTTGCCGGGTATTGTGGGTCAGGTCGGCTTTACAAATTAACATAAAAGAACATGTCCGATGACCTTCCTTTGGGGGATGATGTCCATGTCTCCAATTCCAACTCAACAGATTTATTTTTTCAATATATATATATATATATACATTAACTAAACAAACTTAATTACCATATAAGTTATTACTCTCTTATTAAAATAATTCAGTTTTTCCCTTATAAATAATCATCTTTATTTGAATTGAAAATTGGAGCTTGTTAAATTTCTTTGTTGTAATTAGTGAAAGGTTGTTACAAATATAGTGTTGACTTCAATTTGAATAATATAGAGTTAGATAAGCTTTAATTGAGGTTTCAATTTGAAAAAGTACATTTAAAAAAATTGAATTGAAGTATTATTTTCCTTAGTAAAAACTAAAAACATGGCCCTTTGAGAAATTACTTTGAAAGCCCATTTATCATTCTTCATGAACAAAGTCTATATATGAGGAATTGAGGATAAACGGTCAGTTAGACATTACTATTTTTAAAATTTTACGTACTTATAGGAAGAAGCATGTAATTAATAGAACAGACAAGTTTTTTTTATCAATTAAAAGAAATAAAAATTTTAGGCAATTTGAAAAAGAAAAAGATTAATTACCCAAAAAAATAAAAAAAAAATAAAAAAAGGAACTACTTGAACTTGAAGAAGATGATGCGTATTTTTCAATGGTCCCTCAAGTGGAGTTGGGAGCTTGATTATTTTATATTCTCCACATGAACTAAAGATTCTTTACAAAATCATATTAAAAAACAAACAAATCTTTGGGCCAACCACAAAATCTTTATGCCAGCAAAGGTTTGCTTGTTTTTGTCTTTGTTAAGTGCATACACTAAAAGAATTATAGAATTTTCCGTTCAATAATAATGCACATGCTGGTACTTTGGTGTCTAAATTAAGATATCATAATAAATGTTTGTTTTGATTATATTAATGAATTTAATGCTTGAATTTCCAATAATTATTTTTTATTTTGTTGGTTATATCCCTACTCCTAATTATAATATGTGGTGACCTTATATAGATGTGTTGGGGCAAATGTGTTGCCCCTGATAAGCCACATTAGGCCAGTTTATGTGTTCACCAAATCCTATATATCTTTTGCCTTTTGTTCACGTGTGTGTATTATTTGAAAGATCTCAAAAAAAAAAAAAAAAAAAAAAAAAAAAAAAAAGGAATATGTATTATTTGAAAGAAAAAAGAAGCATTTATTAGTGCAATAGTAGTTAAAAGCAATAATTTTATGACTATAGAAAAGATTTGAAAAACTATGGCCTTTAAAGATAGGAATTAAAAATGGATTAATTCCACTTTGCACCTCTAATTAGGTCATTTTCGTAGTACTCTGTATCCCCAAATCCTACTTTGCACTTTCAAAATATCTTAATGACTTCACTTTACACCCCGACATCTTCGATTACTTCAATATTGTCGGATAAGGTGTTCCAACTACCAGGAAGAGTATATTTAATATTTTTATGATAATTTTTCTCTATTTCTATTGAAGCCATTTATTTTCCTCAAAATATTTATTTCAATGGAAAGTTAGAAGATAATTTTATTTTATTGCAATGTCAGGTGAATAGTAAAGGGTTCAAAAATTGTGATTAGGGTGTGTTTGCAAACTCTAGTAAATAAGTTAACGTGAAGCTGAAGATTGGAGTTAAATTCAGTATAATCAGATGCACATATAAACTTACAAGTTACAACTTATAAACTTAAATCTAGCTGATATTAAGAGAAGCCGGAGCTGAAGCTAATTTCTCAAACACCAAATTATTGCATTCAAGATAAAAAAAAAAAAATCATAAACTATTTACAAAAGAGTTTACAAACACACTCTTAAAATCTAAATCGATAAGATTATTATGCATTTTCTTGCGGATCGTTCTTTGAGAATGTCATAATTAATAAATTGTGGCAACAAAAAAGTGATAAATTTGGATATCCAATTACGTTATCTTTAAGTACCAAATTTGGTTCAATTTTTTAAAGTAAGAATTGTAAAATTGCATGTGTTTGTAGTTTTGAATGTTGAATGTTGAATTTTAATTTTAATTTTAGTTTAGTTTAGTTTTTTTTTCTTTTCCCCCAACTTTAGGAAGGCTTTTTTGGACCAAATATTTGCTTTTCAACAAAAGAACGACCCCAGGCCAGGTAAATTTGGACTCTGAACAGGCCCAAATATAATTCAACCCCAAGTTCGAATATTATTTAGGCCTAATTATTTGTTCAAATTAGTCCTAATTAACATTCATGGCACGGCCCAATTGTTTGACAAGAAATGAGCGGATCCCAATATGGTTAATGCAATTTTACACCCACCTTCTCAAGCTTGATTTGTTATTTGTAATAAATTGTATATAAAATGAAATAAAAAATAAAAAATAATTTTTTTTTATAGTAGATTAGATATTCAGATGTATTTTGTTATATTTATTTTTTGAGAATTAAGACTGCCAAATAATGTCATTTCAGAATTGCTATCTTCAAATTAATTGAAAAGTGTGTAGATTAGATATTACTGTACGTTAGCTCGTACAATAACATTATCTTGTAGAATGTGATTTATTTACTTGCCAAATAAATCAAATTTAAGTTTGCAAAGAAAAAAAAAATTTATATAAAATGCACTTCTTATTTCACAGGTTCAGTAGAATAATTATTTATTTAAATAATTTGGTGGATTTTTATTGGCATAGTTTAACAAATTTCATAAATAAATAAATTAGGTGGAAATGATGAATTTAAGTTTTTCGTTTTTTTTACAGTTAAATAAAAGAAAAAATCACAGACATTTCAACTGAAGTCTCTACTTTACTTTACCTTTATCAAATGTATGACTGATAAATATTCATAATAATTTCTCCATAATTATATATAAATTAAAAAAAAATTAATACATGATGAAGTTAAAGCATATCTTTACTGCAATCGCACTTCCACTTCTCGCCGTGTCGATAGCCTTCACCACAACCGGAGTATTCACGCCGCCTCAAGCAGGTGGGTCGCACGATGTACTCCACGCCGCCGAGAGGATTTACCTCACCAAAGCCGTCGGCCCGGAGAGCCTGGCCTTCGATCCCAGCGGCGGAGGTCCCTACACTGGTGTCGCCGATGGACGGATTCTCAAGTCGGACGGTGGAGATTGGGTTGAATTCGCCGTCACCTCATCTCAGAGGTAACGAAACCACATTTTCCCCAATTCTACTAAAGATTTTGCAGAATTTGAATTTTCCTGGGCTGCTGGCTTATAAGGTTTCCACAGTTGTACATCTGTTCTTACTCAAATTCATTCTTCAGTGCTATGTTTGGTTATTGTTTGTACCCGAAAAATCAAAATTTAATGCAAACAGTTATTGAATTTTATCAAGTAGAAAATGTTTATAGAAAAAATAATCTTTACTTTTCGTTCATTTGCATTTTTCCGAATTGTATAGCCTAGATGTATTTGCTTGAAGCAAAATGAGGCCAAATGAGATCAGGCTTCAGAATTAGGGGTGTAAACGAGCAATATACGTGGAAAACATTGTGCAAGCTTAGTTTGAATTTTGTGGCGAGAATGAACTGAGCTCGACAAGCGTTTAACAACGAGGTCAAGTATCGAGTAGCTTGATATTTTTTTAAGTACGTTTTAAATTGTTAGCTTATCCAGTCTAGCTCGGGAATGAGCTTCTAAAGTTATCTAACGAAAAAATATTGTTCAAGCTTGTTTGATATATACGATGAACCGAGCTCAAACGAGCTTGAATCGAGTATCGAAGTTTGATTTTTATTCGAATTCAGAATTGGTGAAAATTTGATATGCCTTCAACTAATTTCATTCCATAACAAAATCACACAGTCAAATTGGACATAATAACCTTTCAACTCTATCGATTAATCTCTGGAAGGATTAAGAAACTCTTTGTGTGTGGGTGTGTGGCGAGGGTTGGGGGTTGGGGTTGGGGTGTTTAACAAAATTGTATTTCTAGGATGTCAGTGATGATAGAGAATTAGACTATGATGTATAGTGCCTTCGACCTTTTATATTAGCAATCAAGAAATAGATATATTGTTGTTTCGCCTGGTAAAATTTAGAGCTTTTTCTTTACAAGTTACTTGGTTATAAAAGTGATAAAGAGTCATTTTGCATTGAAACATTTACGGAATCATTTGAAGTTTACATGAGAGAGGCATAGCATCTTGGTCGTGCAACTTACACGAATATATCTGATAAAAAAAGGCATTTCATTTGGTTAACTTTTCATCTGACATTAGTGCTTTTGATGACTGTGGTGAAGGAAGGAATGCTCTCATCCATTCAATCCGGAAATGGAGCACACATGTGGAAGGCCACTAGGACTACGTTTTCATCCAAAAACTGGAGATCTATATATTGCCGATGCCTATTTGGGCCTCAAAGTAGTTGGGCCTAAAGGAGGAATAGCTTCGCAGCTAGTAAATGAAGTAGAAGGCCAACCTTTGCGCTTCACCAATGACTTGGATATCGATGATGAAAAAGATGTGATATACTTTACAGATTCCAGCACAGAATTCCACAGAAGGTAATGCTCCAATGTTTCTCCTTCTAAAATGTTTATACTTTGATTCAGATATATGGCGTTTTCTTTCAGATAATGAGACAGTAGTTTAGATAGCTTGAAGTTGGGAAAAGATATGGATATATAATGGATAATGACATGGTAATTTTGTTGAATATGCACACTTTTTGGGTTAATATATATATCGTTGCATTTTTAGCACAAATCTAATGGTACAGGAGCATCTACATATATAGCACCTATAAATCACCAGTTAATGAAAAAAGTTGGAAGTAAGGAAGTCAAAAGATCAAATTTTCAATCAACTTCACATGCAATGTTGTATATTTCCGATAATGGTTGGGGGATGAAACTTATATGGTAGCGCTGAGCACGATTCGGTAAACCGACCGAACCGAACCGAACCGAACCGATTACCAAACTGAAAATTCGGTCCAGTAATCGGTCCACAATCTTGCAGGACTGAACCGACTAGGAATCAAAAATTCGGATCGGTTCGGTTCGGTTCGTACCGTTTCAGACCGAATCTCACACGAAATAGGATTAAACGGTCGAAAATTTGATTGTTTTTTTGGACCGAACCGGACCGAATTGGACCAAACCGGATCAAACTGTTAAATTTTGTTGGAAAAAACCGGGAAATTTAGAAATCGGAAATCATGAACCGAACCGGACCGTTCGGTTTTTGTACCAAACCGGACCAAAAATTCCGGTCCAGTAAATGGTCCATGGATTTCCAAGACCGAATCGGACAGGAACCGAACTTCGGTCCGGTTCGGTCCAAATGCTCACCCCTAGTTGGATTGGAAATTCCTTGAGTATATATTCTAATGCTTCAAACAATGCATCATTTGGAATTTCATAGATAATGTATTACAGTTCTTGAACAATGTCTTTGGAAAAAAAAAGATCTCCAATTCCCGTCTTTGAGTTTATAGAGTCTTTATGGCTACTCAAGAGAAATAGTGCCTTGCTTTATAGCTACTCAAGAAATAATTTGATTACTAAAAGCACTTTCTGCGTAGCTATGAAGTGAGGCAATCAATTATTCTTCTTTCTTTAATTGTTGATTTATTTGGATGGTCCAATGTATATAGATGCTCATGTATTATCTAAGTTCTTGAAATCAATGGTGAGTTCTCAAGCCCACCATTTTTCTTATATTGTTTGTGTAAATGCTGCATAAGTAGGCATTGGCTGATATCATCGATTGAGTACTAGGATTTAACCTACACGAACTGATCTTCATTGTATAAACGCTTGCCTGAACTTGATAAATGAATTTTTCTGGACCTGAATCACAGTCTAATGTAAGGAACTACCTACCTTCAGTCTCCAGTATTTACCGAAGTTTCTTGGCTAATCCGTATTGACTTCACCTTCTAACTTCTAAGGGATTTCATGCCATCAATTCTATCCCTAGACAAGACCGGAAAGCTAATGAAGTACGATATATCGACCAAAGAAGTGACAGTTTTATTACAAGGTCTTGCTTTTGCCAATGGTGTGGCACTAAGTAAAGATCGTTCTTTTGTGTTAGTAGCTGAAACTTCTGCACGTAGAATACTAAGGTTTTGGCTCCAAGGCCCTAATGCCGGAAAACACGATACCTTTGTTGAACTACCCGGCCTTCCTGACAATATTAGAAGAAATTCAGAAGGCGAGTTTTGTGTTGCTCTGCACTCGAAAACGGGGCTTCTTACGAAATGGGCTATATCTTATTCGTGGTTTGGAAACATGATGTTAAAGCTTCCTCTAAGCTTCAAACAACTGCACTACTTTTTAGTGGGAGGCAAGGCTCATGCTACTGCAATAAAGCTAAGTAATGACGGAAAGGTTTTGCAGATTTTAGAAGACGTTGACGCGAAGACATTGAGGTTTATCAGTGAAGTTGAGGAGAGGAATGGGAACCTTTGGATTGCTTCTGTAATGATGCCTTACATAGGAATATATAATTTGTAATAAAGTATAATATACACACGCTTTATGAATATGTAATATTTTCACTTAATTTTGATAATTGTGTTTTTATACTTTCGTAGACTAGATTTTGATTTTCTTTCACAATTAAAAAATTTAATTAGCTGTTTTACATGTAATTAGGGCTAAACCAAATACAGTTAGGGGTGTTCGCGATGCGGTCTATTGCGGTTTTATACTCGCCCAAATCCGACCCATTATTTGCGAATTTTCAATACTCTAGATCAAGCTCAACCCAATAAGTCTAGAGATTGCACTTTGCGGTCCCTTCGGGTTGGGGCGGGTTGTGTGGTCTTAGCTTTTCCTATTTTAATGAAGTTTTTTTTTTGGGAGACTTTACTTTATTTTATTATCACTTACTATTTCGTTATTGTACTTTTATCTAAGAATAAAATTCTTGAATGTTTCATAATCATATGAACAATACTACTTTTTCATAATTTTTACTAATTTGTTAATCTATTTAAAGTCTATCTTCGCTATATAAAGATCAATAATTGTTATTCAAATATAAAATCGAACAAGACTTTTTCATACAATAAACAAAAATTGAAAATACTTTAATTATTAAAGTTGATATTGGTGGTTGTTAATCGATAGAATTTAACTTGGATTGTTAATAAATTGTGCCGAGTAATTTTTGGGGGACAAATTAGGTTTTGGTGTTGAGACGGTAAATTAAAAGTATGTATGTGCTTAAATTATATTAAAATAATAAAACATAATTTTTTATTTTATATACATGCGGTTGGGTGCGGTTTATGCGGTTTTTTAAAATATAAATCCAAACCCGATCATAATTTGCAGTTTTTTTTTCACGAAGCCCAAGACAAACCCATTCATCGTTCGACCCGCGAATTGCGGTCGGTTTTGATTGGGGCGATTTGACGGTTGTTGGAAGAGTTTATTAACTCAAGAACAGCTAAGTGATCTTATCAGTTGAGTTAAATAAGTTAGTTAAATGTTTTGATGATAACAAAAAGGTGTCATCAACTAAGTTATTGAAGCTTAGTAAACCTTTGAAGATTGGATACTTGGTTTAAAAGAAAATCATTCAAGAACATAAATATCAAGAAATGAAGATTCAATCTTATGAGAAGAGTGAAAATCAGATTAGTGGAAGATTGAAAATCAGATTAGTAAAAATCAGCTTAGTGGAAAAAGATGAGTGATCATCAGCGGAGTGGATCCCATCAGCTAAGTAAAATCGGTCAGTAAGCTCTCCAACGGTAACAAGCTAAGTGCATTAAATGCTGCTGACAGAAAGTACAGCAGAGTGTACAGTAAACAGCGCAGAAAGTACAGCAGAGTGTACAGTGAACAGTGCGACAGTCTGCAAAAGTTACCATTCAAATTATGACCGTTGCTCAAGGACTAAAATGCAATTTTGCCAACCTTCAACGGGCAAAATTACAAATCCAAGAGTATAAATAGATGGTTAACTGAAGATTCAAGAGAGACTTGCACACTTTCAAGATCAAATCTTTAGAGCAAAAATCCATCAGTTGAGTCATCTTATCATAAGCGGAGTCATCTTATGACGAAGCTGATTGTTGAAGAACAAGATTAAACCCTTGCATATCTGAGTGATATTCAACTGAGTGTTGTGAGAAGTAGATATCCATCTTTGTGAGTGATATTACTCCGGAGAATAGGTTTTCTTTGTGATTTCCTATTGTGAGCTTACGGCCTTTTCATTTTTTGTTTTGGCGTAAGTAGAGTATATTGTAAACTATGTGTTTATAGTATAACCCAATATCTAAGTGACTTGGAAGAGTGGATTAAGAGGATTTGTTCCTGTATAACCACTATAAAAATTCCTTGTGTTATTTACTTTATTTGTCTTGCATTGCATATTTCATAAGCTAAGTAAATACTTTAAAAGAAGAGTCTTTTAAATTGAGGAATTTCCAACTTGGGGTAAGACTTTCTTTGTGCTTTAAAAGTTTAATTGAGTTGAAAACATTGTTTGAAAAATACATATACATTATCCGCTGCATCATTGTTTGAAACTCTGATTATATAAGTTTGATGAGCAAAATCAGCATAGTAGTCTACTTTACTGAATAAGCTAAGTGCTAAATCAGCATAGTAGTCACACGAATAAGATCAGCTTACTCTGCTGATAAGCTGAGTGCAAAATCAGCTCAGTCATCTTATTTTGCTGATGAGCGAACTCTACTTATAGAAGAAAAGTTTAAGAAATTTTTTAAAGTTTTGAGGTCTATTCATCTTCCCCCCCCCCCCTCTAGACCTCAACTGACCACTTGAGACCAACAACGGTTTTATTGAACACCCCTAGATACAGTCTTCCACAATCTCTAAAATTAAGAAATTTTTCGTGTAAATTCATTAAAATCAAAAGACAGAATCGAAGACCATTTCTTCTTTATCCGTAATATAATAGCTTGTTTGGTTGTGGGAAAATTTTTGGAGAAGGAAAAGAAAAAGAAAGTCATTTTCCGTTACATGTTTATTTGCGAATAAAACAATTTTCTTGCAATAGTTTGATTGTTAAGAAAGTTTGGGAACATATATTTTTGATAAATATTTTTGTTTGATTATGAATTATGTTTTCTTTGTAGATAAAATATTGAATGAATCACATTTTTATTATATTAACTTTATTATGAATTAAATTGACGCTATTTTAAATTTTTTAGTCGCTGAATTTATATCAATTTTCAAAGTTAACAGGGGGTTATTATTAAATTTTAAAGTTAACAGGGGGTTATCATTAAATTTTAAAGTTAGCAGGGATTATTAATAACTTTTTTAGGTAAAAATATGCTTTTGCATCATTTTGGGAGGGTATAATTGTTATATGACTTGAGAATGTATTTTTTTGCTAATAATAAATAAGCAAAATGGGACTTTCGGTAAGAAAAAAGTCGTAAATGAGGGATTTTAATAGTTAGACAAAATACAAGGGATGCTTTGCAATTTACTATAAAAAATTTCCAGAATTTCCTCATCAAATTGGTGGGGAAATTCTTTCTTTACAAAATTTTCTTGCAGGAAAGTTGAAGGAAATTAATAACTTCATTTCCTGCTATCCAAACAACATATTGAAGAAAAAAAATTGATTTTCTTTCACTTTCCCTTACTTTTCCCGACAATCAAACAATACATAAAAGATGTGGTCAGTTCAACCAGCGGTTGCCATATACTTTCCTCATGATCCCAAACAACAATATTCCCAAATTGAAAGAATCTCACCAAATTTCACAACAAAAGAATTGGATAAATCATACATATAAATTTGCAGGACCAGATTTGAAGAACATAATTTCTATTTGTTTAAAATCTAATAAAACTATATACCTCGAAATGATTGATTTGTGCTATTGATTTTTTAAACAACCAAATAATTGATTTTTTTGGCATAATGAAAGAAAATATGTATCAAATTATTTATCTACCTTTAAATGGACCTAAGTGGAAAAAAATATCATAATGTTTACATTTTTTGTGATTTTCTGTTAATCTTCTATAGCTTGTTTGGTTGTCAAGAAAGTGAGGGAAAATTGTAGGGAAAGGAAAAGGAAAGGAAAAGGAAAAGAAAGTCATTTTCCTCTACATGTTTGGTTGTCAGGAAAATTATTTTCTTGCAGATGTTTGGTTGTCAAGAAAATTCTGAAATATAATATTTTTGTTTGATTATGAATACTTTCAAAATTATAAAATATATCTTCATATATCTACATTACACGTTTATATATATATATATATATATATATATATATATATATATATATATATATATATATATATATATATATATATATATATATATATATATATATATATTAATAATTAGTAAAAAATTTAATTTTTCTTTGGTTGAGATTTATAAAAATGAGTTGATATTGTATTTTGTTATTTGTATTTTTTTATTTCAAGATAGGATTTACGTTTTATTTATTGATAAAATATTGTATGAATAATAATGTTTTCATTATATTAACTATAATATATAGATTAATTTGACACTATTGTATTTTTTTAGTCACCGAATTTATATCAATTTTCAAATTAACAAGGGGTTATCGTCAATTTTTAAAGTTAACAGGGGGTTACTGATAATATTTTAGGTAACAGGGGTGCTTTTGCATCATTTTGTGGGGGTATAAGTGTTATAATGAATTGAGAGGGTATTTTTTTTCTAATAATAAATAAGCACAAAGGGGCTTTTGATAGGAAAAAAATCACAAATGGAGAATTATGATAATTAGACAAAGTACAAGGGGAGTTTTGCAATTTACTAAAAATATTTCCTAGGATTTCCCCATCAAATTGGTGGGGAAATTTAAATTAGTTATTTAAATAAAATAAGTAAAACTTTCTAAATTGGTAAGCAAGTGGTCTTATTCGAGTCAATTTGGAAATTTGACAACAATATGGACTAAAATAGTCACTAAATTTGAAGATGTGAGGCTTTTTTGGTAACCTGAAATGTTATGAGGTAAAATTATCAGTCAACATAAATAAATGTATCAAATGTGTAAAGTTCTAAATTGGTCAGCACGTGGTCTTATTCGAGTAAATTTTGAAATTTGGCAACAATGTGGACTAAAATCGTCACTAAATTTGAAGATGTGGGGCTTTTTTGGTAACCTGAAATGTTATGGGGTAAAATTATTAGTCAACATAAGTTATGGTATCAAATGTGCAAAGTTTTAACGGCCACGTGACAATCACGTGACAATTCCGTTTTCAATTTGACGGAAGTATCAAATGTGTCGAGTTGATTTGAGTTATGGTATCAAATATATCGGTAGAAAAAGTTGTGGTATCAAATTTCTAAAGTAGGTTGAATTATGATATGAAAAGTGAAATTCTCTCTTAGTTTATATGAGAGGATATTTTTGAGAAAAAATAATTTTATTTATAGAAATGAAGTGTTATTTTGTAACATCCCGAAAAAAAAAATACTAGTGAAAATTTAGGGGCAGACGGAGTATAATTCTAGCAGAGTATTATGTTTGCTTGCTGAATTACAATTATCCTATGTTGTTGGCTCATAGGGTTTATTTTTTTTCCACATTTGTACTTCTTTTCTTACTGTTAATTTTAGGGAATCTTAAATGTTTAAAGAGTGAGAGAGGAAAAAAATGGAGTGATCGCCATTAATAAGGTGAGATGGGCGGGGAGGTCCTTTCCCACCTGGATGGCTGGTGAGTGGGCAGGTGGACGGCAAATATCTTCTTTTTGTTTTTTTATTTCTTTAATTATTTAATTAATTTATTTTATAATAAAAATTATTATTAATTTTATTAGCCAAGACGTATTTGCTTGTGGCAAAATGATTTATACACCTTGAACTAAGTTCCTTCCATAACAAAATCCTTGTCAAAATTGATATAGCCATTACTCACTGCTGCAGGGACCGACCTAGACGAATTTTGTTGGGAGGCGAAGATTTTATAGTAACAAACTCAGTTAAATTTTGACGTTTTGGTAAACTTACAAAACTTCATCTTTGATCCTTTTTGATTAATCTTTCCAAGGACTAGGAAACTTTGGCGGGGGTAATATTGCTTTTCGATTAAATTTTTGTTGGTTAAATTTCATCTGACAGAGAAAGTAAGTATTGCTTTGATGAATGTTTTGAAGGGAGGGATGCCATATTCCAATAACTCCGGATATGGAGCTGGTATGCGGAAGGCCACTAGGACTATGCTTTCATCCGAAAACGGGAGATCTATATATTGCCAATTCCTCTAATTACGGCCTCAGCGTTGTCGGGCCTGAAGGAGGATTGGCTTCGCACCTAGTAAGTGAAATAGAAGGCCACCCTACAGTCTTCGTCAATGACCTGGAAATTGACCACACTATACCACAGATGGTAATATATACTCCACAATTAATGTATATATATATATATATATATATATATATATATATATATATATTGGTTCCAATATATATATGATCTATATGTGGTTCCAATATATGTTCTATATCTATATGTATTGATCACTTTACCTTGTATATATGTTCTAAGGGAATTCATGCCAGCGATTCTTTCTCTAGAGACGACCGGAAGGCGGTTGAAGTACGATATCTCAACCAAAGAAGTGACGGTTGTATTACCAAATCTTACTTTTCCCAATGGTGTGCAATTTAGTAAGGATCGTTCTTTTCTGTTAATAGATGAAACTTCGGCAAGTAGAATACTCAGGTTTTGGCTGCGAGGCCCCAATGCCGGAATACTTGAGACCTTTGCTGAGCTACCGGGCATTCCAGACAGTATTAGAGGAAATTCAGAAGGCGAGTTTTGGGTTGCTCTACACTCGAAAAATGGGCTTGTTCAAAAATGTGTTCTTTCTAACCCATGGTTAGGAAAACTGATCCTAAAGCTACCTCTAACCAACGATCAGCTGCACGATTTCTTGGTGGGATTCAAGCCTCATGCTACTGCAATAAAGCTAAGTAATGAAGGAAAGGTTTTGCAGATTTTAGAAGACGTTGACGGGAAGACATTGAGGTATATTAGTGAAATTGAGGAGAAGAATGGGAAGCTGTGGTTTGCTTCTGCGTTGGTGGATTTTGTAGGAGTGTATAATTTGGAACAAAGTACATATGCTATTTGAATTTGGTGCCTTAATTTTCGCATGATTTGAGTATTGTGTTTGTATGCTACCTATAACCTATGTATTTTCTTTCGGGCTTTTCTTGAAGTTTTATCAGCATCAGCTTTCCCTTCATTTCACATATTTCTCTACCAATCTATCTGGGATACAATAAAACAAATCTCCTATATATATGTTAGATTAAAAACTCAAGCCTCCCAAATCAGATTTTTATTTTCTCCCTATTTGCTAATTCCTCCAAATCTCTTGTGGTAAAAGTTGCGCCACTCGCACGTGATTGCAATATTGTCACCAGGAAAGTGCTGAAAAATTTGATCGGCGTAACCCATTGTATATAGGAGGGGCTCAACCATGCTTAATCGTTGGGACACTTTGTGGAAAAAAGGGGTTTCAGTATATTTTCCAATGTTTTTAAAACCGGACCGGAGAACGAACCGGTGAGGCTACTGGTTTAGTGGTTTTACTGGTCGAACCGGATGAACCGCTGGTCGAACCGTTAAAACCAGCCAATTAACCGGACCGGACCAGCTTCCGGTTCGCGGTCCAACCGGTCGGACCGGCCGGTCCGGTCCGGTTTTAACAACACTGATATTTTCAGGGAAAAATGCATATTACTATCATGTGATATCGAGAATCTGCAAAAAACTATCCTGTGAAATTTTTTTTTCACCAGACTTTCTTATGTTTTTAAAAACCCTGCAAATTACACCCATTCTCCGTTAATCATTGACACCGTTAATTTTTAATTGAATTGCCTACATTACCCCTTATATATTAATAAAAAATTATATTTTTATTAACGGGAAAAATGCATATTACTACTCTATGATATCGAAAACCTGCAAAAAACTACCCTATGAAATTTTTTTTGCACTAGACTTCCTTGTGTTTTCAAAAACCTTGCAAATTACACTCATTCCCCGTTAATCATTGACACCGTTAATTTTGAATTGAATTGCCTAAATCACCCCTTATATATTAATAAAAAATTATATCTTTACAATTACAAAAAATCTCACTAATTTTTCTTTCTCGCTTCTCATATGGAACAAGAAAAGAAAATAAGAGATATTATGTGGGGTTTTTGGCATTTTGCACCCTGGAAATATAGGGTTTTGACACTTTGCACCCTAACTTAAAAGTTTTGGCACTTCGCACCCTGGAAATATAATTTATTTGGCACTTTGCACCCTAGTGTGTGTTTTAATGAGAAATTCATTGATAGGAGGGTATAATAGTTATTTTCAATTTTTTTTTTCACTTTGCACATTTGCAATATAGATTTTTCACCCTTAAAATATAGAATGTTGGCATTTTGAACCCTTAAATTATAAAATATTACCATTTTTCACCCGATTTATATTTTTTGGTACTCTGCACCCTAAAAATATAATTTGGATGACATTTTGCACCTTAATGTATTTTTCTCAAAAAAAAAAAAAAGGACAGACTCATGAATGTCGGCGATGTAGAGATAAAATGGTCATTTCTATGCACAACAATCATAAACTTGTTATTCTGAATTTATTTTACTTTACAATAACTTATTTTAACATTTTCTCTCTGTAAAATTTAAATTAAAGAAAGACATTGTCTTCATTTTATTTTCAAGATCCTCAAGATTATTTACTTTATATTTAAAATACACGTTTACATATCTAACATATTATTGTATTTCATGTTATTTATCTAATTTAGATTATAATATTAAGTCGGGGTTGAAACTGCTAGAAATTATATATTTTGGGTGCAAAATGCCAATATTATATATTTCAGAGTGCAAAGTGTCAAAATCTATACTTTTAGGTGCCAAAAATATTAGAAATTAACTATTATGCTCTTCAATCAATTAATTTTTTCTTCAAAACACACACTAGGGTGCAAAGTGCCAACTAAATTATATTTTCAAGGTGCAAAGTGTCAAAACTTTTAAATTAGGGTGCAAAATGCCAAAACCCTATAATTTCAGGGTGCAAAGTGCCAAAAGCCCTATTATTTGCGAAGTTTAAAAGATACCAAATTATGGGTATTGTATAAAAGTATAAGGAAGTTTGAACAATCATTTAAAAGTACAAGATTTTTTTGCACAAACATTAAATAATATGGGTTACTTTTCTACAAACATTAAGAAAAACATAGAAGCTTTTGCAAACATTTCAAAGCATAAGGAAGTTTGTGGAAAACACAAGGAACTTTTACGCAAACTTTAAAAAACATGATGAAGTTTTTTGCAAACTTTAAAAACCACAAGGAAGTTTTATGCAAACTTTAAAAAACACAAGGAAGTTTTCTGCAAAGATTCAAAGGTACAAGGTATTCTTGTCATTTTGAATGAAAATTACGTCAGAAACAAAAAAAATCGCATTTTTTGTGCGTAGAATACACGCACGTCAAAAAATTGACGCAGGGGGGGGGGTGGGGGGATACGAAATGGGTATAATTTGCAGAGTTTTTAAAAACGCAAGAAAATCAGGTGCAAAAAATATTTCACATGATAATTTTTTGCATGTTTTCGATATCACATAATAGTAATATGCATTTTCCCATATTTTCATATACTTTCAAAGGTAAGTAGTCCATTTTCATACTCTTTCAAAGTCTTCGAGGAATTCTACAAATAATGAAATCAGCTTCCTTAAAAAATTCTTAAACTTGCATGTCTCTGCTAACTTTATCCATCAATCTATTAATTCATAAATAATAAATTTCTTTGTAATTTATCAAAAAAATTATTTCTTTATTTATTATGAATCGATCAATTTACTAAACAATATTATGTTTCAATTTTTTATTTCTTTTATTTCCTTCCGTTTTTTAGCTCATTTTTTTTCTTTATTTTCAGGTGCTCAATTTTTTGTTTCTATCTCAATTTTTTCTTTATATTTATCTCAGTTTTTATTTGGTTATAATTATATTATTTATTTTGATTATACTATGCATTATGTGAATGATGTTTACAATTATTGCATTCAAACAATTGTTATCAAAATATTTTATTGTATATTTTAGTATTATCGATTATAAGTTGGCTAGAAAATGGTCTCGTGTCAAATAATATATATATATATATATATATATATATATATATATATATACAAGCATTCAATTATTTATCATCATCTAAATTAATAGCACAATCATATCTATATTAATATCGCAATCATAACTAAATCAATACAATAAATTTTCAATCATTACAATATAATAACTCATCATCTCAATCATTACACAATAAAATATTATATTTCAAACCCTATAAAGGTATTGATTTGACATCTACTACCTATTTTTTTTTTCCAAATCCAAGAACCAAACCACCATCCAAATCAGATCTCAAATTTTAAAATCCATTATCTATTATTTAATAATATTGTACAATCTCAATATTTCATTGAAACCATCATCCAAATTGAATTTTCAAAGGTTTTGCCCAAACCACTTTTTCAGACCAAACTAAGACCGCCAACCTACTTCAATATTAACCCATTCTTAAAATAACATCTTTTAAAATTATCATAATACAACCTTCTTCTTTTTTTATTTAAATTTACCATTACCAAAACGGCAAAACCTTCAAATATAATATTACCACAACCTTAAGATGCTAAATCACATGTATGATCCTCAAATATAAATTGTTTTGTACTTATATCATTTTTTCAAAACATTTACACCAAAATCTTGTGAATTAATGGTAATTTACCCTATGTGATATTAATAATGTTCAATTTATTCCTTAATAATTTTAAAAAAGCGATTTACCCCATGTGAATTTTAAAAAAACAATTTGCCCCCCTTCAGTTGGAGAGTGTAACTCATTTGTCGAAACTGAGAGTGGACATAAAAAGTGTTTTGTAACATAATGGGTAAATTACCACATTTATAATAATACAGGAGGTAAACTGCCACATCATAAAGTATCACATATCAAACTATCAGGAAGACGGTGTGAAACTGTTATAAAACTACATGGAGTTAAAATACTTATTTTCAAATCAAAAATACATAAATTAAACATTATAAATATCACGAAGTTTATAAAAAGGTTTACCCTGATAGTCATTTTCCCTCTCCTCATCAACCTGGTAATGGAGTGGAGCGCCGGCGTTAGTAAATGTCTTATTCATTTAATAAAAAAGATGGTATGATTAATGGAGTGGAGCTATGTCTTATTCATTTAATAAAATAGATGGTATGAGTAATGGAGATTCATGTGATAAAATATATGGTATGATTAATGAAATGGAGCCGGCGTTAGGAAATGTCTTATTTATTTAATAAAATAGATGGTATGATTAATGGAGTGGAGCTCTGGCATTGGTAAATGTCTTATTCATGTGATAAAATGGATGGTACGGAAAATGTGGGAGTATCTTTTTTTGCTGTTGTTTTCAGAAACGAGATATATAAGAAATTTGTGGCTGGCCGTAGTTGAATTTCGATTTAGTATTTATAACTCTTGTTTACGTAGTCATCAATATTCATAATATATTTACTGCATAATTTGTAATAGAAAACAATAGAGATAGATGGACTCGACGTTTATCTTGTTTATCTTGATTGCAATCGCACTTGCACTTGTCGCCATGTGTATCATCCCCGGAATAATCACGCCGCCTAACCTACCTGGGTCGCTCAATGTCCTCCCCTTCGCCGAGAGGATTTACGTCAACCAAACCGAAGGCCCGGAGGGCATGGCGTTCGATGCCAGCGGCGGAGGCCCCTACACTGGTGTCGCCGATGGACGGATTCTCAAGTGGGATGGCGCTAATTGGGTTGAATTCGCCATCAGCTCTAACCAGAGGTAACGAAATTAGTACTCCCTCCGTTCTTTTTCTTTTTTTCTATCATTTTAATTTTTTTTCTTTTGTTTTTTTTTATAATTTCTATCATTTTAATCTTAGAGTGGAGTTTTATGTAGAAGTTAAAAACGTGAGTTTTAATCATTTTATTTCATATTAATTGACACATTTTTTACTTTCACACAGATTAAGGAATCTCATTATTACCTAATTTTTTTTATTGTAAAATATTTCAAATATTCTTTATAATGATAATTACTTTTTAATTTTTTATTAGTGAGTGGTGATGTTTGAGTTTCCCAACTTAAATGCCAATTAATTTAAAACAAAAAAAATTGGCAAATGAATCAATTAATATGACATGGATGGAGTAGTTATTTTTACATAGATGTTTCTAGAAAGTTGTGGTTGAAAGTTAGTGGTGTGAAATCATTAGTTTATGTGAGAAAATATTTTTGAGATAAAATAATCCATTTATAGAAATAAAGTGTCATTTTGGGACATCCCAAGAAAATAAAATAATAATAAAAACTTAGGGACAGAGGGAGCATAAGCAGAGTGTTATGCTTGCTTGGTGAATTAAAATCTTCCTATGTTGTTGGCTCATAGTTTTTTTTTTTTTTTTCCACATTTGTACTTTTGTACTTACCGTTAATTTTAGGGCATCTCCAATACTTAAAAGGGAGAGCAAGTAAGTGAGAGAGAAAAAAAATAAAGTGATCTCCATTGATAAGAGGGGAAGGAAAGAGAGATGGGTGGGGAGGTCCTCTCCCACCTACAGGAGTAGTGGGGAGGTGGGTGGCTGGTGAGTGGGTAGGTGGACGACACATACGTTCTTTTTTTTTTTTTTTTCTTTTATTGTTTAATTAATTTTTTTTATAATAAATTATTAGTTATTTTATTAGCCTAGACGTATTTGCTTGTGGCAAAATGATTTATACACCTTGAACTAAGTTCCTTCCATAACAAAATCACTGTCAAAATTGATATAGCCATTACTCTTGTTCCAATGATATAGCCATTACTCACTGCTGCAGGAAACTGACCTAGACGAATTTTGTTGGGAGGCGAAGATTTTATAGTAACAAACTCAATTAAATTTTGACGTTTTGGTAAACTAACAAAACTTAAAAGTATCAAAATTAAAGAGTGGATAGCAAATTAACTCCCCATGTTATTTTAAATAGGTAATTTAACTCTCCGTGATAACTAAAAGGGCAAAATATCTCCCTGTGATATCCTAAATAGGCAATTTAACTTCATGTGATAAGAAAAATGGCAAAATGCCTCCCTGTGTTTTTATAAAAGAAGCACTCTATCTCCCTCTAAATTGCTCATTTATTCATATCACAGAAAGGTAAATTGCTCATTATTTCATTTCACAGGGAGGTAAATTGCCTATTTTTATATCACATGAAGGTAAATTGCTCATTATTCATTTCACATGAAGTTAAATTGCCTATTTTTATTTCACAGGGAGTTAACTTGCAAAAAACTCCAAAATTAAATACTTTAAATGTTTTGAAATGATATATAAAGTATATTTATCATAATAAAAAACATAATTATTGATGAAAAAGTTGTACGTTAATATTTAATTTGTAGTATACTTAAAACACTTTTTGATGCCGCTTGTACCGCAAGGGATATGCTACTATATATATAAGGGTAAATTACGAATACCCCCCTCAGGTAAGGTCGAATTACAAAAATCACCCTCACGTATTGGATATTACAAAAATCCCCCTCAGGTTTGTCACCTTCTTACAATTAACCCCTTGTCCCTAAAATGTTCCAATTTTGCCCTTGAAAGTTATTTGTAATGTTTATAATATGTTATAAATTTTAAAAATTGGGTGTTACTTGTTATATCTTGTAAATATAAAAATAATAATCATATATTTACCACCAAAATAATTGATATAATTTATATTTTCTCATAAATTTCAATAAATATTTCAATTTATAATACAATATAAACTTTAACAAATTAAAATATCTTATTTATAATACAATATAATTTATTAAATTTACTAATTTATAAAATAAATTCATTTAACTAATGTGTAAACAATTCATATTTATAAAGTATATTATTAAAATTCTATTTAATTTAATTTTATACAATTTAAAATTGCTAATAAATATATAAATACACTTTTTTGTGCAATTTTATTAAAACTTATGGGCAATTATAACTTTTATAAATTATTCTAGTAGTAAATATATAATTATCTTTTTTTTTTCTAATTTATAAGATATAATAATTAGATCCCATATTTTAACATTTATAAGACATTACAAACAATACAAATAACACCCAAGGGCAAAATTGGAATATTTTAGGGGCAAGGGGTTAATTGTAAGAAGATGACAAACCGAGGGGGATTTTTGTAATACCCAATACGTGAGGGTGATTTTTGTAATTATGCCTTACCTGAGGGGGTATTCGTAATTTACCCTATATATAATGCACATCTGTATGTTAATAATAATTTTAATTTGTCATTTTTTACTAAATAAATGGTGATATTTTTGCTTAAATTAGAACACTTGCTGATAATTCGCCTTCTTAAGTCATGTGTGTGTTTGACTATAGAATATCCAAAAGAAATTGAATTTCAATAGTAAAAAAAAAATATAACATGTCTATAAAATGTCTAGAAGAAATTGAATTTACATAAAATGACTATATAATTTCTAAATAAATTGAATTCCAAAGAAAGATGGCTAGAAATATATAATCATATAGTGTGTCCAAGAGAAAATGAATTTCCATCTATACAGAAAAATATTTTCGGTAAAATTGCAGAAAATGTCTCAAACTAATCAGTTATTTTGGATTTTCGTCCCAAACTATATCACTTAGCCAATTTCGTCCCGTAATTTTATATTCTTTTGGAATATTGTCCCACTTGCCACATAGTTGCTTACATGTCAAGATGGTAAATTTTAGCATGAATAATTATACAAGATTGGGATTCGTCTCAAACTAATTATAAATTTTGATTTTCATCCCAAACTATACAAATTCGCCGAATTTTGTCACACAATTTGTCATTTCGCATGACTTTAGTCCATTATTAAATTTCTAATTTGACGATTCGTCTATTAGTTTTTTAAAGGACTAATGGCAATTTATTCCTTATGATATTCATAATGTTCAATTTACCCCCTATAATTTGAAAAGAAGCAATTTAAGGTAAATTGAATATTATAAACACGGAAGTAAATTGCCATTAAAAATTTTTTAAGAGAAAATAGTATGGATTTTTAAAATTCCCGTGCGCTTTTGAGATAAAGATCTTATCTCAATTCATTAGAAAATTTTTGTGCTTTTTTTTTTCTATTAATAAATAATAAATATTTATAAAAGTTTGGAACAAATTTTTTTTTCATGTCATTTCAATTACGGGATGGAAGTCGGCTTGTTGGTATAGTTTGGGACCAAAAATTAAAATTTATTATTAGTTTGAGACAATGAAATCTTATATAATTGTTTATGCTAAATTTTGTCACGTCTTGACACGTAAGCATCCATGTAGCAAGTGGGACGATATTCCAAAGGAATATAAAATTACGGGACGAATTTGACTATGTGATATAACTTTGGACGAAAATCCAAAATCACTAATTAATAGGACTTTTTTACAATTTTGCCAATATTTTCAATACTACAATTAAAAAAAATATTCAAACATGGGACAAAATCCGGCCCTGCCCAATGAGTTTTGACCTGGATCTTGTTGTACACAGGTGTGAACCATATGATCAAACCCAGACCCGGTCATTAATTTTATTGTTTCCTTTTACAAGAATTGGACCGGGTCGTGCCAAATCGGAATTTTTACCCGTTAACTTTTCATGCATGTATCCGGTTCAGGTTCCTACCGGATTTGTGCCGGACGCTTCTGAGCGGTTATAAGGTTGGGCATTGACAGGCTTTCATCCCCCACCCCCTTCCGCATACGAGCTCCATTTCCGGAGCTATTGGACTATGAATAACTTTGATCCTTTTCAATTAATCTTTCCAAGGACTAACAAATTTGGCGGGGGTGGGGGATTTAAATTTTTGTTAGTTAAATTTCATCTGACAGAGAAAGTAAGTATTGCTTTTGATGAATGTGGTGAAGGGAGGGATGCCATATTCCAATAACTCCGGAAATGGAGCTCATATGTGGAAGGCCACTAGGACTACGCTTTCATCCGAAAACGGGAGATCTATATTTTGCCGATTCCTCTTTCGGCCTCAACGTTGTCGGGCCTGAAGGAGGATTGGCTTCGCACCTAGTAACTGAAATAGAAGGCCACCCTCCAATCTTCGTCAATGACGTGGAAATTGATGATGAAGAAAATGTGGTATACTTCTCAGAAGCCACCACACTACACCGCAGATGGTAATACTCCACAATATGTATATTTTAGTTCCAATATATGTTCTATATGTGTATATGTATTGATCACTTTACCTTGTATATATGTTCTAAGGGACTTCATGCAAACGATTATTTCTCAAGAGACGACCGGAATGCTGTTGAAGTACGATATCTCAACCAAAGAAGTGACGGTTGTATTACCAAATCTTACTTTTCCCAATGGTTTGGAACTTAGTAAGGATCGTTCTTTTCTGCTAATATCTGAAACTTCGGCAAGTAGAATACTCAGGTTTTGGCTCCAAGGCCCTAATGCCGGAATACTTGAGACCTTTGCTGAACTACCGGGTATTCCCGACAATATTAGAAGAAATTCAAAAGGCGAGTATTGGGTTGCTCTACACTCGAAAAATGGGCTTGTTCAAAAATGGGTTCTTTCTAACCCATGGTTTGGAAAACTGATCTTAAAGCTACCTCTAACCAACGATCAGCTGCACGATTTCTTGGTGGGATTCAAGCCTCATGCTACTGCAATAAAGCTAAGTAATGAAGGAAAGATTTTGCAGATTTTAGAAGACGTTGACGGGAAGACATTGAGGTTACTTAGTGAGGTTGACGAGAAGAATGGGAAGCTGTGGTTTGGTTCTGCGTTAGAGGATTATGTTGGAGTGTATAATTTGGAACAAAGTACACATGCTATATGAATATGGTACCTTCATTTTCGCTTGATTTGAGTATTGTGTTTGTATGTATATATGATCAATAAAGGGTATTTTCTTTCGGGCTTTTAAGTGTTATAATAATAAGGGGTATTTTCTTTCGGGCTTTTCTTGAAATTTTATTAGCTTCAGCTTTCCCTTCATCTTCACATATTTTTCTACCAATCTATCTGGGATACAATAAAACAAATCTCCTATGTCAGATTAAAAACTCAAGCCTCACAAATCAGATTTTTATTTTCTCCCTATTCGTATGTAGTGTTTCTTTTATCTTTAGATTGATCTTCAATTAATTTCATTTTATATGTTAACAACATGTTATTATATAAATTTGTATATAATTTGCATATTGAATTGTAGAGAACGAATTGGAAAAGAAAAATGTATTGAATATGAAAAACTGAGTTACAAAGAATGAATTAGATAATCTACAAACTGAACAACTAATCCTATATATATCAACTAACCACAGGGGTAAAATAGTAAAAATAAAGGTAAACGGCTATTTACAGAATAACAGAAAAACTAACTACGCTAATCACAATTATCCCTAAATTGATTCTGAAATTAGGTCTTCTCTTCTTTCTCTTTCACTCCTGTATGTTTACAATTTGAATCTCCTTCGTTGATTAACACCCCCCCACAAGCTGGTGTATAAATATTTCTCATACCCAGCTTGTTTAATATGTAGAAAAATTGCGTACGCGGTAAGGGTTTGGTGAGTATATCAGCCAATTGGGTCGAAGAGGAAATAGGAATCAAAGTCAAATCCTTTTGCTGGAGATGATCTCTGATAAAGTAAAGATCAATTTCGATGTGCTTGGAGCGCTCATGGAAGACCGAATTCTTTGCCAAATGTTGTGCAGAAAGGTTGTCACAAAAAATGGGCGGAGGAGCTTGCTGCACAACCTGTAAGTCCTTTAAAACTTGTTTAATCCATATTATCTCACTTGTGACTGCGGCTAGGGCACGAAACTCAGCTTCAGCTGAGGACTTAGAGACCGTAGGGTGTTTCTTTGATTTCCAGGAAATAATTGAATTTCCTAAGTAGGTGCAAAAACCTGTAGTAGAGCGTCTGGTATCAAGGCAAGATGCCCAGTCTGAATCACAGAAACCTGAGAGAGAACAATTAGGATCTTTAGCATAAAATAAACCCTGACCAGGTGAGGCCTTAATATACCTCAATAAGTGATGAACAACAGTCAAATGTGATTGAGTAGGCTTAGATAAATATTGACTGAGTTTATTCACAGCAAATGTGATGTCAGGTCTGGTGATAGTTAAATAAATAAGTCTGCCAACTAGTCTCCTATATGGAGAAGGATCAGGCAATAAATCAGAGTCAAAATTTTTAAGTTTTGATTTAGGATCCATAGGTAACAATACAGGTTTACTCCCTAAATAACCTGTATCATCCAGTAGTTGTAGTGCATAATTTCTTTGGGATATGAACAAACCCTTTGGGGAATAAGCTAGTTCAATGCCTAAAAAGTATTTTAATGTACCTAAGTCCCTTAATGTAAAAACAGTACTTAATTTATGTTTGATAGAACAAATAAGAGAAGTATTAGATCCTGCAATTATAATATCATCAACATAGACTAGAATGGCAAGAAAAGACATACCTGTCTCTGATGTATAAAGGGAATAATCTGACCTGGATTGGGTAAATCCCATCTTGGAAAGAACCTCTGTTAATTTGCTATTCCACTGTCTGCTGGCTTGTTTAAGGCCATAGATGGACTTATTTAACTTACAAACTAAGTTAGAAGTGGAAACAGATGAAAAAGAAGATGGCACAGTATAACCTTTAGGTAATTGCATATAGACTTCTTCAATAAGATCACCATTTAAAAAAGCATTAGTTATATCAAGTTGATGCAAATCCCAACCCTTAGCCATAGAAAGAGCTAATAAAATTCTAAGAGTAATAAGTTTGGCTACTGGAGAGAAAGTAGCACTATAATCAATGTCTTCTTGTTGAGTGAAGCCTTGAGCTACTAATCTAGCTTTGTATCTTTCTACACTTTCATCTGGGTATCTTTTTATTTTAAAAACCCATTTGCATCCTATGGGATGTTTGTTTGGTGGCATTTGAACAATGTCCCATGTTTTATTTTTCTCCATTGCATTCAATTCAGTATTTATTGCATCTATCCAGTGAGGATGATTTATTGCCTGTTTATAGTTAGAAGGTTCTGTAAAATTGGTAATGTTGCATATAAATTGAAAATGGGAGTTTGAAACAGAAGAGTAGTCTAACACTTTAGATAAAGGGTATCATGAGGTAGTGTTAACGATGCCACTGTTGCAGTGGTAATCCTTAAGGTAAGTGGGTTGTCTTATTGATCTAGTTGATTTTCTGAGAGTGGTGATTTGTTGAGCAGGGGGGATGGTGGATTGGTAGTAGTGGTTGTAGGTATAGGGTGAGATATAGGATATACTTCCTGCTGTGTAGGAGTAAGATTATCAAAGTGAAAAGGGGAAGGAGTATGAATAGGGGTTACAAGAGTAGTATCCTTTGTAAAATTTTTGTAAATAATAGGATCATGTAAGGGAAAATTGTCTTCATGAAAAATAACATTTCTGGAAATAAAAATCTGGAAAGTATTAATATCTAAAAGTTTGTAACCTTTGTAACCAGGAGAATACCCTATGAATATACATTTTCTAGCCCTAGGATCAAATTTTAATCTGTGGGCTGTTAAAGTAGATGCATAGGCCAAACAACCAAAAAGTTTTAAAAAGGTGTAATCAAAGTCAGTGTTAAACAATTTAAAAAATGGAGATTGATTTTGAAGTAAGGGGGAAGGGATCATGTTCATAATATATACAGCAGTTAATATGCATTCATTCCAATAGTGGATGGGTAGATTAGACCGGAAAAGCAAAGACCTAGTTATGCTTAAAATATGTTGGTGTTTCTTTTCTACCACAGCATTCTGTTGTGGTGTCTCTGTACATGAAAATTGATGATTTATACCTAATTTAGCAAATAAATCAGTAAATAGTAATTCCTTGGCATTATCACATCTAAAGGTTGTGGAATTGATTATTAATCATAGATATGAATCTAGGTAAAATATGAGAAACATCAGATTTATGTTGAAGTAGGTATACCCATGTAAATCTAGTAAAATCATCAACCAAGGTCAAAAAGAATCTATAACCATTATGAGCAGGAACACTATATGGTCCCCATATATCACAATGCACAAGTTCAAAGAAACTGGAAGATTTAGAAATGCTTATAGGAAAAGGTAAATGCTTCATTTTTGCCATAGGGCATATGTCACAAGGTTTCTTAAAAGAATGTACAGATTTAAAACCTAAAACAGATTGGAGAGAGTGTAGCTTATCAATAGGAATATGACCCAATCTATTGTGCCAAGTGTCTATAGTTGCATTATTACAAGTATTCTCAAACTTAGGAGGAAGGCAAGGAGGAAGAACATAAAGTCCATGAGACAGTTCACCCTTGCCAATCAGCTTCAATGACTTCAGTTCCTGGATAGTGAAAGAAGTAGGTGTAAAAGTAATGCTTAAGGGGAGAGAATTGAGTAGGGCAGGAACTGAAAGTAGGTTAAATTTAAAACTAGGGACTAGGAGAACATTAGTAAGTGTAATATGAAGATTTAACTTAACTGATCCTTTGAAATAAACTGAAATTACTGAATTATTTGGTAAAGTAATGGAAGTGTTAGTGATAGGTACTAGTGATTGAAAAAGTTGAATGTTGTTGCAAATATGGCTTGTTGCTCCAGAATCAACAATCCAATGATTTGTAAAAGCTAAATTATGAGTCAGATTGAGAATAGAAGATATACCTGAATTAGTAGTGATATTGAATGTGTTTGATGTGTTGCCATCTGACTGAGTTGAAGTAGAAGAATCACTTAACTGATTGGAGAATAGGTGAGAAAGATGGTGAATTTGATCCGGAGACAGATGTTGTATGAAATCTTGTAAACTTGATTTTGTTGAATCCTCATTATGTGCATCTGTTTGTATTGAATTAATCTTGGAAGGTGACTGATGTTGTTGCTGATTTCTGGTAGTATTGTTGTTGTTTGGTGGTCTATAACCAGGAGGGTAACCATGAATCTTGAAGCAAGTGTCTGTTGTATAGCCAGGCATTTGGCAGTGGGTGCAGAATGGCCTATTTGGCCTTCTGTAGTTTGTGGTAAAAGGGTTTATGAAATTTGGGTTAGGAGGTCTGGGACTGGTGTATGTTTGAGTAGAATTAAAAGGAGGTCCGGGAGAAGGGTAAGAAGGACCAGTTCTGGCATTGAAGGCCAATGAGTCAGAGGGTGGAGTGTAAGTGTGGATAGATCTTTGTGTTTCTTCTTGAGTAACAAGGGCATAGGCTTTTGGTACAGAAGGTAGAGGGTCCATAAGTACGATTTGGCTTCTAGTGAGAGCCAGAGAATCTTGTAAGCCCATGAGAAAGTGTAATAGATATTCTTTTTCAAAATATTCATCTAACTGTCCACATGTGCATTTGGGTCTGAAATTTGTAATTTCATCCCAAAGAGTCTTTAATTTTGAAAAGTATGCTGTTACTGAAGAGTTCTATTGTTGAAGGGCCATAAGATCCCTTTTAAGTTGATACATTCTTGGGCCAGATGCTCTTTGAAATCTTTGTTTTAGATCAATCCAGATGTCCCTTGCAGAGGTATGGTAGAGTATAGTATGGTGAATATCTTTAGATAAGGAATTGAGTAGCCAAGTATTGACAAGTTTATTGTTTCTTGCCCAATAATTTTGTAGGATAGGGTCATTTTCAGGGCAAAGAAGTGTCCCATCAATGAAATCCAATTTATTTTTGACATCTAAGGACAATTCCATTGCAATACTCCAAGTTTGATAGTTATGTTCAGTGAGTTTTTCAGAAACTAATGATATACTTGGTCCATCTGCAGGGTGTAGGTAGTATGGACTGCTAGGGTCTTCAATTTGAGCCCTAGTACGTGTAGAAGTGATGACAGAATATGTGGAATCAACTGTGGGATCGGTAGGGTCCATGGAAGAAATTTTTGTGAATCTTGAAAGGAGTGTTTATAGAAAAGAAAAGTAGCTGAAATTTTGAGAGAGATGATGGAAAAGATGATGATGAAAAAAGAGAATTGAATGGATCTATGGACAAAAGGATGAAAAATCAGAACAGTGCGAAGAAATAATAGAGATGAAGAGATGTAGGATACCAGATGATCAACAAATTTGATGAAGAATGAAGAACAGCATCTTGAATGAACTTTCTGGGAATAATTTGATGAAGATTGCTGAAGAATTTCTTGAATATGCAGCGGATGAAGTTTTGATGAATCAAGATGCTACTACTGATACCATGTTATTATATAAATTTGTATATAATTTGCATATTGAATTGTAGAGAACGAATTGGAAAAGAAAAATGTATTGAATATGAAAAACTGATTTACAAAGAATGAATTAGATAATCTACAAACTGAACAACTAATCCTATATATATCAACTAACCACAGGGGTAAAATAGTAAAAATAAAGGTAAACGGCTATTTACAGAATAACAGAAAAACTAACTACGCTAATCACAATTATCCCTAAATTGATTCTGAAATTAGGTCTTCTCTTCTTTCTCTTTCACTCCTGTATGTTTACAATTTGAATCTCCTTCGTTGATTAACACAACATGAGGTTTTAAAAGTGTTAGCTAATGAATTTAATTTGAACATGATGGTATTGGCTCTATTATCTTCTAATTTATTGAGTGTCAAATTGACTGGATATAGATGATTCAAATTTTGTGACCATCTTTAACATAGTCATTCTTAGGCCTTAGCCTAGGAATAAAATTTGATTGATTTTAAAAGTTTTTTACTTCCTAAAATTGTTTGTCGATAATATTTATACTTGATTTAGAATCATATTTCCAGCTCTATTACATCTGAATGTTATTTGCGTCGAACAAAATGTCTCTTTGATTTCCAACAGAGATTTGCTATTGTTCCTCTAGCTCATTTCATCTTAAGACAACAATGAGGTAAGAAAAATGCTAGTTATGTTCTTCGATCTAAAAAAGATTTACGAGTATATTTTTTCATTGTTGATTGGATAAGATTTTAGCATTATCTTATCTTAAGTTAGCTTTTGTAATTTTGTAATTTTGTAAATTAAATAAATAAATATATATATATATATATATATATTGAATTTGCTAAAAATCTTAGATATAATAAGAGTATTGTTTTTTCTTAAGTCAGCTTTAACATAAATCTAAAAATTATTGAGTATGCTTTTAAAAGAAAAAAATTCATCCCCCCCCCCCGAACAGAAACCGCCGAACAGAAACCGTCTAGGTTTGTAATAAAAGTGGCTTCTCCATTTTTTTATCCTTTTATTCAATTGAATTTTAAGAAGCAACCAATTTAATCCTACCCACCAAAACAAGAAATTATGTAGTACAACCGCTGCACCACGTCATCAAGTACACGTGGTGCAGCCCACCAATACAAATGAGGCATGTGGATTATTAATCCACATTACCCCATGTTCTGGCAGTGTGAACACAACTTTCTGAACCCCTATTTTTTTGGAACATGGCCAGAACATGGGGTGATGTGGATTAATAATCCACATGTCCCATGTGTATTGGTGGGCTGCACCACGTGTACTTGATGACATGGTGCAGCGATTGTACTACATAATTTCTCAAAACGAGAAATTATGTAGTACAACCACCAAAACATTAACCTGCACAAACAAACTACATTATATTAGGGAAAATTGCAGAAATGGTCTAGTAACTGCTGCTCGTTGACAAAAAAAAGTCCCGTAACTTTTTGGATTGGCAAAAAATTCTTATAACTAAAATAATTTGACAATTTAGTCCTATTTTGGCTCGATTAGAATTTATTGAGTGAAAAATTAAACACCCTTTTCTAACAAGGAAAATTGCAAAAATTGTCTCCTAAATATAATACGAACTGGCAAAAAAATCTTTTACTATTAAATCCTGTAATTAAATTTGACAATTTAGTCATATTTTGGCCCATATAGAGATTTTTGGGACACTTAAGCCTCGGTTTAAATATTTTAGTCACGTAAAAAATTGTCCCAAAAATCTCTATCATGGCCAACATAGGATTAAATTGCCAAACTATTTTAGTTACATGACTTAATTGTCAGTCTAAAAAGGTAGACATTTTTGCCAGTGAGCATTTATTACAGGACCAATTTTGCATTTTTTTCTTTGCCAGAAAGCAGGTTAATTTTCCACTTAAGGGTGGGGGACTTGGTGAAAAAAATTGCAGAAAATCTTAATTCGACCATAAATAGGATTAAATTGTCAAATTATTTTAGTTACTGGACTTTATGGGACCATTTTTGCAATTTCTCCCTTTTATTAGGACTGAAAAGGGTTTTTTTCACTTTACACCCCCGAAACATAGGAAATAGGCACTTTGCATCCCCGAAACTTAGATTTAGCACTTTGCACCCTCAAAATATGAAAATTATAGCACTTTGCACCCTCTTTTATTTTCAATTTCAAGCAAAAACTCAAGGACAAAATAGGTAATTCTATTGTAAATCTTTGGCACTTTGCCCCCCTCCCCAAAATAAAATTAGCACTTAATACTCCCTTTTTAAGAATAAATTAACAATTCGCACCCTGAAACACAATAAATGGATACTTTGCACCCCAAAATACAAAATTAACACTTAACACCCTCAAATTAAAAAAAAAAAATTCAAACCCCTCATTTTTTCCTACAAAGTTGACCCTTAAGGTGAATTTTTTTAAGGCATAATAAGTAATTATTTATGGGTCTTTGATATGTTGAAGGAGACAATGGGTCTTCGAAAAGTTTACGTACTTGTACTTTAGTTAGTTATTTATGGTTATATTGTTGAAAAGAAAGATGGAGAGAGAAATGAGTATTCGAGTATTTGTAATTGTATTTTTGCAAAATTTAAGTAAAAAAAATGAATTACCTATTTTGTTTTAGATTTTTCTCATTCTGATAGTCAACTTTGACGAAAAAAGAGGGGTTTGGGTTTTTTAAATTTGAGGATGTTAAGTGTTAATTTTGTGTTTTGGGGTTCAATGTGTCCATTTATTGTGTTTCGGGGGTGAAAGTTGCTGATTTGTTCTTAATTAGAGGATGTTAAGTGCTAATTTTATTTTGGGGATACAAAGTGCGAAATTCTCAAATTTTGAGGGTGCAAAGTGCCAATACTATTGAATTACCTATTTTGCCCTTGAATTTTTTGCTTGAAAATAAACGAGGGTGCAAAGTGCTGCATTTTTTATATTTCGATGGTGCTAAGTGTTAAATCTAAGTTTCGGGGGTGCAAAGTGCCTATCTCCCATGTTTCAGGGATACAAAGTGCAAAAAACCCGATTGATAAAGACAAGATTGGTAAACGTTCTGTTTCCTGTCAGGGTAAGAAAGAAGGAAGAAAGAAAGGAAACTTAAATGTGTTATGCACAGCAACAGATATTCTTATAGGCTTTTAAGGAAATTCAGTTATGTGGAAGAAAAGAAAAAGTCTTAAACCATCAAGTTAGATGAAATATTGCTGGGAAAGGGATATAGTTGATGCCCAGATTGTATGATTATATGATGAAGAAATTTCTGCACTTGGTAATATGAGATGCATAATTCTATATTACATATTACAAGTAAAGTCTTGTTCTAAGTTTATTACATCCCATAGAAAATATTTCAAGTGAAATGCATGCATCATCCGCATTGATTGCAGTCTCTGCTTGTTGCCAGAGCTCCACCAGGATTGTTTAGGTCTTATTGTGTTCAAACAAATGCACCTACAAATGATGAAACTGAAAATCAAAAACCAGTCTAACCATGAAAACTAAATTTTAGACATTGAACAATTTCATAAATCTATCTGAAAAACAAAATAAAACTTGTAGCTTTTTAAAACATTAATTTAAATCCAAGAGGTGAAATGAAGTAAATGCAAAATTGGAAGAATGAATATCTTCAATTCAATGTGTAACCCTTTCTTGAACCATTACAATCCTATCTCTATTTGAAAAACATACTCCTACCTGACACATATATGAGTTTATTATATCACATATTTCTTTAAAGCCTTTTAAAATGGGAAAATTGTTTTTTTGGTACCATAGGATAGGCTGACTTGCACTTTTGGTACCATTGGATACGAAAATACAAATTTGGTACCATAGGATATGTTTTTATTGTAATTTTGGTACCAAACCCAATTTTTCTACTAAGTTAATGGCAATTTACCCCCTATAAAATTCATAATGTTCAATTTATCCCTCTATAATTTGAAAAAAATAAATTTACCCCCTGTAAAATTTTAATGAAGCAATTTACCCCCTTCAGCAGGAGATTGTAACTCACTTGCCGAAATTGAGAGTATGCATGCAAACTATTTTATTTAACATAGGGGTTTATCATAACACAATGGGTAAAAAATCACATTATCATAATAAAAGTGGATTAAGTGCCGCCTATAAAACTATTAGGGAGGCGATGTGAAATCTTTACAAAATTTCAAGGGGTAAAATGCTTTTTTTAAAATCACGAGGAGTTAAATTGAACATTATGCATTTAGTAGGGGGTAAATTGCCATTAATTTTGTAGAAAAATTGGGTTTGGTACCAAAATTGCAATGAAAACCTATCCTATGGTATCAAAATTGCATTTTCATATCCAATGATACCAAAAGTGCAAGTCAGCCTATCCTATGGTACCAAAAAAGCAATTTTCCCCTTTTAAAATCTATATATATTCTGATCCAAAGAAAAATACTAGAGTTAAAACTTAAAAGACTGATAAGTTCAAATTGTGCATGGAATGCATGTATAGTGAGCTTTTCTAACTCTAAAAACAATTTAAATAATACAAAACTCAACAAAAAGCTGCAAAAGAAGATGAGCACTAACCACCAAACCTGAAAATCACACAACAGACATAACCCTGAAACTTGAATAGAATTTTTTTGTTGATCTCAAACATCTTGTTAAACCAACATGTATATATCATACAAAATGGGAAAGAAATAGAAAGGGATTGTACATAGACCAAGAAAAATATATCTTCTTGTAAAGAAAATCTTTTACACTGCGTTGAGCTATATCATGTCCAGCCTACCAGAGAAAAGCCCCTATACTCGTACAAGCGCTGCAAGCTGAAACTGTAGGAATCAGAAAATACTAACATAAACACAGGAAATGAAATTAAATATGATTTAAATGTAGATGAGTAGTAATTAGTTAATATAGTAATTAACAACTCTAAAATCATCACCAATAAGCACAAACTCAAGTAATAACTTCACGTAGTAACATGAAATAGTCAGAAGATGTAAAAATCGAAACTTTCTTCTTTTACATCCTTCACAAGAATGGCAAACACTTACCAAGGATCTCGGACTATGCTAGGCTGACAGCCCAAGTATGGGGCTGTACAAATACAGTCGGTTTTGTGGATTATATTTGCTTCTACAAGTAGACCTCTAATGAAAAATTAATAATGTAACCCATAATAAATTAATCAATAAAAGACAAACCCTGTTCTTAAATGAATCAGCTATATTATTTTTATGCCTCACTACTAAGAAGAGGATATAAAGTAGTTAATAACATCAACCACGGAGAATTAATTTTCTTCGAGATATGTTATATGGAGTATTACAAATTACATGATATTAATTTTTTTCATAACTTATTGTTCATGTATTGTTGAATAACGTTTAAGAACAATATCAAAATTAATTGTCAACTTATATTGCTTTCATAGTATAAGATGAATAACATTTGAATTCAATTTAGGATAAACACACTAATGGTCCTCCTTGTCATTAATTTTAACAGAGTGGTCTCTTTTGTGTTTTTTTCCCACGTTAGTCCCCACTATGAATTATTTGTTTCAATTTGGTCATTTACAAGAGGTCTTTTACTTATAGTGTTACACTTTAGTCCCTCATAATTTTTTGTATCAATTTAGTCCCTCATAAAACTATTTCTTTATCAATTTAGTCCCTCATAAAACTATTTTGGCACTTTAGTTCACCTTTGGCCATCTGAAAATAACCAAAATGAAACAGATAATTCATAGTGGGGACTAACGTGGGAAAAAAAACACAAGAGGAACCACACTATAAAAAATTAATGCTAAGGAGGACCATTAGTGGTGTTTACCCTTCAATTTATATCACATTATTATGTTTGGGCTATTTTATAATTTTGAAAATTGTGTGACTATTAAGTAAAGTAAAGTAAAAAAAAAATACACACAAACCTGCTGAAGAGGTAGCCGGTGGGGAAAAACATCTAAGCCAATAAGATAGAGTTGTACGTGTACTGGTCCGTCAAATAGGCATTTTCCAACACTATAATGTATCATCTCGATCTGCAGAAAAAATCAAAGATTTCAGGGGACAAATTAAGATATTGCTGATTATAGGTTCTTACATGAGGGCGACTGAAAAAGAGGCCTAAAGACAACAACTTAATTTTCTTCGCCGATGAAAGGAGGTGACTTGGCCATGAGTATTAACTGAATGACAGGTGAAACAAAGGCGATTACATAATGTAATAATTAAAGATTATGCATGTCTATTAAAAACTACCTGTGATACTGATCCTGCAATGATACACGTTACAAAATGGTTTACTTCTATTCGAATGCAACAACTTTGTTAAATGACCAAAAATGTTACAACACTTCAAGTAACTAAATCGTTGGCTTATGCATTCTCCCACGATTCCAAAAACGATATTTTTCGTGTTGCAAAGAGTGCCGCATGCGAGATTGTCCGTGAATTCTGTCAAACCATTTTGCGTTTGTTTCCAGACCAGTACCTTCGTTCCCCAACGCAATCGGATTTGGCCATGCTACTTAACAAATTGGAAAGACGTGGATTTCTTGGGATGATTTGCTCGATCGACTTTATGCACTGAGAGTGGAAAAATTGCCCAACCGCATGGCAAGGAAGTTATTTTGGAAGGAAGAAAAACTTACGATTGTTCTTGAAGCTATTGCTTCACATGATATGTGGATATGGCTGCATTTTTTGGCGTGCCAGAAGCATTGAACTATATTACAGTCCTTTGTCGTTCACCTCTGTTCGACATCCTCACTTCTGGTAAACTTTCCAATGTTTAGTATGAGGTGAACAATCGAAAATACTACGTGCCTTACTACCTTGCAGATGGTATATATCTGAAGTGGGAAATGTTAATCCAATATGTGAGAAACCCGAAAAACCATTCCTGAACATGTATTCTCGCGGTATCAAGAATCATTCCGCAAGGATGTTGAACGAGCGTTCGGAATTTTCCGAACTCGCTTTGCAATCGTAAATCAACCCGGCAAGGAATGGCATACGCAGGATTTGTCCAACATCATGTTATTGCATAATACTTCACAATATGATTGTGGAGGACGAACGTGATGAATACAATGGCAATGACTCCGACGATGATGATACTGGCATGAACACGTCTCGTATAGCACACGCTAAAATTTATCCATGTGATGGAGTAACGATGGAAAATTTAGTACCAAGAAAACAAACGTCGGATAACTCTATGATGCGTCATGAAGTAATTCGTTCCAAAGAAATCAACCGTAGACTTCAAAAAGACTTAATAGCTATGTTTATGCAAAATATGGTTAACAATGAATGTAATTATTTGAATCTCAGGCACCCCTTTTCTTCCTCAAGACGCCCACACGGGACAGCTCCCGCGAGCCCTGGCCCCGACTCGTTACCGCCCCGTTCCCCACCCCGCCCCTGAGCCCCCACTGCTAGCAACGGTTTCTTCACCCAGCCCAGACCCCGCTCAGACCCATGCGGTCACCATTGGAGATGGCCTAAGTTCTACAAACAACATCTTTAAAAATGATCATTAATACAACTTTTTTTTTTATTTATTTACCAATGCCAAAACCTTCAAATATAATATTACCACAACGTTCAGCCGGCTAAATCACATTTCCTCAAATATGGAGTAATTTTTTTCTTACTTATATCATTTTTGTCAAAACATTTACACTAAAGTCTTGTGAATTAATGGTAATTTACCATCTGTGATATTAATAATGTTCAATTTATTCTATTATAATTTAAAAAAGGGCAATTTACCCTCCTGTAAAAATTTTAAAGAAGCGATTTGCCCCATTTTAGCCCGATAGTGTAACTCACTTGCTGAAACTGAGAGTGGAAATGAAAAGTGTTTTATAACATAAGTGGTAAATTACCATATTTATCATAATACATGAGATAAACTGTCAGATTATCATAACACATATGGTAAAGTGTCACATATAAAAATATGACAGTGTGAAACTATTATAAAATTATAGGGTGGTAAAATACTTATTTTCAAATCACAAATAAGTAAATTAAACATTATAAGTAATCTACTCTATGAAATGGTTTACCCTGATATTCATTTCCCTCTCCCCATCAACCTGTTAACGTTCCAGCAGACTTAAATGTGTTATTGATGTGATAAAATGGATGATATGAAAAGTATGGGGGATATCTAAAATATCAGGCCAGCTGTTGTTTTCAGAAACGAGATAAGAAATTGTGGATGGGTAGTTCCGTAGTTGAATTTAGATTTAGTATTTATACCTCTTGTTTACGTAGCCATCAATATTTATAATATATTTACTCCATAATTTGTAATAGAAAATAATAGTGATGGACTCGAAGTTTATCTTGATTGCAATTGCACTTGCACTTCTCGCCATGTGTGTCATCCCCGGAATATTCACGCCGCCTCAACTACCTGGGTCGCTCGATGTCCTCCCCTCCGCCGAGAGGATTTACTTCACCAAAACCGAAGGCCCGGAGGCCCTGGCGTTCGATGCCAGCGGTGGAGGCCCCTACACTGGAGTCACCGATGGACGGATTCTCAAGTGGGATGGTGCTAAATGGGTTGAATTCGCCGTCACCTCAAACCAGAGGTAACGAAATTAGTACTCCCTCCGTCATTTTTTTTCGGATCATTTTAATTGTAGCGCGGAGTTTTAGGTAAAAGTTGAAATTAGTACTCCCTCCGTCATTTTTTTTCGGATCATTTTAATTGTAGCGCGGAGTTTTAGGTAAAAGTTAAAAATGTAAGTTTTACTCCTTTTGTTTCATATAAATTGGCACAACTTTTACTTTCATGTAGATTAAGGAACCTCATTATTATATATTTCTTTATGATATAGTATCTCAAATACCCTTTATAATGATGATTACTTTTTAATTTTTTATTAATGAGTGGTGACCATTAAGTTTCCCAACTTCAACTTGAGACGATATTCCAAAAAAATAAAAAAATTACGGGACAAATTTGACTTAGTGATATAGCTTAGGACGATAATTCAAAATCACTATTTAGTTTGGGACGTTTTATACAATTTTGTCAGTATTTTCAATAGCACAATTATCAAACTTGGGACAAGATCCGCCCTTGCCCACTTGGTTTAGATCCGGATCTTGTTGTACACGGTATGAACCATATGATCCAACCCAGACCCAGACATTAATTTTATGAGAGAATTACAATTGTGGTACCAAACAATATATCGATTCCAACTAGTGGTACCATAGAAAATGAGGTTGATCAATTTGGTACCGCAATTTAAGAAATTGAATCTCATTTGGTACTTCCGTTAAAATTGGCCGTTAACTGCTGACGTGGCAGTTATGTGTTATTGCAGAATTGACACCATTACTTATATTGACTGACAATTATACCCCTAACTTTTCAAGTTGTCAAAATAACCCCATATCTTCAAATTTACTAATAATATTAGTCCACATTGTTGCCCAATTTCAAAATTGGCTCGAATAAAACACTTGCGGACCAATTTAGAGATTTAACTTAATATATTTACATATGTATTTAACTAATTTAATTTATAAATAATATTAACAAACCAAATAATACATGAACACAAATTCGATAAAATATTAATTAAATCTAAATTCTTTATAATGATATAAATATATATAATATTTGTTAAAAAATAAATTATATATTATTAATAAAATAATTATAAATTTATATATATATATATATATATATATATATAAAAAAAAAACCCTTCTTCTACCCCCAACCAACCCCCCCCCCACCCAAATCCCAGGCCGCTGCCGGCCTGGGATCGCCGGTCCCAGGCCGTGGTGGCCTGGGATCGGAGGTCCCAGGCCACCACGGCTTGGGATCTCAACAGATCCCAGGCTGCAGTGGCCTGGGACAGACGATCCCAGGCCGTCGGCGATCCCAGGCCGACGGTGGCCTGGGCCGGACGAACCCAGGCCGTCGCCGGCCTGGGATTTGGGTTGGGGGGTGGGTTGGTTGGGGTAGAAGAAGGGTTTATATATATATATATATATATATATATATATATATATATATATATATATATATATAATTATTTTATTAATAATATATAATTTATTTTTTAATAAATATTATATATATTCATTATAAAATTTTTAGATTTAATTAATATATCGAATTTGCGTTCATGTATTATTTGGTTTGTTAATATTATTTATAAATTAAATTAGTTAAATACATATGTAAATATATTAAGTTAAATCTCTAAATTGGTCCGCAAGTATTTTATTCAAGCCAATTTTGAAATTGGGCAACAATGTGGACTAAAATATCAGTAAATTTGAAGATATGGGGTTATTTTGACAACTTGAAAAATTAGGGGTATAATTGTCAGTCAATATAAGTAATGGTGTCAATTCTGCAATAAAACTTAACTGCCACGTCAGCAGTTAACGGCCAATTTTAACGGAAGTACCAAATGTGATTCAATTTCTTAAATTGTGGTACCAAATTGATCAACCTCATTTTCTATGGTACCACAAGTAGGAATCGCTATATAGTTTGGTACCACAAATGCAATTCTCTCTTAATTTTATTGTTTCCTTTTAAAAGAATTGGACCGGGTCGTGCCGAATCGGATTTTTTACCCGTTAACTTTTCACGGATCCAGTTCGGGATTCTACCAGATTTGTGCCGGAAACTTCTAAGCGGTAATTAGGTTGATCTGGGTAAAAGCCGACCCATTGACAAGCTTTAATCCCCCACCCCCTTTTGCATACAAGCTCCATTTCCGGAGTTATGAACAACTTTGATCCTTTTCGACTAATCTTTCCAAGGACTAAGAAACATGGGCGGGGGCATGGATCAAAATTTTCATCTTTTCCGTCGAAAACATCGAAAAATTTCTGTTTTGAATCACTCGAAACGAAAATAAAATGTATTTTTGAAACTCAATATTTGTCATGAAACTTTCTTTTTTTCTTAATTTAGTAACTTTTTTCATAATTTTTCCTAATTTTTCCAAAATGTTTCCGGAAACTTTTCGAAAAATTTCTTATATTAAGCTGATCGAATCATATATCGAAAACGAAACTTTGATCCATGGGCGGGCCGGGGTGGGGAATTTAAATTTTGTTAGTTAAATTTCATCTGACAGAGAAAGTAAGTATTGCTTTTGATGAATGTGGTGAAGGGAGGGATGCAATATTCCAATAACTCCGGAAATGGAGCTCGTATGCGGAAGGCCACTAGGACTACGCTTTCATCCGAAAACGGGAGATCTATATATTGCTGATTCCTCTTTCGGCCTCAGCGTAGTCGGCCCTGAAGGAGGATTGGCTTCGCACCTAGTAAGTGAAGTAGAAGGCCACCCTATACGCTTCCTCAATGACGTGGAAATTGATGATGAAGAAAATGTGGTATACTTCTCGGAATCCACCACACTATACCAAAGATGGTAATACTCCACAATGTGTATATTTTGGTTCCAATATATGTTCTATATGTGTATATGTATTGATCACTTTACCTTGTATATATGTTCTAAGGGAATTCATGCCAGCGATTCTTTCTCTAGAGACGACCGGAAGGCTGTTGAAGTACGATATCTCAACCAAAGAAGTGACGGTTGTGTTACCAAATCTTACTTTTCCCAATGGTGTGGAATTTAGTAAAGATCGTTCTTTTATGTTAATAGCTGAAACTTCGGCAAGTAGGATACGAAGGTTTTGGCTCCAAGGCCCTAATGCCGGAAAACTTGAGACCTTTGCTGAACTACCGGGCATTCCGGACAATATTAGAGGAAATTCAGAAGGCGAGTTTTGGGTTGCTTTACACTCAAAAAATGGGCTTGTTCAAAAATGGGTTCTTTCTAACTCATGGTTAGGAAAACTGATCTTAAAGCTACCTCTAACCAACGATCAGCTGCACGATTTCTTGGTGGGATTCAAGCCTCATGCTACTGCAATAAAGCTAAGTAATGAAGGAAAGGTTTTGCAGATTTTAGAAGACGTTGACGCGAAGACATTGAGGTATATTAGTGAAATTGAGGAGAAGAATGGGAACCTGTGGTTTGCTTCTGCGTTGGTGGATTATGTAGGAGTGTATAATTTGGAACAAAGTACACATGCTATATGAATATGGTACCTTCATTTTCGCTTGATTTGAGTATTGTGTTTGTATGATATGTATGATCAAAAAGGGTATTTTCGGGCTTTTATGTGTTATAATACTCGTGCCAAAAGTTGACCAACTTGCACGTGATTGCATTGTCACCAGAAAAGTGCTGAAAAATTGATCGGTGTAACACACTATATATAGGAGGGGACTTAATTGTAAATTTATTTGGCAAGTTTCGTGATCTAGCGGAGATATACATCATACTAGGGAGGACTTGTATCATATGTGTTCTCCGAACCTAGCTGTAAATGCACATAATATATCTAGAAAAATAAAAGAAAAAAATTCATTTAACATAAGCTCATGTGTTGACATATTTTTCCATTTCACCCTCAAATTTATTTAGCTTTTCCTTTTTATAATTTTGGTTAATCGGCATTCATTGAACTATGCGTTAATGCACGCTTCAAGCTTCTTAATCTACAGTTAAAAAAAAAAAAAAAAAATATGATGTTGGATTCTAGGTAACTAAATTCGCGTACCTCACCTTCACGCGCACACCGAATTCGCGCTCTGAGCGTCAAAACGAGATTCTCTATTAAATTCGCGAACTGATTAACTAAAATTCGCGAACTGGGTGAACTAAATTCGGGCTTTGTATTGTTATTTGTCATTTCAGCTATATAATTAGCTCCTAGCCGCCTAAATACACAAAAATGATGAAAAAATACAGTGCATGTCAGGAGCAGACCTGCAAAGTTGAAATTTGACCTTTCATCATGAGTGGTCAGTGGGTCCCACGATTGGCCATCATGAATTATTTTATAAAGAGTAGAGATTCATGTTGAAATAGTTTCGGCAAGGTGAAGTTTTAACCTAGTGTTGAAATAGTTACTCCCTCCGTCCCATTTTAATTGTCGTTTTAGGTGTTTTCACACATATTAAGGCACCTACTTTATTGCCTTAATTTTAGGGAAAAAACAAATGATATTCCTAAAATACCCTTACATTTTCTCTCTTCCTTTTTCTTTTATTCTCTCTATATTTCTCTTTCTATCTCTCTTGGAGTAATAAAGTAAGAGAGAGAAAAAGTAAAGGGCAAAATGGGAAAGTATGTAATTAATAGTGCATTGAAACTCTAAAGCGACAGATAATTTGGGACAAAAAAAATTCTCTAAAACGACAATTAAAATGGGACGGAGGGAGTAATATTTTAGATATGCCTATTATTTTTGCATTGAAAAGTAGTAGTCCGTAATTATAGAAAATAAAAATTAGTAGTTAAGACTTAAGAATTATCAATTTCACTTTAATACTTTCAGTAAGAAAATAAAAATAAAAGGGAAGATATTGCAGGAATATAAATATTTTGAAATGTTCAAGCTGACAATATAAAATAAGAATATATAATCTAAACATTTAAAAAGAAAATAGAATATAGACTCCACAACCTTTAAACAAATGTCTAAAATATTTCATTAAACACATGCTACATTTAATAAAATTTGTGAAGTGTCCAAAATTGTAATATATAAATAAATATAAATTATTAAAAATTTACGCTCTAAGGACGCTCTCAAAATCAATTTTTCTAAAATACGACGCTCCACGCTCTCGCACGCGCTCGACGAATTAGTTACCTAGGTTGGATTATGGGACTAGAATTATATTATAGCTGTAGAATAAAAGTAGAAAACATAGTTTTACCTTTAGTTCATCTAGACTCCTCAGCATAAGTTTAGCTTCCCCTCAGATTTCAAGTCCAGTTTTTCCTTTCTTTTTCATAGTCATCTCAAATGACTCAATCTGTCAACTTCATTTAATTTCAGTCCTTATTTTTTTTCACTATCATTTAATAATAATAAATTGTATTAAAATTTCTTACAATGTTATTAAATTTACAAATTATTAATGTTAATTTTTAAAAAATTAAATTTTATTTAAGTTTCTTAAATAAAGATCACATTTTTAAAATTAAAATGAACCTTTTTAAAATTAATCATAAAATAAAGAAATTTTTTATTTAAAAAAAAAGAATTTTATTAATTAAGAATAAATAAAAACAAAAAAAAAATATTGACTTCAAGATTCAAGGGATGAGGCAAGTCAATATTGACTTTCACCACCCCTTTGAGCAATGGGTTGTTGGATTCAAGAGAACCTCCCCCTTGGTCATTGTAGATGACCATAGATTAAACAATTTAGTGGCATATTTGATTTTTTCTTATTAATGTTAAATCTTTTAATATTAAATTTTATTTAAGTTTCTTAAATAAAGGTTACATTTTTAAAATTAAAATGAACCTTTTTAAAATTAATCATAAATTAAAGAAATTTTTTATTTAAAGAAAAAGAATTTTATCAACTAAGAATAAATAAAAACAAAAAAAATACTGACTTCAAGATTCAAGGGATGGGGCAAGTCAACATTGGATTTCACCATCCCTTTGAGCAATGGGTTGTTGAATTCAAGGAAACCTTCCTCTTGGTCATTGGAGATGGCCTTACATTAAACAATTTAGTGGCATACTTGATTTTTTCTTGTTAATGTTAAATTTTTTAAAATTAAAAGATTACATTTTTAAAATTAAAATTAATCATTTTAAAATTAATCATAAATTAAAGAAATTTTTTATTTGAAAAAAAGAAAAAAATTTATTAACAAAAAATAAATAAAAACAAAAACAGAAAAATACTGACTTCAAGATTCAAGGGATGGAGTAAGTCAACATTGGCTTCTACCACCCTTTTGAACACTAGATTGTCGGATTCAAGGGTCTCTCCCCCTTGGTCATTGGAGATGGCCCATATGGCCTTACATTATGTCATGACCCGACTTCTTAATCAAAGAATTTTTCCATAGCTAAATCTTGCAACATGATTCAACAACAAACCAGTAATATCAGAACCTCCAAATTAGGTGTAATTGAACAAATATCAGAGAAACAGAGAGATTAATAGAGAAAGGAAAGATAGAGAAGAGAGAGGTTTAGGGATAGGAATTAGATCGAAATTAGTAGAGAGAATAGAAAAACTGAATTCATTGCTTAATGTTCCCGGTTACATCTTGCTACTATTTAAACTAACCCTACACAAATTTTGTAATAAAAATTAAATCAATAAAAGAGAATAATCTTGGTGGTTTTTTCCAGCTGGACTGCCATATGTCATTCATCCATTGCCTCTAGCTATTAACTCCTTTAAATACTAAACGACTCCGTTTCTGATTATCACGGATATAACACATTAAACACAATTTAGTGGCATATTTGATTTTTTCTTGTCGCGTATAAGCAATATTTGTTCTTCTAACAAGTACAACCAGGGGCGGATCCAGGATTTTCGGTCGGGGGGGCTAAATAGTACAAAAATATCAGTCAAACATAAAACATATATTATGCACGAGAAAATATGGACTCGATACCAAAATAGGAAAGTGAAGTTCGACAAAAATAACCCCTATGAGATACTTTAGTTACACATGCTATCCCGTTATAGTCCTAAAAGAACCCAAAAATCTACGTGTTTACTTTAATAATTGACCATGACGGCTTCTCATTTTTTTAAATCGATACATGATAGCATCGTTTAAAATACAACCAAATATGCCCATTCGGTTACTAAGTTGATTCTTTACTATCTTCATAGTCGAAAAACTCTATTTACTTATACAGTTGCAACAATGTAAACAAACGAGAATGCAACATGCCTTTTAGTTGCAACCATCTCCTTAGCATGATCACCAGTCTATTTCAAACTAGAAATTTCATCACTTGATCGAATATTTCTAATATAATTTTCAAGTTGATTAGAATAGGCTGAGAGCTCGAAAAAAGAGAAGTTATTTGGATTGCAAATATTGGAAGTTAGGAAAAAATTTGAGCTTTAATCGAGGCTTGGATAGAATTAGATAATCTTGGGTTGAATTAATTGGACTAATTTTTTATTTGAATTAATTTTTTACTTGAGCTAGAGAATTGCTTGTTGTGCTAATTTTTGGGGACTATTTTTTTATTTTTAATCTAGAACTATACTAAGGACAAAAAAAAATTGAGGGGGGGCTATAGACCCCCCCTTGTCCCTCTCTGCATCCGCCCATGAGTACAACCATGTTTGAATTTTAAGAAGCAGCCAATTCAATCCCACCCACCAAAACATTAACCTGCACATACAAAATAACTTTTATTAGGGAAAATTGCAAAAATGGTCTAGTAATTATTGCTCGTTGACGAAAAAGTCCTATAACTTTTCGAGTTGGCAAAAAAGTCATTTAACTAAAATAATTTTGCAATTTATTCCTATTCTGGCCGAATTGAAAAAATTTGCCACTATATCCACCAAGTCATCCACCCCTTACTGAAGTTAAAAATTAAACCCCTTTTCTAACAAGGAAAATTGCAAAAATTGTTTCGTAAATAATACTAACTGGCAAAAAAATCTTTTACTATTAAATTATGTAACTTAAATAATTTGACAATTTAGTCATATTTTGGCCCATATAGAGATTTTTGGCCAAAATAGGATTAACTTGCCAAACTATTTTAGTTACAGGACTTAATTGCCAGTCTACAAAGGTAAAGGACATTTTTGCCAGTGAGCATTTATTACGGGACCAATTTTGCAGTTTTTTCTTTGTCAGAAAGGGGGTTAATCAAAAATCTTAATTCGGCCATAAATAGGATTAAATTGTTGAATTATTTTAGTTACTTGACTTTTTTGCCATTGAGCGATACTTATGGGACCATTTTTGCAATTTCCCCCTTTTATTAGGATTGAAAATGACAAGATTGGTAAACGTTCTGTTTCCTGTCAGGGTAAGAAAGAAAGGAAATTAACTTAAAAATGTTATGCAAAGCAACAGATATTCTTACAGGCTTTAAGGGAAATTCAGTTATGTGGAAGAATAGAAAAAGTATTAAATCATGAAGTTAGATCGGATCAAATATATATTGCTGGGATCTGATCTTATAGCCCTTTTGATGACATGATGCTTTCTATATTTTATGAGTATTTATTACCAATATTATAATATATGATTTAATTTGGCCATTTAGTTATTGTAATAGTCATACTTCGAATCTAGGGAGAAGACTTTAATTTGTAATTTTGGCATATGTTTTTAATATAGTATATGAGATCGGTTTAAGAAATATTCAACAATTTCTTTTGCCAGCAATGAGCCAATAGGGAACGTTTTATCTTAAATTACACTTAGTCCCATGCACAAAAGGAAAATAATTAATCATAATTTTAATTTTATGCCACAGCATCTAGTAGTAACATGACTCACCATGATCCACGCTTACCGTTTATGGAGTTTAATGATCATTATATAATCTATAATAAAATATGTAAATTTAGTTTTGTGATTATAATTACAAAAATCACACCAATCAATAAACTCAATTTATACTAGAATCATTTGTTAAAAACTTATTTTCCTATTATTTGATATAATCGGTATACAATATGGGAGTTAATATCAATTTACTCCATAATAATATTCATATTGTTCAATTTACCCCGTTATAATTTAAAGAACAGGACTTTACCCCCCTGTGAAAATTTAAGAAGCAATTTATCTCCCTCAACCGAAAAGTGTAACTCATTCGTCAAAATTGAGAGTGAGCATGAAAAGTATATTTGTAACATATGGGATAAATTGAAACATTCATCATAAGGCATGGGTACGTACCTAGAGATAATATTTAAAAAAAGGGTTAGTTATCCTTCTTTTAAAAAAAAGAAAAAAAGAAAAAAAAAATTGTTACCCAATCCCAAACACACAAAAAGAGCCTGTATAGTATTATGAGCCCCAAACGCAATACATAGCCTTGCCAACTTATTTAAGTATTTTATTAATTGTTTATAAATTATAATATAATTAATTAATTAACTTAATATATATCCATCCACATGCCAAGATCCCATTATAAATCTCCGGTCCATTTTCTAAGATTTTTAGATACTCAAATCTAAATCTAAATCTGTCTCAAACAATAAATAAATAAATAAATCTATATCATATTCATGGCAACCCCACTTGTTTACCAAGCCAAAGCGATGAGCATAAAACTAATTTTAATTGCAATAGCAATTGCTTTCTTCGCGATCATACTCGTCGCTTTTAATCATAATAATACACATACTCAACCAATCAAATATGAATCTCACGAATCCGTAATTATAGCGTTACCCGGCGGCGCTGTCGGGCCGGAGAGTTTCGCTTTCGATGGAAGTGGTGGCGGGCCATACACCGGAGTGTCGGACGGGCGGATAATCCGGTGGAGGGAGAATGAAAGCCGGTGGGTGGACTTCGCCGTGACGTCGCCGGAGAGGTGAGTTGTGAATTGTTTGTTTCGATAAAATAATTAATTTTACGTTCATTTTTGGTGCAAAATGCGAACATGTAATTTTCATGGCGCAGTATATTGTGATGTTGACAGTTTGGTGGTCCATGATATTAACCCCACCATAAAAAAGATAGGGTAAATTACGAATATCCCCCTCAGGTAAGGTCTAATTATAAAAATCACCCTTACGTATTGGGTATTACAAAAATCCCCCTCAGGTTTGTCACCTTCTTACAATTAACCCCTTACCCCTAAAATGTTCCATTTTTGCCCTTGAGTATTATTTGTATTGTTTGTAATGTCATATATGTTAAAATTTGGGTGCTAATTATTATATCTTATAAATTAGAAAAAAGATAATTATTTATTTACTACCAAAATAATTGATAAAATTTATAATTGCCCATAAGTTTTAATAAATATTGCAAAAAAATATTTATATATATTAGCAATTTAAATTGCAAAACATTAAATTAAATAGAATTTTAATAATATATTTTATAAATATGAACAAATTGTTTACACATTAGTTAAATGAATTTATTTTATAAAATAGTATATTTAATAAATTAATTTTTTTTTATAAATAAGATATTTTAGTTTATTAAAGTTTATATTGTATTATGAATTGAAATATTTATTGAAATTTATGGGCAATTATAATTTATATCAATTATTTTGATGGTAAATATATGATTATTATTTTTATAATTTACAATATATAACAATTAACACCCAAATTTTAAAATCTATAATATATTATAAACATTACAAATAACTTTCAAGGGTAAAATTGGAACATTTTAGAAGCAAGGGGTTAATTGTAAGAAGGTGACAAACCTGAGGGGGATTTTTGTAATATCCAATACGTGAGGGGGATTTTTGTAATTAGGCCATACCTTAAGGGGGTATTCGTAATTTACCCAAAAAGATATTTAAAACATTGGGTTATTTGCAAATTACGCTCTTAATTAGTTTAATTAACAAATATATACGTTATAGTATAATTTTTGTCAATAGGTATCCCCTTGTGTACAAATTTAGAATGTACAAAATTAAAATGAAACGCGCAAATATCCATCCATAAAGGATAAAGATTAAATATAGCACTTCATACTAATATTTCATAAAAACAGAATTAGGAGTAAAAAAAATGGGACGGGGAAATATAAAATTGTTACTTATAATATATTTATTATGTCTTATAATCATGAAAAAAGTTTTTTAATTTTTTGCTTTTAGAGAAATTTGAGCATTTTGAAGAGTTTATTATGCATAGACAGCATATATAAAAGATACATAAATCATCGAGCATGATTTAAACACACGTCCATACATGGATTTTAGTTGTTCGTTATATTTTGCAAATAAATTAATTATATTTTGTGTCGCGACTAGATATGTATATATTGTATTGTAGCTAATTCGATCTCTTTTCAATTACAGTTTTATAATATCTCTAATATTTAATTTTAAAAAGTATTGTATCTGTATTGGTGTACTACACTAGGATTTTTGCGATTACTGCAGAATATAGATACTTCTCTAAAAAAGAAAATAATTTAAATCCCCACATATATCCTAAATCATATATTCTATTTTTGGCAATGACAATCAAGTTACATTCCGATATTATTTATCATGTCCCAAATATAAATTTACTGTCACTGTTAATTGTAAATGCTATATATGATCATCTAACAATTAATATTCTAAGGGCCCATTTGGATGGATGGATTTGAAATGAAGAGGGATTTCAAATGAATGGATTTGAAATTCCAATGATTTGAAATCCATTCATTTGCAATCTCTTGTTTGGATAAATATTTTTACAAAGGATTTCAAATCCATTCATTTAAAATCCATTGTTTGGTATATATCATTTGTCTTATTTGAAATTCTCAATCGTGCCTTATAATTTGCTCTATGAGTTAATTCTTGTTGTTGATTTCGGGATAAAATCGCATAAATCGATTTGGGGTAAAATTATAATTTTTGAAAATTGAGGGACCAAAAGTGCAAATTCGGATTTCAGAAAATCTCTGGCCGAATTTAAAATATTAATTTTCTGAAAATTCCAGACTTAATTGGAACTTTGGGTTTTTCGAAAATTTGGGGTCAAATGGCAATTTTTGAAAATTAAGGGACTAAAGTGCAAATTTGGAATTTTGAAAATCAGGTTCCGAATTGAAAATTTTAATCTTATGAAAATTATGGACTGAATTGCAGTTCTGAATTTTTTAAAATATGGGGTCAAATTGCAATTTTTGAAAATTAAGGGACCAAAAGTGAAAATTTTTATTTCTGAAAATCAGGGGCCGAATTGAAAATTTAATCTTCCGAAATTAATTGAATAGCAATTCTTGGTTTTTTAAAAATTTGGGGTCAAATTGTAATTTCCAAAAATTGAGGGACCAAAAGTGCAAATTTGAATTTCTGAAAATCAGGGGCCGAATTGAAACTTTTTATTTTCTTTAAATACTGGACTGAATTGCAATTATTGATTTTTCGAAAATCTAGGGTCAAAATTGCAATATCCAAAAATTGAGGGACCAAAGGTGCAAATTTGATTCCTGAAAATCAGGGTCCGAATTGAAAATTTTAATTTTAGAAAATTCTGGACTGAATTGTCATTCTGGGTTTTTCGAAAATCTGGGGTCAAAATTGCAATTTCCAAAAATTGAGGGACCAAAAGTGCAATTCAAATTTCTGAAAATAGTAGCCGAATTGCAAATTTTAATTTTTTGAAAATTATGGATTGAATTGCAATTTTAGGTTTTTTGAAAATTCGGGATCAAATTGTAATTTTTGAAAGTATACAATGTGGACTTTTTTTAAAATGGATTTCAAATGACTAGTTTTAGGAGGAATTTCAAATCCACTTAAAATTGGCATAAAATTCATTGGACTAAAATCCAGGATTTCAAATGAATGGATTTGATTTTGCATCCAAATAGCACGATGGATTTGACAAGGGATTTCAAATCCACCCAACCCAAATCCATCCATCCAAATGGGCTCTAAATGTGACATGAATATGAATACGATACATGAGAATAAGACCTAAATCCATGGAGAAAGAAAGTCAACAATGTCATCTACTATTATTAGACATGTCTATTTTTAGCATACTGTATAAATCCAGCTCAAGGATATAAATTCTAGAACCTTCCAAAGACTTAATAATGAGATTTTTCTTAAAAATAGCTTATTACGTTATCATTCATACGAATATCTGATTTATCTATTTTTAGACCAATTGAATCATAAATTGGTACAATTTATGACGTAATATATTATTATCTAAGGCTTGTCATGAATCTAGGATAACCATGCTAGAGTACAGATTAATTAGTGGATAACTATTTTAGTGTGTATATACATATGTCATGCAATTTTTATTTGAATGTGCATAAATCGTGATATTTTAATTCCAAGAGAATAGCTATTTAAAAAATAATATAAAAAATGTACGTATTTACTTATTTAATTACAAATTTACATTTGAGTATATTTAAGCATTGTCGGGTCTGTAGTAAAGTTTTCCTAAATTAAAGTAATTAGGGTACGGTGTGGGGATTTGCTTCCAGGCATAAAGAGAATCTGGACCAATTACATGAAACCGAATCCAAAATATGAGGCTGTTGTGTTTAGATATGAGATAAAAATTCCAAGGATTTAATAATTAATCATATATATATTTTTTTAAAAAGACAAAAAAAAAATGGACAACGTGATAGGATTAGAATACTCGAGAAAGACATCAATAATTGAGTGTAGGCCTTGTTTACTGTATATTGGCCTATATGTTTTGAGTGAATATATTTTAGTTGAGTATTTTGAAGGGAAAAAGAAATGAAATTTGTGCAAAAATAATCGAAATATTACTTGAATATATTTTTGTTTGAAAATGTAAAACGAAGTTCGATTGCAAATTGCGATCTTTTCCAATACTAAGTCATTTATTCTTCAACTCGCAAATTGAGATCAATTTAGTGGGGTGAGATGGTTTGTTGAACACCCTTGATAATTTTAAGTTAATTTAACTGGTATTGTATTGTTTTAATGTGGATGAAATATTATTATTTTAAGTTAAGATATTTATTTTATAAGTCTAGACTAGTAGAAACCATTTCGAATAATATTCGGTCCAATAAAAATTCCATTGTTTTTGTAATTGGATTCTAAATTCCACCTGAATTTTGTACATTTGTCTAGTATAACAACTAGTCTTATTAGTCAAATATTTTCTATATTTATTAGATGAATATTAATAAATTAGGCTTAATCTTTCAACTAATATTGAATTTTCATAAATAGGAATGGTTGTGAAGGTGGTCATGATAATAATATACAAATGGAGCACTTATGTGGGAGACCATTGGGCCTGCGTTTCAACGAGAGAACGGGCCAGCTCTATATCGCGGACGCATATATGGGCCTTCTTGTTGTAGGCCCAAATGGTGGATTGGCCACTCCAGTTTTGAAAGAAGCAGATGGAGTTGGTTTAAGGTTCACAAATTCATTGGACATTGATCAAAGCAGTGGAGTTGTATATTTTACAGATAGCAGTTCACGGTATCCAAGAAGGTAAGCAAGCCTCTCTTATTTAATTATTTTATTAATTTCATTATCATTTTTTTTTATTATTGTTAATATTAGTTGTTTAGCCAAGGCAATTTAGATTGTTATATTAAATTATAAAAGTCTAGAGACTTATCTTTTGTCATGATTATACCTTATTAGGACATATTTAAGTCATTGAGATTGTGAGCAAAACGCCTCAAAATTTTCTTTATGACCTATTATCACTACAAAAAATTTAAATTTTAGTGACAAAATAGTAAATGACAAAGTGACAAGAATTTTAATATTATCACTAAACTGATATATATAGACACACTAGTAACATGAATTGTGAATAAAGTTGTCACTATTGACATTTAGTGATACCCCAATAGTGACAACTAAAAGTTATCACTTAATTATAGTGACAATATTTATTTTCACTAGGTTGTCACTGAAAGTGTGTCACTAATTGTCTATAGTGACAACTTAAGTTCCATAAACTTGTCACTAATAGTCATTAGTGACAATTTAAAAATATATTTTGTCACTATTGCACTTGTCACTATTAATATTGTGACAAAACTAATATTCTTAACACTAAATGTATGCAAAAAGTGACAATTTCAATAATGTCAATATTTTGTCACTAAAATCCATTTTTCTTGTAGTCTAATTAGGAATTCGAAAATGACCAAATATGTTTAATAATACAAAGGAAAAAAAGTTTGGAAGCGTTTTACTAATAATTGTTTTATTGGAACTGTTATATTATGGAAATATGAACTTGTTAACCTTCTATCGCAAAAATAAAATAAAAATCTTAATCAAATAAAGAATTTGGACCTATTTGTCTCGTATTTCCAAAAATATATTCAAATTTGGGGTAAACGAGACGAATTAAACAAGATTTATACTTTCTGAAATGAATTTATCTTCTCTTAATTTTTCTAAACTATTCTTAAAAAATTCAAACAATCAATAATTTTCTTATTTCCAAAAAAAAATATTACACAAACTTATATAACTTATTACACATAAGAAACATGATAAGACTTACACATATTACACCTACATCTTAAACTCTTCCAAAGTACTCCCCCCATTCCATTTTAATTGTCGATTTAGACTTTTGCACACGTATTAAAAAAAATCTAATAATTTGCCTAAATTTTAGGAAAAAAGTTAAAGTTATACCTAAAATATTCCTATTTTCTCCATACTCTTATTCTATTTCCTTCAATTAACAATTTCTTATTCTATGATATCATTCAATTGGTTAAAGTAGAAGAGAAGTAGAGAGAGAGAAACAAAGAGCAAATAACGATAAAATTGAAAGATATGTAATTAATGATGTATTGAAATCTTAAAACGACAATTAAAACGGATGTAACATATACTTAATTTTATATACCAAAATATTACGTAATGGAAATTATTTCACAAACATCCACTACTTTCATAAACTATTATACCAAACACGAACCAAACAAGGCCTTTGAATATGTACGCGTTAAAAATATCTTTACCGAAAAGATGGAATCATGCATGGAAGGGTAATAAAGAAAAAAGATAAGATAGGATAAAGAGCAGGAAGAAGAAGATGATCATGTGACGTCGATATATAGATAGATATGAGGATATATAATGGTCCCAAGCACGCATAGTCAATTGTCAGACAATACTCTTCCAATTCCAACCCACTATATGAAATTCTGGAGTAAATTTCTAAATAAAGTTTAAAAATGTAGTAAAATTTAGTTTTTATTTATATTCTGAAAATAGTGAATATGTAATACATTCAAGGGAAACAAATCTTATTCTAAGGCATGTAAGGAAATAAGAGTAAAAAGATAAAGAACATTAAGATTTAAGAGTACGTACGAATGAATAATTTATGATTATGATTATTATTTCATATATATATATATATATTTTGTAGTTCGTTCTTGTTTAGTTATATTCCATATAATGAACGGAAATATCTAATTCCTAAATCATATCTCATGTGTAACATGAAATATTGTTGAGTTTAAGAAATGTTTAAGTAGAACAATATATTATATAAATATTTTTTTTCAAATTATATTTTGTTTGAAATTGTTTTGTTTGTTAAATGAAATAAGTAACTGAATTTCACTAACACTCAGAATAAATTTTGATTTTCACAAATGTTCTATTATTAACTCAAGAACTAACTTCGAATATAAATGTTTTGATATGTAAATTGGACCCAAATTAATTTTTCGAGATGTGTATCGAGTAACTTTGTTTTATGCAGGAATTATATATCCGTGATTATTACAAGTGATAACACCGGAAGATTGATGAAATTCGATCCCAACACGAACAAGACAACTCTCCTCTTAGACAATCTCAAATTCCCCAACGGCGCTTCATTAAGTCAAAACGGCGATTTTCTACTTTTTGCAGAGACAACAACTTGCAGATTATACAAATATTGGCTTAAAAAACCAAAATCCGAAAATCTTGAACTCATAACGCAATTACCGGGATTTCCAGACAACATCAAAAGGAACAAAAACGGTGAGTTTTGGGTAGGAATCAATTCCAAGAGAAAGAAATCAACGGAATTGCTTATTTCAAATCCATGGATCGGGGATGCTTTAGTAAAATATATTCCAATTGATTTTACCAAATTGTATTACCGTTTGGTTGGTTTGATTGGGAGTAATGGAATGGGAATTAGGTTAAGTGTTGATGGAAATGTGGTAGAGGTGTTGGATCCAAAGAGATGGAAATTTGTTAGTGAAGTAGAGGAAAATAACGGGAGCTTGTGGATCGGATCGGTGACTAGGGATTTTGTAATTAAAGAGAAGGCTTGAGGGTAATTTAGTCAATAGGAAAATAATTATACTTGTGTAGTGAAACTTTTCCTAGGGGTTTTGTTGTATTAATAAAAGACATTCAATGTAAAAATTTTTTTCCTTTGTTGGCAGCTTAATTTAAATAAATTATACTCCTATTTGGCTATATATGGAGTAATTTCATATAAAGCTTTAGGGCACAGTGGTATTTAATTGTTATTTATCCAGAAAAAAATATTTACTTGTATAATATATTCATTATCAATAGTTTATATGGGCAAAAATATAGAATAGTAATTACAGTCAGCATGATCACTAGGAAAAAAATATTTATATGAAACATGGTCAATCAATTAGTAATATCATTTAGTTGAACAGTATATATGTAATAAATATATTTAATTTTTGGAATATTATTGTACATAACAATTTTAAATGATGTTCTTGATGTGTGCAAATTTGTATCCAAGGACAATTAAGTGTGAGTTTGGCCTAGCGATTCGAAAATCAATTATAGGAGAATTAATTTTACTAAAATTGATTTTGGTAATAATTGATTATAATAAAAATTAATTATAGAATAATTGCTTTTGTATAATAGCTTTTGCAAAAGTAACACTTTAGCAGCTTCTAAAATAAGTTGATTTTTTGCTTCTCGAGATCCCAAAAGCAATTATGATCTCGGGGGCCAAACACCATGAAAATCACGATTGAGCAAAAGCAATTTTTATAATCTGGGCCAAACACTTCAAAAATCACAATAGAGATCTAAAAGTGATTTTATGAGCTTCAACCGCTAGGCCAAACTCACCCTAAGAGACACTAAGATGACATAAATGAGAGTTTTGTAACGTATTTATCATTTAATTCTTGTGACGTCTTTCCTAAAAAAACTATTTTATTCCTGTATGTACCTATAAATAGGTTGTCCTATTTTCAAACAAACAAAGAGGACAAATTCTCTATTACAATTACAATACAGTTTTTCTCTCGATATTGAGTGCATATCTTATTCTATTGTTATGATGTTGTTATATATTGATGGAGGGCCAAAATTTACACATTTGCCCTGACACATTTGTATGAAACATCAATCCTAAAATATTTGAAAGACGTAGACAACTTAATTAATATTTAATCTATATATTTCAAATATATATACATTTTCATCGCAAATAAAATTAAACATTACAAAATAATTATAGCATAGCAATATTCGTTAAAAAACAATTAAAACACAACATTATAATTGATTTATTAGAACATAAATATGAATATAAACGTGGCTTTACTTTCTTAATATTTTTATCTAAAAGTATAGTTGGGGAAAGAAATGCAGACTTCTCATAAACTTCTCATAAACATACATGAATATAGAGTTTATATCGAACATTAGTTTTAGTTTATTGATTTTACTTATTGGAAACAAGTTTTATCATTTCAGCAAACTGCACTACATATTAATTTCAAGAAAATGTCCCCCTCCAGGTCCCATATTTCCTAGTATTTGATTTGAGTGGAATTCAAATAAAGATCATTTTAATTTTTCAAAAGTAGTGGGGCCACTGGAAAAAAATTCCACAAAAACTGGGAAGTCTTCAGCCATGAATTATTAATTGACTAAGAATCTCTGGTACAGTTGTACTACACCGGTCTCTCATCCCTTTCAGCCTCGAGTAATCTTGTGGCTTCATTACCATGAACTAAGTTATTCAAATAAGGACCACAAAAAAATAAGTTATTCAAATAAGGACCACAAAATTTGATTAGGTTTTCTACAATAATCTTGTGGCTTCAGTACCATGTGTCGCTTTATTTCGATTTTAGATAATTGGTGTGAGTTATTTCATAAGAATATCTGAAATACGATTTGAATTAAATATATAGAATGTGTTTGTTGGAATCAGAAAATTTGAGATGTAATTTGATTTGGACTGCGTTTTTTATGAGAATAAGTAAAAAATAGACTAATAATATCTTAAATCATTCGTTTTTATAGGATAGCACTTAGGAGATATAAAAAAATTGGCAAAACAAACAACAAAAAAAAATTACTAGTCCTTTAACTTTTATAAGGATGCGAAAATGAGATGCTTCTTTTTTGTAAACAGTTTACACTATTTCCCAAACAAGTTACGTTACCCGCCACATCACCTTGCCAATTCAGCTTAATGTGAAGGCAAAATAACATATTATTTTCCATCAATTTCTTCCACTACATATTGATTATTAGGGCAAGAAATATAAAAATCTCCCTTCAATTGTTCCTTGCCCCGGAATCGTGACAATTATGGGACACTAACTAAGTTCCGGAAAATTTATGATTCAAATTGTGGGTAAGAGAACTAAAATTGCAGCAATTTAAAACATAAATTATGTAAAATGATTGCAAGAAGTACATATGTCCCAATTTCATGTCCATATAAAAATTGAAGGACCAATATTACATTTTTGCTGATGAAAATATATAGGAGGGAAAAACACTTTTGATATAAATTTTAGTCCAAAAAACACATTTAGTACCAAACTTTTCAAAAAAATACATTTCATACCATGATTCACACTCTTTTGACACATTTAGTTTTACCGTCAATTTTCGGACGGAATTCAGCATGTGCCGCTCACGTGCTCGTTAAGTTGACAACGGTAAGGAAAACAAGCACGAGTTTTAAAGACCCGCCATTGTTAACTTAACAATCACGTGCTGAATTCTGTCCGAAAATTGATCATGAAACCTAAATGTGTGAATTATGATATGAAATATATTTTTTCGAAAAACTTGATATATCAAATGAGTTTTTTGAACTAAAGTTTGGTATCAAAAGTATTTTTTCCTCAAATATATTGTTTAGGTTTGGAGAAGCTTTGATGGATCTAGAAATACGAAAACTTGAGTTGGAACCGGTGATTGAACCGCCTCTTATATATGAATAAATACATATCGATTTTGCCCAAATTTCCATCAGGTGTGAGACGGGAGTAAAACCAAATCCCCAAGAACAATGTTTTGATCCAATATTTGCAAATGTCCAAATTTTCAAAATCTAGAACATTACTACTTTTTTGAAAAGAAAAAACAAATATATTATCGTGTACTGAAAAATTAAATATTAGAAAACAAATTAATACACATTTTTTTTTTTGAATTCTAACTTAAAAACTCTAATGGTCTCATACATTTTTCTTAATTCCAACATTGAAAAAATCCCGTTTTCTAAAATTTCAAATTCATAGAACTTCAAGAACGTAGCTTGTATTGTGAAACAATACTAAAACTAAAGAACAAGAGAGAGCACATGCAAGAGAAATCAAATGAATAAACTTTGAATTCTTCTTTTTATATGATCATATAAGCAAATACCTCATATATTAATAGGTATATTAAAAGATTCATTAGAGAGAAGATAAAGAACATAACTTACCTGCATCTATTAATGAATTACAAATGTTACATGTATCTAAGATAAGTATTATATTAGATACATAGGTCTAATTTCTATGCCGTATTCAAGGAAGTGGCATCCAAATTCAATTCATTTATAACCGCTTTAAGCATTTTCTACAATTGTAAAGTACCATATATTTTAGTTTTTTTCCCACCCTCCGAAATTTTAAAACATCTGGCCCTAATTATTATATACTCAAAGAGACATATAATTATACGCTTACTCATCTATTTGAAAGCTACATCATGAATTTATGATCCATGTTCAAACAATATCATTGATTGAAAATAGACAAATTAGTCATCTTTCTCTTGTTTGCACCATATATTATTACTCCAAGCTCCCCAACCAAGTTGGAGTCATACACAAAAAGTTTCATATAATATGTGAAATTTAAATATCTAATTTCAACATAGTTAACGTTTTTGGATTATTTAATTATTATTTATCCTTTGATAATTCAACTTTGCATTGCCGCCTTATTAGTTAAAATCATCCCTTTGGTGTATCCGAACAACTGCTAATGGCCAAACTGGTGACAATGATTAGTTGTTAGAGGTGGGGCTCACCTTTATGATGTAGACTCGCAATTGCATAGATGTTTTTGAAATTGCTGACACGATTTTTAACCACCTTATTCATTTGCCACGACGATTTCTCTTGTCTGTTTTACTAGATTTTTTGTTTATCTTATTAATGTTTCCCTTACTGATATTTTATCTTTCTAAAGTTCAAATCATCATATATATATAACGCGTAATTATAATATAAGTAATGAGTATATATCAAGGTTCAAAAACTGAATATGTTCTTATTAATCTTCGAATTAAATGATGGAATTTGGAATGTTACTTTGTGTTAACTCTTCTACTAAACGAATAAGTTATTTATTTTTTTGAAAAAAATATATCAAAAATTATTTTACATTTCAATTTTTTATACTTCCTAACTTGGCAAATGGTTCTTTACATTATCAAATGTTACTTTTAACTTTTCCTTAGTATTTTAATATATTAACGAAAAAAAATCTCTAAAATTACACCAAACTACAAAATTACATTCTATATATCAAGAATTGTTTCTATTTTTTTTTCTCTTTCCGAGTGAACCATAGGGTAAATTCATTAGTAATCAATATTATCCAGTACTAAATATGATATATACAAATCCTGGAGATTCGATTCGATATATGAAAATCAGTACTAGAAGCTACTTTAGCTAAAACAAAATCAACCGAATTAATCTCTCTTAACATTGAGAACTTTATCCAAGACTTGATTTCAATTAGATTTTCTTCCCTTTGTTGTACCAAAACTTATACTCTATTAATTTTAATCATATTTGCATGATATAAAAAATAATAATAAGCCCACCATTAATTTTTTTACTGTCAATTTAGTCCAACAAGGCTAAATATGTAATTGAACCACAACTATGCTCCACGTCCCTTTATCGGATAAGTGTATTTGTCATTAAGTTACACATAATCCCAAAATGTTTTATATTGTATTTACTACGAAAATATTTTGAGTTTGATCAAACACAATCTAGAATATAATTTCCGACTGCATGTCAACCCTTGACATATTGGGAAGGGGTTGCCCCCGAGTCATATTTCTAGCAGTTGTTTCTATTTTCATGAATTCTAAAACTTTAAAATTTTGTTTTTTCAAATAATTTTTTATAACCCACATATTTTCTAAGAAAATCAATATTAACAATCAAGAATATTCCAACATGTTACAAAAATCAAACAGTAAAAATAATTTGATACAAATTGTTCCGCATTTTCAAACGCATTTTTCAAAATTTGTTTGAGCTAGTAAAGAAGGGGATATGGAGTGGACAATTGTGAGTAGATTGATTAAATTAGACATTTTTGGGCGTGTTGCCCAAAAATATTTTAAATTTTTCGCGTGTGTTTTAAAATTTAAATTATGTTGCCTATAGTCTTGTTGTGTTGATAACACTTGGGAGAATTTTTCATTAGATTTCCTTCCATTTGTTGTACTAAAACTTTTATTTTATTAATCGTAATCTTATTTACTTGATAAATAAAATAAAATAAGCCCCTCCATTTTTTTTTATTAATTTAGTCCAGTAAGGCTAAATATGTAATTTTACCACAAGGATTCTCCACGTCCCCTCCCTGAGAAATTATGTAGTACAACCGCTGCACCACGTCATCAAGTACACGTGGTGCAGCCCACCAATACACTTGGGGCATGTGGATTAAAAATCCACATCACCCATATTCTGGCAGTGTGAACACAACTTTCTGAACCCCTATTTTTTTGGAACATGGCCAGAACATAGGGTGATGTGGATTAATAATCCACATGTCCCATGTGTATTGGTGGGCTGCACCACGTGTACTTGATGAGGTGGTGCAGCGGTTGTACTAAATAATCTCTCTCCTTGATTAGACAAGTTTATGATTGCTTTGTTATTTTAGGAGTTATATTCAATCCTAAAACAAATATATTATACTTTTTTCCTGGCTAAATTTTCCAGCTCCATGTCAACCTTGAAATTTGTTTAAAACAAATATATAATACTTAGATAAAATTATATTTGTCAATCCTAATACAAATATTATATGGAGAATCACTTAAAATACCCCAATTACACGGACCACCCTCCCTGTTCTAAGAATTATCCAAATTATCTTGATGCATTGAATTCATTAATATAATTAACTTTCTAGACGTTAATTCATTAAAAAGATATTTAAGTTTTAGAAATACCCTTAATTATGTATCATTTAAGAAATTACAAAGTTTAAGGGTGACAAACTGATTTCACACATTTTCTCACAAATTTCAATAAAAAAAATTCACCAACTTCGTCCCCTTTTTCCACCAATTTTACACTTTTTTCACTTCAAATTGTTTCATTAAATTTCACCTATGAGTATTTCCAAAATTCAATTTTAACGCCTCAAGGGGTAAATATAATAAATTCGATATTTCAAGGATAATTGAATAATTTTTCAATCATGCTTTGGACCTCATGGATTATTTGTCACTTGGATAAAATTTCCCGACTTCCAACCCCTGACATTTGTCTTCCACCCCAACCCACCCCCTATACAATCTTCTCAGCAAAATTACACCATATATATACGACATCGTATAATGTAGTCTCACTTCATTTGAATCATTTCAATATACTTGCTATGGCGAAGATCGGTAAACTTTTCACTACCCCGACGAAAACGCTGCGTTTTGTCCTTCCACGTGGCACCTCCGAATCAAAGTCTTTCTCGACCTCCATCGCGCTTGAGCCGCCTCCGGCGGAGGTGTTGACCGAGACAAAATTATCAGGCTTAGTCAAAGAGTACGAAGATTACCGGAGGAATTTGTACGGTGGATTGACTCATAAAGCTTTGCTTGTTGATGCGGTGGGCACTCTCGTCGTTCCCTCACAGCCAATGGCCCAGGTTTGATTTCCGATTTTAGCTAAATTACTAATTTCAAGTTTTTATTTAAGTTTTTCCGTTTTCAATTTTCATTAATTTGAAGTTTATTAATTGCATTTTATAATATATTACTTTATTTAGTTTCTGCTTAAAGGCTATTGTTATCCATCTTAGATATATCGACAAATTGGCGAAAAATACGGAGTCGAGTATTCTGAAAATGAGATATTAAACAGATACAGATGGGCTTATGAGAAGCCTTGGGGTAGATCTCGTCTCAGGTGATAATCTGTTAATCTGTTAATCTGTTTGTTGTTTATACAGTTTGAAGAATGAAAAAATAAGCTTGTAAATTAGATTATGTAGATTATCCAATTCCTAAAATGCATTTTATAGAAAATCTCAGATAATTAATATCCATATTTATCTCTTATCTCCATGTCTTACTTTTGAAGGTTCTGCATCAAATCCAATCTTCTCTTTATTTCATATTTTTCTAGTATGAGACCGTGACCATAAAATCGTGTTTCGAATTATCCCATCTTGTTTAGTATTTTAACTAATTTATTGGCAGTAGTGTAAATCTTTACAGTGTTCGATAGTGTCTGAACGCAATTTACTTACGTGCAGATATGTTAATGATGGAAGACCATTTTGGCAATATATAGTCACTTCTTCAACTGGTTGTTCAGATCCTCAATACTTTGAGGAGCTATATAGCTATTATACAACTGAAAAGGTTTGTTGGCTAAAGGGATTTGTTGAGTTTATTCATAAGTTTCACCTTTTGAATGTCACCAAAGCAGCAGCCAGCAAGCATCTATTTATTGTTTTTATTTCTACATGGTTTACTAAACTTTCTTCAAAAGCAGGACAAACATTATTTAAATGCTAATTTTAATTGCCCTTCATGATTGAGAATATGACTAAACACTTCAGGGTCCGTTTCCTTGGATACAGTTTATATGTCACGGCCATTTTACTTATATAGATCACTTATTCCTCAATAGGCTTGGCACCTGTGTGATCCAGATGCTGAGAAAGTGTTCCAAGCTCTTAGAAAAGCAGGAATAAAAGTAGCTGTTGTGTCTAACTTTGACACTCGATTAAGACCATTGTTCAGAGCTCTCAAGTGTGATCACTGGTTTGATGCCGTGGCAGTTTCTGCCGAAGTAAGTAGAAGTGATCTTTTTTCCCCCTAGTTTCTCCATATTTGTTGCTCTCATTTCTATAAATATGACATTTTTTTTCCCTAACAGGTTGAAGCAGAGAAGCCGAATCCTATGATATTCTTGAAAGCTTGTGAGCTTTTGGGAGTAGAACCTGAGGATGCTGTACATGTTGGGGATGATCGAAGAAACGACTTATGGGGTGCCAGAGATGCAGGTTGCGATGCCTGGCTTTGGGGAAGTGAAGTCACTTCCTTTAAAGAGGTATATAAACAATCAGTTTTTTTCACTTGCTATAAATCTTTACTCTATGCTTAGTTATTGAGTTTTAGTAGTACCACGTAAATGAAAATCGAATATCAAGGTTTATTTTCTGTTAAATTCAACTGATATGCAAGAACCAAACATATCGTTAACGTACGTTGGACTTAAAGAACTTTGTCTGCAATGTTTAGTGCTTTAAACTTTTTTCATTATTGTAAAAAAAAATTATATCGATGATTTTTGTCTCATTTTGGGGTTCAGGTTGCTCAAAGAATAGGAGTTGAGGTCTGAAAGTAATTCTGCCTCACCGAAAACACAAGCGAAAGGCTTCAACCTCTGAATAATTTTGTACATACCTTTTTTTTTTTTTTTTTTTTTGTCGCTGTACAATGAAAATAAGAGAGGTCATTGTGGATTTAGATAAGATAAAGAGAAAAAGGGTGTGTCTCAAACTGGTTATTTTTGTTGCCTACTTTAGCCGGTTTTGTGGAAGCTCCTGTTGTAAAGTTTTGTTTGGGCGAATGTAGAATTCCTCTCCCAATTATTTGCTTGTATTGCAATATTTAGTGTCTTATATAGTTTATTCTTATGTTAAATTATTCTATGGCATTCAAAATGTTTATTTGGCAAAGCTTTCTAGTTCATTTAGAGATGTTTATGTGAGAGTACACTAATTCTATGGCATTCAAACTGAAGGTACTTACTTTCTTTGAGCCACCACAACCATTAGAATGTGAGACTTATTTATTTTGTTCAAATTTATTCTTCCAAATGATACAACAATCACAAAGCTCTAAACTTCATAACTTGAGCTCATGAAATCCCCATATTCAAACCTTGTAATAATCAAGACCTCGATATTTGTCGAGTCCTGTAGTGAGGATCTTTACTCTATAATCACTTAAAAGAACCTCTTTGTAAAGAGGAGGATTTTCTTGTGAAACCAGTTCCTCGATTGGACCGTAAATCTTATCCCCATTATCAGGTCCGGAGAAAAAACACGCCACAGAAATTCTTGGTCCAACTCGACTGGTCTTCGCTCTATGCGTAGCACTTTTGAACTTCCCATTTGATACCAACTATATATATAATACTTAACATTAAAAATCAGTTTCAATGAATTCAGCAAAAAAGAAAAAAAAAACCAACTAAGTACCTGAAGAAGATCACCAATGTTTACGACTAAACCGCCTGGAATGGGTTGAATATTGACCCATTGGCCTTGATGTAAAACTTGGAGGGAATTGATTATTTGGTTTTGTAGAAGAATTGTGACGAATCCAGCATCGGAGTGTTTGGTGGTTCCGATTGTTAGTTCTGGTTGGGGACATGCTGGATAATAGTGGCAGTAGAGTCTGTGTCCTTTCGAGCATTCCATGCTCTTTAGGTGATCTCTTTCGAGTCCTAGAGATTCGGATAGTAATCCTAGGAGATTATTTCCCAATTTTTCGACATGCTTCGAGTATTCTACACTAGAGTCCCTATGAATTGAGTGCATGCACAAGATATGAAATGAATTAACACTTAACAGGGGTGTAGAAGCAATTACTTCTATAAGCTAACACTTTGGTATGTCTCTAAGTTAAGACATGCATTTCAGCTTTTCATTTTCCATCTTCTATAGCTCTCTAATATTTGGTTTCACAACTTCAACATTACTGGTAATTTTGATGTCAATTGAGGCCCAATTTCAAAATTGGCCCGAAATTCTCCCATGTGCGGACCATGTGACATGAAAAATGGGAATTTTGATCATTCAACGTCTTTTTCATTAAAAAAAAAAACCAAAATTCAAAATCTTAACTTTTCCTATAAAATTCACCAAACATTCCCTTGATTAAATTGTTACCCGCCTTTATTCTTCTTCCCCAAATTAAAACATTCAAGTAGTCTAGTTCTTGGTGGATGAATTTTTTTTTTTTTTTTGTAATGGAAAAGGCATTGAATGGTCAAAATCCTTAATTTTCATGTCACATAGCCCGCACATGGGGAAATTTCGGACGGTTATGAAATTGGGCCTCAATTGACATTAAAATTGTCACTGACGTTGAAGTTGCGGCACCAAATTTATCAATCCAAAAAGTTATGCAAGTAGAAATGTCAGTAAACTATAATTATAACATCAAAAATGCAATAATCCCTTTTTGACTAGATCGGTTTCATTTTGGCATCACACACACACACACATATACCTGCAAGAAATTGGCAACTCGTCTTCATAATCAACATGTTCAGCTGGGTCCGAAAAGGAAATAGCCAAAGTATCCTTCCAGCTTGCAGTTGCTGATGTGAACAAATCAAAACTAGAGTGAAATCTAACTCTTCTCGTCCCATCTCTCGTATAATACTTTTTTTTTTCTTCAACATCCATTTCATTAAATTCTCGCACACCTTCAATCATCCCATCAACAACACTCAATGGGATCCCATGATTCACCACTTGAAAGAATCCCCACTTTTCCGAAGCAATTCTTATTTCTTCAACGATTGCTTTTCTCCTCGTTCCACTAAGATCGATTACTGGAACCTCAAATTGAATCTGATTTTTGTGGGTCAGCAACTCTTGGGCGACTTCTTCAGATGGCTTGATGAAAATCTCTGGAATTTTTTTTAATCCAGAATCGATTAGGCCTTTTACGCCGGATTGAGTTTTGTCGAAAGCTTTGAGCATTTCGATTCTGTTTTCTTCTTCTTCAATTGTTCCTGCCATTTCTATTTATTTTGTGACTCCTTTGTTTTGTTTTACTGGGTTTATAGATAGAAAGTGGGGGCGAATTTCATGATTTGAATATATATATATATATATATATATATATATATAGTATCGATCCACTTGGTCATATTTATCACATGTCAGTTTAAATTCAAGGACTTGCGACTAATGATCTTCCTTCTGTCACTGTCACATCATTTTTATTCCATTAATAACTATATTCGGTCACACTTTTTAACTTATCATATTACATTATTTATATACGTGGTGTATTAAATATTTTAAATATTAAATATTTTAAATATTAATATATATGATGATATTTGATTTTATCTACTTATTAATGAAATATATTATATATTAATTAAATTATTTATTATAATTTTTGTTTACTTAATCAAGTTGATCGATGAACTATACCAAAGAGAAAGTAAAAAATTGTTGACTTCATCCAGTTTGTGGGGAACTTAATTGTTAATAATATGTATGTGTCATCAATGACGTGTTTTAACTTGCGAATGAAATTATATAAAGCTAAATGTAAAAACATCCCACGTGTTTTGCCTAATTATCAAAACCTTTGCAGATGAAGTTATGTAGAGCTAAATGTAAAAATGTCCCATGTGTTTTGCCTAATTATTAAAAGGGTAAACATCACTTTTGGTTCCTCTTATCATTAACTTTTTACAGAGTGATCCCTTTTATATTTTTTTTCCCACTTTAGTCCCTACTATAAATTATTTGTTTTACTTTAGTCATTTTCAAGTGGTCCAAGGCGATTCCGATAACATGTGATATGCTCATGAGGGCAATTTTGTCATTTCAAGTAAACTAACATGGATATTTTCGTCTTTCTAATTATTTAAAAAAAACTAAATATATAATCTCTTCCAAACTAGGCTTTCATTCCAATCGAACTTAATCGTACATTTCGTTCCAAACTGAAGTTTTTTCCTAAAATCTTTTTCAAACACCAAAATTGCTCGCCAATTAAACAATATCTAAAATAGTCTCCATAGTGAACGGACGAAAATGCCCTAAAGAATATTCATATGCATGTCACGTGTTATCGGAACCACCTGATAAGGACTAAAGTGAAACACATAATTCATAGTAGGGACTAAAGTGAAACAAATAATTCATAGTAGGGACTAAAGTGGGAAAAAAAATATAAGAGGGACCACTCTGTAAAAAGTTATTGATAAGAGGGACCAAAAGTGGTATTTACCCTTATTAAAATTTCCATATGTTATTTTTATTAGCCAAAATTCCATTGTTTTCTTTTTTATTAGCAAAAAAATTCACATGAAACTTTATAAATTATAGGGAGGTTGTTTTCAATTTATTAAGTGAATAGTGGGTTATTGTCAACTTTCAAAGTTAACATCATTACCAATTTTTATAGGTGAATGGGGATATTTTGAACTCTTTAGATGGGGTATAATTGCCATATTTTTTGCCATATTGGTTTGGGAAGGAATTTTCATTTTTCTGCTAATAAAAACATTAGCATAGGGGGGTGGATTTTATGATATTGTCATTTTCAACCAGTATATATATTATTTAAATTCTAGATATTCAATTTGACTGCTTATAATTGATATAAATTGTTGAACACAAAAACCTATCTTGTTCAGTCTTTTGTGATGGTAATCTCCCATTATTCAAACTTTGTAACACTGATTTCTTCAAATTACTCGATGAAATTTGACAAGACTGGTGGCTACGAACTCGTCTTGATAAGATGAACAAAAATCCCTAACTTAATTTTGGCACCCCATGTATCATAAATTATATTACAAAGTTCACCAAGCATTTAATGTCTGACAATAATGCCGTAAATGATGTTCTTTTAATTTCTAATAAGCTTGATAAGTCTCTGGAATTAGACATATATGCAGGGGGTGTCTATATGAAATTTTCCTATTTTCTACTACATTTTAACCCACATAATACATTTAATATTCACTAAAAATCAATTGATTTTTTTTTTTTTTTTTTTTTTTTATCTCTATTCTTTTCTGAAATTCAAATCCGTTTATCGAAAATGCATTTCTAAAGAAATTGCTATGTCTACATCATTAGCTTTAATATATTCATGGTATGGGTATATCATGCATTTAGATGCTTGGACTTTAATGTGAATTACATTATTCTCACGATTTTCTTTATACGCAAGTTCTTAATTGATTATATACTTAATTTTACATTATCCACGTCTTCTTTAATTTCAAGAAAATGTACCCCTCCTTGAACCTGTCTCATATTTCCTATTTGATTTGAGTGAAATTCAAATGAAAATCATTTTAATTTTTCAAAAGTGGCGGGCCACTGGAGAACAATTCCACAAAACAAGGACCACAAAAAATAAGATATTCAAATAAGGATCACAAAATTTTAATTTTAAACGTGCCGATATTAAATGATTGTCTCAAAATTGCTACGCAATCAAACAAATTAATTTTTTTGTCTTGCTGACGACCACATTATTGTAACCCACCAATTCATAAGCTTAAATTAAAAAAAAAAAAAAAAAAAAATAACACACTATTTTCATCAATTTCTTCCACTACATAGTGATTATTAGGGCAAGAAATATTAGAATCTCCCTCCAATTCTTCCTTCCCAGAATCGCGACAATTTGTAGGATTCAAATTATGGGTAAAAAGACTAATCTTTACTAAAATCCCATAAATAATTACCCCATTTTGAATTCCATAGAATAATTAAACATAAGAATAAAGTAATAAACTATGAGACACTATATATTGCGATACAAGCAAATAGTTAGGAGAGGAATTCTACATTCACCTAAACAAAATTGGTGCCCTTCGATCTATAACAATATCAAAAACTTTACAGCAGGAGTTTCCACAAATTCCGAAATTTGGCTAAAGTTAGCAACCAAAATAACCAGTTTGAGACTCTTTTATTATAAACAAATTTTATTTATCCAAATTTGAATATTTAAAACTGAATTTTCTTATAATGGTGTATGATTCTTTATGTCTAATTTACACGGCATAGTGTTTACAGACCTTAACAAAAGGGATCGACATGGTGGAATCCTTTTTTTTTCCCCTAATATTTGGAGAAAATGAGCGATATCCCACCAATCTATTTTGGCTAGCCTAAACTCGATTCAACGATTCAACTTGTCACCCATTTGTGCAATCAGTGAGATCGATGACGAAAACAATTTCCAATTAATAGGAAAAGAGACTAGACAAACTAATAGAGAGGAAAAAAATTAATATCAGTTATACGCATTCTTTAAACTATTTATTGATTTTCGATCAGTTGAATGTTAGAATTTTTTTATAACTTTTTTCATGTTTCCCGGAAATATTTGAAAACATATATATTAGAAAAATCTCGAATAGACTATTTCTATGAGAACATATACAAATTTTGATCCATAATCCAGATAAATCTTTAGGGAAAATTGCTTTTTTGGTACCATATGATAGATTGACTTGCACTTTTGGTACCATTGGATACGAAAATGCAAATTTGGTATCATAGGATAGGTTTTCATTGCAATTTTGGTACCAAACCCAATTTTTCTACAAAGTTAATGGCAATTTACCCCCTATGAAATGCATAATGTTCAATTTATCCCTCTATAATTTGAAAAAAATCAATTTACCCCCTGTAAAATTTTAATGAAGCAATTTACCCCCTTCAGCCGGAGATTATAACTCACTTTCCGAAATTGAGAGTATGCATGCAAACTATTTTATTTAACATAGGGGGATAAATTGCCACATTTATCCTAACACAATGGGTAAAATATCACATTATCATAATACAAGTGGATTAAGTGCCGCCTATAAAAATATCAGGGAGGCGATGTGGGATAAAATGCTCTTTTTTAAACCACGAGGGGTTAAATTGAACATTATGTATTTGATAGGGGGTAAATTGTCATTAATTTTGTAGAAAAATTGGGTTTGGTACCAAAATTGCAATGAGAACCTATCCTATGGTATCAAATTTGCATTTTCATATCCAATGGTACCAAAAGTGCAAGTATCATATCCTATGGTACCAAAAAAGCAATTTTCCCTAAATCTTTATTATAGACTAGAGTCAGAGAGATGTATCACATAGTTAATATTTATACGAGCCTATTGAACAAATAAAGAACAAATATTTATACGAGCCTATTGAACAATCCTGCCCAGGTCAATTCGGCCCACATTACACACTGTCCAAGTTCCCCATACAGCCCAACTGGCCCCAACACGACTTCAGTTTTCGAGTTTCTGTAGGTAAAAAAATCATAGCGGCTTCACTGATAAAAGCAAGGAACTGCAGCAGACAATGAATGAAGGTGAACCCAGCAAGCGGGAAAGCAAAACCCTTTGGTCTTGGTCTCGGTCTTGTTCTCTCTTTCACACAATCACACACACATAGAGAGAGAGAGAGGAAATGGAGAGAATCCACGTGTCTGTGAGACCGACCCCCATATCTCCCGAGGATGCGAAGACCACCCCATGGCGCATTTCCGGAAATTCAATTTTCATCCCCGATCCGCCATCCAAATTTGAATTTGGTATCTTCTTCTTCTTATCCGGCATTTTTTTGCTCTAAATTGTAGTGTATACTGTATATTGGTATTTGGAAAGTACAATGCATTTATCATGAAGTAGGGTAGTAGACACTGTTATATTCTGTCTCAATATTTGTAAATGCATATATGCTCAGTCTGGAGGTAGATTCACCATTTAATTTTAATTAATGACTTGGTTTATCTTAAATGTGGATGTTTAGATCATGTTTTTGGCGAGGACTGTAAGACTGAAGATGTGTACAGGGCTTGGACTTGTGATATTGTTTCGGCCGCAGTTTGTGGTTTTAATGGTATGCGTTTTAATAGTAATTGAGTTGGTTTTTTCTTGACATACTACTTCTTAAAAGTGCAATTATTTTGAGAATTTGTCTTTCCTACCTGTTGGTTTTGCAAGGAACCGTTTTTGCATATGGACAAACAAGTAGTGGGAAAACACATACAATGCGAGGATCAAGTTCTGAGCTTGGAGTTATCCCTCTTTGCTTTACAGGATCTTTTTAACATAATACAACAGGTATTCTGTTGCACTCTTCTTTCGTATTGATGTCTTATTTATTGCTTATTTAAATGTTTGAACCAGTAGCATAGACATGAACAGAAGGTTAAAATTAAAAGGCCAATCTACGCGGGCTTTTAGTTACTTCAATAGATTTGATTGATAGACCGCTTAGCTTTTAGGACTTTGGGATGACAACCATGAGATTACTATGCAAGTTGATAGCAGGAGCACTGTTGAACACACTGAAAGATGAACAAAGTAGCCATTATTGTCTTTTCTTTTTCCTTCAAAGAAATGCTTGCCAGCCAATGGTGGACTGGGGCCTGGGGGTGCATCAATTTTGGAGTAGACTGATAGTCAGCACCACATATGGTGCCTAGAATCTCCACACAATATCTCCCTACATTACTTCTCGTCTGGTTACAAGCCCATTCTGTGAGGCTCGGCAGTCAGGGTCGTCAATTTCATTAATATCTCTTTTTTAACACTTCTTTCATGGCTCTAAACACATGCCTTTTCTTTAAGAGTTGTTGCAAATTGGAGATAACTGCAGTCTAATGCTTTTTTTTTTCCATTGAAGGAAATCGACAGGGAGTTTCTTTTACGTATGTCTTATATGGAGATCTATAACGAGGAGATAAACGATTTGTTAGCTCCCGAGCATCGAAAACTGCAAATTCATGAGAGTATTGATGTACCATTTTACCTAAATCTTTTTACTCAATCTAGTTTTTGCAAATATAAAGTACAAATCTTATAACCAAAGAAGTATATATGAACTACAATTTATCTATGATAATGAAGCGAGGAATCTTTGTCGCTAGTTTAAGAGAAGAAATTGTGGCATCTGCTGATCAAGCCCTTGAGTTTATGGCCTTTGGAGAATGTAAGTTTTTATCTTTATATGCTACATTTACTGATTTTATACTTTTCAAGTTTTGCTTTAGATCTAGCTAATTCCCCTCCATTCATTCCCATCCCAAAACAGAAGATTCAGAGAAAACCTGTTTCACCCTCATTTAGTTATTCATACTAGGTTTTTGTGACTACAATTTAACTCTTCTTTCTATAACAAATTTACAGTACATCGTCATATTGGAGAGACAAATATGAATGTGTACAGTAGCAGGTCACATACAATCTTCCGCATGGTATGTATGTGATTATTGATTCTTGTCATATTTACTTTGAATTTGGACTTGTAAAGCAAGTATGGTAATTTTATTGTGTGTGTGACTTCACATTGCATGTGAATTTTAAAGACATTGTGTACATTCGATTAGCAATTGTGTACATTTGATTATGTACATTCGATTAGCCACTGGTTATCATATTTGTCCACATGATCATATTAGGAATGTGTTCTTTCTTTCTTCTCACTTTCTATATCTGTTGTTATCCATTCAAGCACAATAAAATTACCATACTTGCTTTACAAGTCCAAATTCAATGTATTTTGATATTTTTTTTAATATAATACACAACCTGATAGAATGTGCTCCTTGTCACTTATGCTGCTCAAGACACTATTGGAATCAAATTTGCCTATTGCGGCCTGTTGTATCTATATTTTGTTTGATATCCTATGATTATATATTGTACTTCTTTTTCAACTCTAGATTTGAAAACATTCAAGAGGGTTCAGCATACTACTTTCTTCGGAAGCTGTTACTGTTGGCATTTATTGACAGCTTTAATTTCGATACCTATAAAAGATATAGCGGTAAACTAATTCTATAATTTCTGCAGAGTCCTGAGAATGCTTTTTTACTACAAAAAGCACTGTATGATACTGTTAGGATTGAGATACCAATGGGGAATCATAGAAAGATAATAAGTAGGAAGTGGCCCGGCAATTATCACCCGTAGCCCTGCAGTAAAAAAAAAATCAACCCAGCAAATATGATGGCACGGTTAACAACTAACACCCAATGGATAGCCAATTGTTTGTATTGACACTCGTCTGATTGAACCCATCTCCCAGAATAAAATGAATACTCAATCATAACAGCATTATACTACAAAAAGCACTGTATGATGCTGTTATGATTGAGTATTCATTTTATTCTGGGAGATGGGTTCAATCAGACGAGTGTCAATACAAACAATTGGCTATCCATTGGGTGTTTGTTGTTAACCGTGCCATCATATTTGTTGGGTATGGGAAGCACTTAGGCCTGCATTAAACATAATATTGCATAATATCTTTGTTGAATAGGTGTTTTTTTTTTTACCGCAGGGCTACGGGTGATAATTCCCGGGCCACTTCCTACTTATTATCTTTCTATGATTCCCCATTGGTATCTCAATCATAACAGCATCATACAGTGCTTTTTGTAGTATAAAAGCATTCTCAGGACTCTGCAACAATTATAGAATTAGTTTACCGCTATATCTTTTATAGGTCTCGAAATTAAAGTTGTCAATAAATGCCAACAGTAACAGCTTCCGAAGAAAGTACTATGCTGAACCCTCTTGAATGTTTTCAAATCTACAGTTGAAAAGGAAGTCCAATGTATAATCATAGGATATCAAACAAAATATGGATACAACAAGGCCGCAATAGGCAAATTTGGTTCCAATAGTGTCTTGAGCAGCATATCTGACAAGGAGCACATTCTATCAGGTTGTGTATTATATTAAAAAAAATATCAAAGTACATTGAATTTGGACTTATAAAGCAAGTACGGTAATTTTATTATGCTTGAATGGATAACAATAGATATAGAAAGTGAGAAGAAAGAACACATTCCTCATGTGGACAAACCAGTGGCTAATTTTGTTGTCTTGCTAGCTACCACATTATTGTAACCCGCTAATTCATAAGCTTAAATTAAAGAAAAAATAACACACTATTTTCATCAATTTCTTCCACTACATAGTGATTATTAGGGCAAGAAATATTAGAATCTCCCTCCAATTCTTCCTTCACCAGAATCGCGACAATTTGGAAACTGATTTTAGTTCCTCAAATTTGTATGATTCAAATCGTCGATAAGAGGACTAAACTTTACTCAAATCCCATAAATAATTACCCCATTTTGAATGCCATACATAAGAATAAACTATGAGACACTATATATTGCAATAAAAGCAAGTAGTTAGGAGAGAAATTCTACATTCGCCCAAACTAAACTTTACAACAGGAGCTTCTACAAAATCGGCTAAAGTAGGCAACCAAAATAAGCAGTTTGAAACCCTTTTATTTAACTACACTATAAACAAATTCTATCTATCCAAATTCGAATATTTAAAACTGAATTTTCTTATAAGATTCTTTATGTCTAATTTACACGGCATAGTGTTGACAGGCCACCCCTTTCCGGAAATTCAATTTTCATCCCCAATCCGCCATCGAAATTTGAATTTGGTACCTTCTTCTTATCTGGCATTTCTTTTGCTCTAAATTGTAGTGTATACTGTATAGTGGTAATTGGAAAGTACAATACATTTATCATGAAGTAGGGTAGTAGACAATGTTACATTCTCTGTCTTAATATTTGTAATTGCATATATGCTTAGTCTGGAGTTGGATTCACCATTTAATTTTAATTAATGACTTGGTTTAACTTAAATGTGGATGTTTAGATCATGTTTTTGGCGAGGACTGTAAGACTGAAGATGTGTACAGGGCTCGGACTGGTGATATTGTTTCGGATGCAGTTCGTGGTTTTAATGGTATGTTTCTTAATAGTAATTGGATTGGTTTTTTCTTGACATACTACTTCCTAAAGGTGCAATTATTTTGAGAATTTGTCTTTCCTACCTGTTGGTTTTGAAAGGAACCGTTTTTGCATATGGACAAACAAGTAGTGGAAAAACGCATACAATGCGAGGATCAAGTTCTGAGCTTGGAGTTATCCCTCTTGCTGTACATGATCATTTTAACATAATACAACAGGTATCCTATTGCACTCTTCTTTCGTATTGATGTCTAATTTATTGCTTATTTAAATGTTTGAACCAGTAGGATATACATGAACAGAAGGTTAAAATTAAAAAGTCAATCTACGCGGGCTTTTAGTTACTTCAATAGATTTGATTGATAGACCGCTTAGCTTTTAGGACTTTGGGATGACAACCATGAGATTACTAGGCAAGTTGATAGCAGGAGAACTGTTGAACACACTGAAAGATGAAAAAAGTAGCCATTATTGTGTTTTTTTCCCTTCAAAGTAATGCTTGCCAGCAAATGGTGGACTGAGCATCAATTTTGGAGTAGACTGATAGTCAGCACCACATATGGTGCCTAGAATCTCCACACAATATCTCCCTACATTACTTCTCGTCTGGTTACAAGCCCATTTTGTGAGGCTCGGCAGTCAGGGTCGTCAATTTCATTAATATCTCTTTTTTAACACTTCTTTCATGGCTCCAAACACATGCCTTTTCTTTGAGAGTTGTTGCAAATTGCAGATAAGTGCAGTCTAATGCTTTTTTTTTTTCCATTGAAGGAAATCGACAGGGAGTTTCTTTTACTTATGTCTTATATGGAGATCTATAACGCGGAGATAAACGATTTGTTAGCTCCCGAGCATCGAAAACTGCAAATTCATGAGAGTATTGATGTACCATTTTACCTAAATCTTTTTACTCAATCTAGTTTTTGCAAATATAAAGTACAAATCTTATAACCAAAGAAATATATATGAACTACAATTTATCTATGATAATGAAGCGAGGAATCTTTGTCGCTGGTTTAAGAGAAGAAATTGTGGCATCTGCTGATCAAATCCTTGAGTTTATGGCCTTTGGAGAATGTAAGTTTTTATCTTCATATGCTACATTTACTGATTTTATACTTTTCAAGTTTTGCTTTAAATCTAGCTAACTCCCCTCCATTCATTCCCATCCCAAAACAGAAGATTCAGAGAAAACCTGTCTCACCCTCATTTAGTTATTCATACTAGGTTTTTGTGACTACAATTTAACTCTTCTTTCTATAACAAATTTACAGCACATTGTCATATTGGAGAGACAAATATGAATGTGTACAGTAGCAGGTCACATACAATCTTCTGCTTGGTATGTATGTGATTATTGATTCTTGTCATATTTACTTTGAATTTGGACTTGTAAAGCAAGTATGGTAATTTTATTGTGTGTGTGACTTCACATTGCATGTGAATTTCAAAAACATTGTGTACATTCGATTAGCCATTGTGTACATTCGATAAGCCACTGGTTATCATAATTGTCCACATGATCATATGAGGAATTTGTTCTTTCTTTCTTCTCACTTTCTTTATCTGTTGTTATCCATTCAACAATATAATTACCATACTTGCTTTACAAGTCCAAATTCAATGTATTTTGATATTTCTTTTTTAATATAATACACAACCTGATAAAATGTGCTCCTCGTCAGAAATGCTGCTCAAGACACTATTGGAACCAAATTTACCTATTGCGGCCTTGTTGATATGTTGTATCCATATTTTGTTTGATATTCTATGATTATACTTTGGACTTCTTTTTCAACAGTAGATTTGAAAACATTCAAGAGGGTTCAGCATAGTACTTTCTTCGGAAGCTGTTACTGTTGGCATTTATTGACAGCTTTAATTTCGAGACCTATAAAAGATATAGCTGTAAACTAATTCTATAATTGCTGCAGAGTCCTGAAAATGCTTTTATTCTACAAAAAGCACTGTATGATACTGTTATGATTGAGATACCAATGGGGAATCATAGAAAGATAATAAGTAGGAAGTGGCCCGGCAATTATCACCCGTAGCCCTGCAGAAAAAAAAAAAAAAAAAAAAAAAACGTATTCAACAAAGATGTTATGCAATATTATGTTTAAATGCAGGCCTAAGTGCTTCCCATACCCAACAAATATGATGGCACGGTTAACAACTAACACCCAATGGATAGCCAATTGTTTGTATTGTCACTCGTCTGATTGAACCCATCTCCCAGAATAAAATGAATACTCAATCTTAGAGCAGTGCATTCGATTAGCCATTGTGTACATTCATGAGAGTATGATTGAGTATTCATTTTATTCTGGAAGATAGGTTCAATCAGACAAGTGTCAATACAAACAATTGGCTATCCATTGGGTGTTAGTTGTTAACCGTGCCATCATATTTGCTGGGTATGGGAAGCACTTAGCCCTGCACTTAAACTTAATATTATATAATATCTTTGTTGAATAGGTATTTTGTTTTTACTGCAGGGCTACGGGTGATAATTCTCGGGCCACTTCCTTCTTATTATCTTTCTATGATTCCCCATTGGTATCTCAATCATAACAGCATCATACAGTGCTTTTTGTAGTATAAAAGCATTCTCAGGACTCTGCAACAATTATAGAATTAGTTTGCCACTATATCTTTTATAGGTCTCCAAATTAAAGCTGTCAATAAATGCCAACAGTAACAGCTTCCGAAGAAAGTACTATGCTGAACCCTCTTGAATGTTTTCAAATCTACAGTTGAAAAAGAAGTCCAATGTATAATCATAGGATATCAGACAAAATATGGATACAACAATGCCGCAATAAGCAAATTTGGTTCCAATAGTGTCTTGAGCAGCATATCTGACAAGGAGCACTTTCTATCAGGTTGTGTTTTATAATAAAAAATAACAAAATACATTGAATTTGGACCTTTAAAGCAAGTATGGTAATTTTATTGTGCTTGAATGGATAACAGCAGATATAGAAAGTGAGAAGAAAGAAAGAACACATTCCTCATATGATCATGTGGACAATTATGATAACAATTGGCTAATTTTTTTTGTCTTGCTAGCTACCACATTATTGTAACCCGCTAATTCATAAGCTTAAATTAAAGAAAAAATAACACACTATTTTCATCAATTTCTTCCACTACATAGTGATTATTAGGGCAAGAAATATTAGAATCTCCCTCCAATTTTTCCTTCACCAGAATCGCGACAATTTGGAAACTGATTTTAGTTCCGAAAATTTGTATAATTCAAATTGTCGATAAGAGGACTAAACTTTACTCAAATCCCATAAATAATTACCCCATTTTGAATGCCATACATCTACTTATAAATATATTTCAGATCAGTCTATAACTGATCTAACTTCTAAGATTATTTTGACCAAATACTATGTTTATAGAATTTATTTTTACAGAATTTAGAATTATTTTTTAATTCATAAAATTATTAGTGGAGAAGTTAAGATTTGAAAGAGTTGGGAAGAGGAAAGTAACTCCCCGCTCAAACCTAAAGCAGTTTCATGGTATTTGAATTGGTGGAAAGAAGGTTTGGTTGGAACCGTTGTACTCCTATCCTAACTGTTTCATCTAAAAGGCTCCAATTCCATATCTATTTTTCTTTCACTGTATATGGACGGACAGACATATAGATTTCTTCGTGATGTCTCTCACTGGAAAGGAAAAATCAGTGGAAGGAGAAAAACTACGTCATTGCTAATGCCTCGCTATCCTACTTGATATTCTATAATATGTCCCAATGAAGAATCAATGAGGAGAAAAATCAGTTTATCTTAAAATTGCAATGGAGAGGGGGGGCCAGGGTTCATCGTGATTCTTTCTATGGCCCAAATTCAGGGCCTTCTTATGTTACCACTGGAAGTACTTTGAGGCTGCTTTGAGGGAGTATGATTTGTGGTTTCGTTTAAATATCTAGACTGAATGCCTGATAATTTCTTTGAGTTATTACAAATTACTAGTTTTGTCTCACTTTTCTATTTTTCCACCAGGAATATGCTTGGTTGTGGGAGAAAATGACACTACAAAAAAGATCGATATTGTACTCAGGACGAAAGGAATTATGTGTTTGGCAAGTCCATCTTATGAATAAGATGTTAGATATTGGTAAGTCCAACTTACACATTATACTTACCGTGAATTCTGAGGGTAACCTGTTTTGGTGGATATGTAAGTTCATTTAGTTGTTAGATTATGGAAAAAATAGCAAATCCAGATTTATGTTGATTGTAATTAAATTAATGCAGCCCCTATATTCCACGCTTCATGTCCCTATTGCTGTCCTTTGTCCCAAATTCACGAGTTACATTTGAGTGATGAGCCAAAGTGTGGAAGGAGACGAAGTTTGTCAAAACTTTAATTATGAGAAGGCCTGGTGGTACTATTAGTACAAGGAGGATACCACAAAACTCAACGTCATTTCAGGTATTGGTCTTTAGCTTGATTTTTGAAGTGAGCAATGTGTTGATATCAATTATGAATGCTATCTTAATGTCCATTGATGGTTTGATGACCAACAAGAAACTTACTGAAATTCAAGATATTAAAAACTTGAATCTAACTTAAATTCATGCTGTCTATTATATAATTTTGCTGAACTCATTGTTTAAATTGGGTTGGGTTGAAGAAAATTGTAAAATTTGTGAAGTTCGATCTACGCTAGAACTGGAAGGGCGGCAGTGAGTTCTTCTCCAACTTTTTTTTAATAGCAGTTCTTCCACAACTTGCTTTAGCTTTCAATTTGTTATATATCATTGTCATTAGCAACATGTTTGATCAAAAGAACACACTAAGAAGCTCTAAGAGAACTATGAAGTTTGTGTTCCCACGTTTTCCAAGAGTTTGTTGATTTGGACTTTACTGTTATCGTATTGTGTAATGTTTCAATTCATGGGATTGTTTTCTAATTCTATCATATGTATTTGGTTTTGTTAAAATTTGATATGTGACATGGAGTCTTATTTTTCTTAGATGTTTTGAATGATTTTATATATTTTTGGTGTAGGTGCATTGCCGTGAATGTGCTAAACAAAATGGGGTAAGCTTTTTACACTTATATTTTGTAACATGTGAGGATTGTATTCACTCTTTTGGTGTCAATTTGTATAGGTATTTGATTTCATGTCCATTTTTAAAGGTGTATTTTTCTTTGTTCTTGGAATCTCCAATTTTTGCTTTCATGAATCTTTTATCATGAATTTTTGGTGATATTGAGTAACTCATGATTTTAATGTATTTTAAGATTGTTAAGACGTATATGCGTAAAATTAGCTTAATGATTGCCATCATAGTATAAATTTTCTTGATGCTTTTGTTATATGTTGAATAGTTAGTTTAAGTGGCAAGAGTGAGTGGTTTTATGCTTTTAATTCCAGTCAATTATTAGGCTAGACTATGCCTGAGACTTTTGACGCGAAAAGTTGTGATGTAGGCAAATATGAGGTGAGTGGGGGTGTAAGACTGACAAAGAGAAGAGTTGGTGTAGTTTTTGTGCATATTTCATTGAACTTAAGATTTGGGGGTGTTTTGTGGCTTAATATAATATTCAAACTGGAGATAACTCACTGGAGCATCTTAAATCTTTATTCTCTACAAATACAAAATTTTATTTTTTGATTGGGTTGAAATGTTTCAAAATATATATTTATGTTTAGTGTCATATAGTTTTAATTCTTTGACCTTTGAGTAATGGTTATGGTGATGTCATGAACACCAATTTATATGATCTAGGGTTCTTTCATTGTGAATTTTTTCAGGAACTACTGAGCAACAAAATGTAGTTAAGAATGAGAACAGTGCATTATATTGAGGTTAGCACAAGTATATTGTTGGAGCTGTTGAGGGGTGGGAAATTAAACTTGCATAGCACAAGGAATTATAGGATATTTGATGAAATTATTTTTGGAGGATACTTGATGGACGACATAGACTGCTTGGATGAAAAACTGCAGCAAAGAAAATGGCACTGGTTTCTCAGAGATCCTTGCATAAAATTGGTATTGCAAGTATGCATTATATATCATGATGCATTTTTACTTTCTTTGATCGCATAATGTCTTTCTTCAACTGTACAATTAGAGTTAGAATGTACAAAAGTTAGAGATTTGAAGTTATAAAATATTGTTGAGTTTGTATTCATTATAGATGAAATGATTGACGTAGTTTGAAATATTATGCTAAAAATTTACCTTGAAATATATTTAAAAAGAATATTGTATTAGGAAAAAATGTTTGCCTCCTTTTGAGTGAGATTGATAATATAATATTTTTGGTTATTTTTCATAATTTATTATGTCAAATTATATTTTTTGTTATTTATTTCAATTGGGCTTTTTTTTGTTTCTTCATTTTATAAATAATTGCAATTTGGACTATCACTTTAGTCTTCATTCTTTTTATATGTCAAACCCATTATTATTCTCCTACTAATTTTTCAAAAAGTACTGCATAAATAAAATTTAACATGACTTCGTGCATAGCACGGGGCGTATACTAGTAAGAATAAATTATGAGACACTATATATTGCAATACAAGCAAATTAGGAGAGAAATTCTACATTCGCCCCAACAAAACTTTACAGCAGGAGCTTCTACAAAATCGGCTAAAGTAGGCAACCAAAATAAGCAGTTTGAGACCCTTTTATTTAACTACACTATAAACAAATTCTATTTATCCAAATTTGAATATTTAAAACTGAATTTTCTTATAATGGTGTATGATTCTTTATAATTTACACGGCATAGTGTTGGCAGACCTAAACAAAAGGGATCGACGTGGTGGAATTCTTCTTTTTTTCTTTTTCCTAATATTCGGAGAAAATGAGCGATATCCCACCAATCTATTTTGGCTAGCCTAAACTCGATTCCATGATTCAACTTGTCTCCCATTTGTGCAATCAATGAGATTGATGACAAAAACAGTTTCAAATTAATAGGAAAAGAGACTAGACAAACTAATAGAGAGGAAAAAAATTAATATTTGTTATATGTAATCTTTAAACTATTTATTGATTTTCGATCAGTTAAATGTTAGGATTTTTTTTTAATAACTTTTTTCATTTTACCCGAAAATATCTGAAAACATAGGGCCTGTTTGACTCGCATCTCCAAAATTTTTTTCCCATTTCCGAGCGGCGAGACAAACAAGCATCAGTTTTTCCGAAATAATTGGCTTCGGGAGATTATTTCCCAAAGTAAGTGAGCTAGTAGCCCATTTTCTGTACATTTTCTAGTAGCCCATTTTTGTAGCTTACTAAGTCAACACTATAAGGCCACAGTTTCTCATTTTTAAGCCTACTCAGTCAACTATATATAGCCACAGTTTCTCATTTTCTCCTCCTCTCTCCTCTCTCTTCTCTTTCATCTTTCCAACGATGTTCAAACCATACATTAAAACTCGATGTCTGGTTATTCAATTAGTAATGTTTCATCACATATTGGTCCCGTTCACAACTGAAAGCGTGTAGCGTTGTTGACTCGGAGACGGTTGGCTCGGCGTGGAAGGAATAATAGTCATGATTGGTCGGATAACTGATCGGGTTCATTCCCACCTTCGTGGAATTAGTTTCATTCATTGTAAAATTGCCGTTAATTTTTATTATGTTAGACAATATGAAGACAACTTAATATGTTATTTTCGTACGTAAATTAATTTGGATATTGTGTAATAACTATTGGGTTAATATTTTAAGGATATTGTGTAATTCCTGTCATATTTAATATGTCATTTGAATGAATTCGTCGGTGAGATAAAATAATTAAAAGGATTTTATTATAATATTTTATAATAAAAAATTCAAAAAATAAAAACTAATCTACTTTATTTTTATTATTTTAAAAAGCTCAAATAACAAATTATAAAATATTATTTACTACAAATATTACATATAATACATACACCAATAAATTAATTATATATAACTAACTGATGTGACATAAAGTCTTACACTATTTTACACCTAATTAACTAACTCAAACCTACCAAAAAAATCTACACCTACTTTTTTTCCGAAACAACTCTCCCAAAACCCAAACAAACAACATTACGTAAATCGAGATTATTTCCCAAACCTCTACTACTTTTCCAAATCACTCTCCAAAAGGCCAAACAAACAGACCCATAGTCACTTCGATTGAGCGGAAATTTTTTTTTATCCATAATCCAGTTACATTTTTATTATAGACTATAGTCTATAATAAATATTTGTACGAGCCTATTGAACAATCCAGCCCAGGTCAATTCGGCCCACAGTACAGACAGTCCAAGTTCCCCCATACAGTCCAACGCGTTTCAAGTTTCTGTTGGTAAAAAAATCATAGCGATTTCACTTAATAAAGGTGAACCCAGCAAATTAGAAGGCGGGAAAGCAAAACCCTTTGGTCTTGGTCTTCTTCTCCTTTCACACAATCACACACATAGAGAGAGAGAGGAAATGGAGAGAATCCACGTGTCTGTGAGGCCGAGACCCCTATCTCCCGAGGATGCGAAGACCACCCCATGGCGCATTTCCGGAAATTCAATTTTTATCCCCAATCCGCCATCTAAATTTGAATTTGGTACCTTCTTCTTTTTATCCGGCATTTTTTTTGATCTAAATTGTAGTCTATAATGTATAGTGGTAATTGGAAAGTTCAATACATTTATCATGAAGTAGGGTAGTAGACAATGTTACATTCTCTGTCTCAAAATTTGTAATTGCATTTATGCTCAGTCTGGAGTTAAATTCACCATTTAATTTTAATTAATGAGTTGGTTTAACTTAAATGTGGATGTTTAGATCATGTTTTTGGCGAGGACTGTAAGACTGAAGATGTGTACAGGGCTCGGACTGGTGATATTGTTTCGGCGGCAGTTCGTGGTTTTAATGGTATGTTTTTTAATAGTAATTGGATTGGTTTTTTCTTGACATACTATTTCCTAAAAGTGCAATTATCTTGAGAATTTGTCTTTCTTACCTGTTGGTTTTGCAAGGAACCGTTTTTGCATATGGACAAACAAGTAGTGGAAAAACACATACAATGCGAGGATCAAGTTCTGAGCTTGGAGTTATCCCTCTTGCTGTACATGATCTTTTTAACATAATACAACAGGTATCCTATTGCACTCTTCTTTCGTATTGATGTCTAATTTATTGCTTATTTAAATGTTTGAACCAGTAGGATAGACATGAACAGAAGGTTAGAATTAAAAAGCCAATCTATGCGGGCTTTTAGTTACTTCAATAGATTTGATTGATAGGCCGCTTAGCTTTTAGGACTTTGGGATGACAACCATGAGATTACAAGGCAAGTTGATAGCAGGAGCACTGTTGAACACACTGAAAGATGAAAAAAGTAGCCATTATTGTCTTTTTTTTTCCTTCAAAGAAATGGCTGCAGCCAATGGTGGACTGGGGGTGCATCAATTTTGGAGTAGACTGATAGTCAGCACCACATATGGTGCCTAGAATCTCCACACAATATCTCCCTACATTAATACTCGTCTGGTTACAAGCCCATCCTATGAGGCTCGGCAGTCAGGGTGGTCAATTTCATTAATCTCTCTTTTTTAACACTTCTTTCATGGCTCTAAAGTCTAAACACATGCTTTTTCTTTGAGAGTTGTTGCAAATTGCAGGTTAGTGCAGTCTAATGCTTTTTTTTTTTTTTCCATTGAAGGAAATCGACAGGGAGTTTCTTTTACGTATGTCTTATATGGAGATCTATAACGAGGAGATAAACGATTTGTTAGCTCCCGAGCATCGAAAACTGCAAATTCATGAGAGTATTGATGTACCACTTTACCTAAATCTTTTTACTCAATCTAGTTTTTGCAAATATAAAGTACAAATCTTATAACCAAAAAAATATATATGAACTACAATTTATCTATGATAATGAAGCGAGGAATCTTTGTCGCTGGTTTAAGAGAAGAAATTGTGGCATCTGCTGATCAAGTCCTTGAGTTTATGGCCTTTGGAGAATGTAAGATTTTATCTATATATGCTATTTTTATCGATATATGCTACATTTACTGATTTTATACTTTTCAAGTTTTGCTTTAAATCTAGCTAACTCCCCTCCACTCATTCCCATCCCAAAACAGAAGATCCAGAGAAAATCTGTCTCACCCTCATTTAGTTATTCATACTAGGTTTTTGTGACTACAATTTAACTCTTCTTTCTATAACAAATTTACAGCACATCGTCATATTGGAGAGACAAATATGAATGTGTACAGTAGCAGGTCACATACAATCTTCCGCATGGTATGTATGTGATTATTGATTCTTGTCATATTCATGAATCTAGTGATTCAGCTAATCAAGAGCTTGTGGATAAGATCATTGAGAGCAGGGAGAAAGCTGAGGGTGCAGAAGCTGACTTGTCATGTGATGCAGTCCGTGTTTCTTTCTTGGTACCAATTTTATTCTTGTATCTACATCCATATATACAAATTAAGATTCTCGCACTGAGATTAAAGGACCTTGAAATATTTCACCTGGACAACTGATGCTCATCTTAAAGTAGAGGAATTTATGTGGGAGTGGTCGTAAGAATTTAGTCTTGTTTTGTATAGGAAATGCAATTTCAAGTGAAACTTATTTTAGATAATGATCATATGACATTTTTCTTATATGATTCAAATGTTTGACCTCACTATGATGAGGCAAGAACTGAACACATTTATCTCCTATTCTTGCACATGTTATACTTGACAGTACTTGTAACTTGTTATAAATCATTTAATACAATATGCTTGATGTAGTACTAGTATTACATTATATTATATGATTCACAAATTGAATAGATATACATATATATGTATGTATTATAGTGATTTATGTTATTGTATATAAAATTATATATATTTATCCTTGAGATGAATTATATAATGTTCAACAATATGATGTAGCCAACAGGTTTTCAACTAGTAAATGGAATAGCTTTTTAGGCCATATACAGTCTTGGTCACATTTTTTGACATCCATCTCCAACTAATAACCTATTACATTAGAAATGTTTAATAATATGTTTTTATATAAACCACATGTTTTAATATATAAATATTGTAATAACGTATATTTAAATCGTATTAACAAAATTTAATTGAAGTGGGAAAACTTTTCCTTATTCATGCAATTACTGATGTTTTAGCAGAACATAGGCTTCATATGTTTTCCCTTGCACTACTGTTGGGGGAGGGGGATGCGTTTAGATTATTTAATAAATTCAGAGAGTCTGTTAACCCAACATACCATGGTTGATTCATTCCAAATGAAGGTTTGAAGCATTAATAAAATTAAAAGGGACGAAATTCGTATAGACATTGTGCAAAAGGGGCTGTGAATTGGTCTCTATGGCCAGAGCAGATCAATTTTCAGTATCAATATTGATTATAATTTTTCTGGGCTGAAGTACAACAAATTGATATTCTTCAGTCTTTGGCTTACTGGATTATTGTTTCATTGTTGGCAATTTTTGTTTTACTGGTTTATTATTTTCTTTCCTCTGTACTCTTGTAATTTATTTTGTCTGCAAATTATTTTTCATGCAATTCCCCTTTTTTCTGTTCACTATCACTCTTCTTTTACTCATTTGGTTTGTTTTCTCGTCAACTTGGGAAGAACTTGGTGGATCTTGCTGGTTCAGAACGTGCTACGAAGACTGGAGCTGAAGGTGTTCGTCTAAAGGAGGGGTCCCACATCAATAAAAGCCTGATGACTTTAGGAACTGTCATAAAGAAACTGAGTGAAGGTGTTGAGAGTCAAGGGTAAGTATGAAGTACACTGAAATTAAAATTGAAATTCTATATTTGTATGACCCATTGCTAAAATATTACAGAGGACATGTCCCCTATCGAGACAGCAAACTCACACGCATTCTGCAACCCGCGCTAGGTGGAAATGCGAATACTGCCATCATATGCAATATTACACTTGCTCAGGTGAAAGTTTGAATCTTGGTAAAGCTTAGTTGGAAGATATAATGTTGATTTCAGAGAGAATTGTTGATATTGTTGGTACCATCTTCTTTTGCCGTTTCATGAGATGTAGTTAGCATAACATATTAACATGTACTGACTGCATGCAGTTGTAATTTTGGGAGTTCCTACATTTATAAAATTTCCTTTTCTTTTTTCTCTCCGATGATGAGTAAGTGCTTTTAGATGTTCCCCCCCACCATCTGCAGCAGAACAACGATTAGTTATGGTTTTTTATTACTGGTTTTAAAGCTAAAAATGGGAAGATTTGAAGTCTTAGACCAATCTAAGTTGGTCCATGATTGGATAATGCTCTCTTATCTCCTATAGTTATGTTGCAAAATTCTAAATGCATACTGTTTCTTCATGGCTGGACCTGGGTGTATGTGTCTTCAATGTTTCAGCTTTAGAATACAATATGAAATGACTTAAGTACCTCAGATAAGTTGGACTTGGATCTTTCTGTATCTTCTATGATATAACCGTACATAGAAATTCTAATGGGTGCATGTTCTTATACTCGACAAAATCTTCTTTTATCTGGTACCGTGTTCTCATTTTCAACTTGAGGACATGGTTTCTAGTAGCGGGATTTATCACCTTTTTCTAAGAAAGGCCTATCTTCCTTTTTGCTTCTACTATTTCCTCCCTTTTGGCTGATTGTTGCCTTTTTCAATGTTCAAACTCAACTGGTTTGCCCCGTTCTTCTTGCATTTTACTCATATATAATAGTCCTTTTAAAGCCATCAGTTGGACTTTATTTAATTGCAGATCCATGCTGATGAGACTAAAAGTAGTCTTCAGTTTGCAAGCAGAGCATTACGTGTAACAAATTGTGCTCATGTGAATGAGGTAAAACTTCGAGTGCCATTTTCCATGCGGTTATAATTTTATATATGATTCACCCACCTATTAAAAAAGGTCTATTGCATAGTATTATTTTGATCATTTTGTAAGGGCTCATCCTTACATGCTTGCAAAAGAATTTGAAGAATAGGGCATTGGAAATGACTTCTTGTTCCTCTGTTAACTATTATATGTATTTGACCTACTCCGATGGTAATGGCAGATATTGACTGACGCTGCCTTGCTAAAGCGTCAGAAGAAGGAGATTGAGGAGCTTCGAGGCAAATTACAGGTTGGTATAGGTAACTATGTGCAATCATGTTCATTATATTGGACTGATCCAACTATATTAATGAGTCATGGTAGCATCCTAGTTTACCCTTATAACTTGCTTGTTTTCCTAGGGTTTACACACAGAACATCAAGAAGACGAAATTTTAAATTTGCGGAATACATTGCTAAAGGTTCGTGAATACTTGATTTTTTACATTAAGGTACATATTTGTTACAAAACTCAAAATATTTTATTTAGTCCACAGAGTGAATTGGAGAGAGAGAGAATTGCTTTGGAGCTAGAAGAAGAAAAGAGAGCTCACGCTGAACGTGAGAAAAGGTTGCAAGAGCAAGCCAACAAAAGAATAGAGAACTTAAGCTCAATGGTGTTTTGTGCTAATAAGGAGGAGACCAGTGATGTCTTTAAGAAGGTTAGTTATGTTATCTCTTGTGGTATTCTCTGGAACTTGTACGATACTTACAAAACACGAGTTTGTAGAGCACTGACACAACCATTTTTAACAACTCTAGCATATGTGAAGCTCTATGGTCAGCCTATGGATGGTGAGATAAAAATGTGAACACACAAAATTTAAAGATATTATAGCAATAAAAATTGTTTTCTCCGGCTTGAGATTGAGTAATTAGTCCCTTAGTGAAGAAACAAGCTGTGGTGAACCCTGCTCTTAAATTTCTTAGCTCATCTACATCATATAGGAATTTCATGGATTTAAATTGCCCTGGATTTCTCTACAGAATGTAACACAAAGTTATTCAAAGTTATGTCTCATGGCAACAAAACTAGTAAAGGATGCTGATTGAAGTTCATTGAGTTAAGCGGATAGGCAAAAGAGATCTTAAAAATGAAATAGAATAACACATTAATTTGTATATAGGTGTTCGAAATTGCGTTTGCACTTTGTATTCGTGATTTTGTCAGTCCATTGCGGAGACTTGGAGAAGTGATTAAGATGTCCCATGGACATACCTTAGCCAAATGTTATACCCTTTCATTTTTATTAAGAAACTTAAAAGACATGATGATAAGTCAAGTTATTCCTAGTAATTGAGAACTAAAAAAAACAAAAACAAAAACAAAAGGAATTGCAAGTTCCCATCCATCAGTATTAATTTGCATCATATTCTTTGACTCTACTTTACATGATGTTTTATGTGTTCTCTATGGAAGGCAAAAAGGCGTGATACCTGGTGCCCTGGAAATCTTGCTAGGGAGAAGTTGAAGGAGGTAATGGGTTCTACCTATGAAACTGAAGGGTTATTAATTGTTAACGCATAGAAAAGAAACAATGATTCTTTTTTTCTGCCTGCAACAACACGTAGAAAAAATATTTGGTTCTTTTTGGATTTGGATAAACTGTTACTTTTTGGATAATCAACCTGTCTAAATAAAGGTATCAGAATTACCTTGACATCTTGTAATTTAGGCACGAAGATGCATGGTACTCGTAAAGATGTGCGATGTAGTCTTCTTAGACGGAAATAAATGTGAATGTTCTCCTCTATATTCTATCAAAAGCCCAACTGTTAGCACATAATATTCAGTTAGTTTTCAATTTTTTAAAGTTGGTCTAATTTTAGCAACTGATTGCCCTGAGGTTTTGATACTTCCATGTATACCTTTATCAGGTAGCTAGCGTCATGCTAGTAACCAACAGCCCATACTTGCTAGTGTACTTCATTCATTTTGTTGATCATTCAAATTACTGCATTTTAATTTTCAGGAGTATTCATTAACATTCTTCCTTGATGATTTAGTTGTCTTCTGTGGTTGAAAAGAAAACTGTTGAAAAATCAACAAGAGAAGATCGCACAATGGGGCCACTTCTTCCTTTTGAAGATTTAGTTAAAGAAGAAAGTACTGAGCTTTGCAAGCAAGATAAAGGTTGCAAAGATAGTGCAGTGGATGACTGTACTCTTCCTGATCCACGTGCTCTGCTGCATGTTACCAGTCGGAGAAAAGTCCCCTCCACAAAAGTAAATTTACCAAAGGTTCATATCATAATAGCTCTACCTTTACCTTTTCGATATGCTTTTAGGGTTAATTTCTTCTTTTACAGGAGAGCAATGACTTGGCAGAAATACAAACAGAATATGAAAATTTGCTTCTAAAATATGAAACTCACGTAAGTTTTCCTACTCTATTGTTATAATATGATGCATGTTGTTATTGTAGCTAACTTAATCCTTATTACAGAGGACGATAAGTGACATTCAAATTGATTACTTAGCGAGGAAACTTGCTGAGGCTGATTTTGGTGTGGATGAGAAATGCAGCGAGTGCGCAACACGGAATAGCACTGCTATATCTCATCCAGACGGAAATAGTAGTTTAAGAGAGTCAGATGTTATTGTGATAAAGCAACTTCAAGAAAAGGTTTTCCTTCTTCATTTTATTTCATTAAGTTTCTCCTAGTCTTGTGTCTATTGACCTCACTTGGTTGCTGCCTCTCTGTTGAGAGAGCTGTGTGGATTAGGGTGAAACTGGAATTGTTGTCTTAGACTTCTAAATTACGGGTTTAGATGCTATGAAATGAGTCTTTTGGTATCTGATGATGAAGGTTGGGGCTACCTAAAATTTGGAACTTAGAAAGATACTTTTAGGAAACTTGGGGATTCGAAGAGACGGTAATGCCCATAGTTGGTCAATACAATTTAAGTTGAGATGAGATCCTTAAAAATAATTAATTTTATATAATAAATTAGTAGCTTCAATCAATATATTATAATTTATATTCATCAAAACACCAGAAAACCAATATTTAAAAAAATAACATTTTTCTTCCTTTAACATATGGAGGATACAGTGGAAAGGTTACATAGAGTGTTTTGAAAAGAACAAATAATCATGTGCAGTTTGCTAGAGTTCTATGGTTTCCAGTAGTTCTGGTTTGTCGTTTGTGACTCCCACTTACTGATGACAAAATAGTTCATTAGCTGTCTCTAAAATGTGGAAGGTGCGATTAATTATTAGAGTTTTTATTTGCTTAAGAAGAAAAGGTCAATGCATGGTCGTTTTTAGATGCCTTAGCAATGAAGTGCATACAGATTTAGATTAATTTCTGAGCTATAAGATGTAAAATTCAAAATCAGTTTTGATTGCATTGGTTGCTTGTATAAGTGGTGCAATCAGAAGTCTGATTGGCACCTTCAGCCTTTTCAGTAACTTTGTACCATAAGATTTCCATAATTGTGCTGATTTTCTGTTAAGTCTTCAACTGATTTCTATTGCCCTTCCCAGTTGTGCTTTAGATTTTTCATGGTGTCAATGCTTTAGAAAATTTGATACGCAGATTGCCCTTCTGGAGATGGAGAAGTCATCAAGCCAGCAAAATCTAGATTGTGCATTTGGCTTAGCCACGGAGCAGACTTTATTTGCACAGGAGAAATGTGAGAAGGTTTGTATAGAATTTTTTTTCATGATTTGAGATTGCTCCCTTCAAGTTATTACAGTATTGTTTAATACAGCTTTATGAAGAACTTCTGCTTGCACGAGAAGAAGCAACTCTAGCTCATGAGACACTTGCTTCAAAACAGACTATAACGGTAACTGGCCTAGAGTTTCAGCATATATCATAAACTATATATGTGATTTTCACATTTGACTCCCTTTACAGACATTTTTCATGTTTAAATGTAAAGATGCTAATTTATTTATTTATTTTTTTATTTCTACCAGGAAGAATCTGATTGGTTAATGAGTCTGATAAAAGAAGCCCAGGAAATAAAGCTGGAATTTCAAAATTCAAAACATGTTATCGAGTCTATCTCATCAGTTGTGGAAGAACTTCTCCATTTTTTGCCAAATCTGCTTCTTGTGAGTAGACATCTTCAAACACTGATCATGGAGTTTGACCTTAATGATATTATACGGCCGATATAGGCATAGCTGACAGAATAAAGAAGAATACCTGTATTGGTTAACATTAACAAATATATGCAAGTAAATTTATATCTTCTGTGTTTAACTTGTATTCCTTTTTTTTTTCCAAGTTATTTGCCAATGTACATACAATCATACTTATGATGCTCCAATACATGGTCAGTTTGAGTATTATAGATTCACTAGTTTTTATTGCAAGTGCAGGATGTTACACCTTCAGCCTCCCAGAATTCAATTAAAATAAAATCAATTATTAGGAGCCATGAGGAGGTACAATCTTGCTTGAGAAACAAAGTACATGAACTTGAGGATGAGAAGGTATGGTACTTCTTTGTGTAAATACTCAAGTAATTTATATAAATTCTGTGTTTGAAATTTCTTTGGTATCTTCTTGGAGTGTAGCTTGTTCTAGATACTCAAGCTTCAGAGCTTCGGAGTAAAATAGAAGAATTAAATCTAGAAGTTGAGAATTCTGCAAAATTTGTTGCGGTTAGTTGCAGACTCTATTTTGGATTCTTCTTGTTTGTTTAGTCCACATCTTGACCCGCTCATTGTTGTTCCAGGAACTTAAAGAGGAACATGAAGTGGAAAAGTCTGAATGCCTTTCTCAAATTCAAATGCTACAAAGGGAAATCTCATCCTTATCATCTTCTTCCATGGCAAAGGAAAAGGAAAGTATCAGAAAGGATTTGGAGAAAACCAAACTGAAGTTAAAAGATACAGAATCTAAGCTTAGGAATGCTATCCAGGATAAAACAAAGCTTGAGGTCTCACACCATTTTTCTTTCTTTTGATTTTAATATGCCCTTGAAATCAGACACTATGTGACGGATGCATTTTGCTTGATGCCAGGGTGAGAAGTCATGTGCAGAGAGAGAAATTAAAAGACTGCAAGGCCAGCAGGTTAAGCTTGAACGTGATATGAGCAAACGCGAATCCATAATCGGCAGAAGGCGTGATTCAACTGTTGACACGAGCTCAAACATGTTTGATCGGAAACGAGCCAAAGGATCTTCTGCTTTGGCTGAACATGCTATGCAGGTAGTGGTAGTTGTCAGTTTGTGAATTAGATAATGTATTACATTTGATATTGCTCCTGAAACAAATGCATTTCTCTACACATGCACACACTCACACCCAAAAACAGAGGTAATGTGTGATTTCATGATGAATATAGAAAAGGAATGAACATATGAATAAAACTTATTTCTACACCACCCTGTTTGTGATAACATGTCCAAATCAACAGGGAAGAACACTAAACTATTGTAATAATAACTGAGAAGGATCAGATCTACATCTTTTAAATGAAAATGAAAACTTGACATTATAAACATTGAATGATCATCATAATTGAAGTTGATCACCAACAGGTGATTGGTCTAGTGGAAGGGACTAGTCACTACAAAGTAGCGGGCTGAGGTTCGAATCCTTGTTGGGAGAGGTACCCATTTAATGTGCTCAACCCGCCTCGAAGGGATTAAACCCTTGGGAATCCACAAAAAAAAAAAGTGAAGTAGATCAGATCGATATTGCTAGTATAAAATGAACAATCAAGTGATTTAGTTTTTTGATACAGTGATTAGTCAGCTGCCACAAACGGAATCATGTTTTGTTTTCTTGAATGAAAGATTGTATTCTGTTCACAATTACTCCTTTTATTTTTTGCCCCTTTGAGGGACTGGAAGTGGATTTTTATGCCTTTTATACTTACCTGTTAGAGCGCTTGTTTTATTGTGTGCTTGTGTTCATGTTAATCGCCATTAGTTTCCTTTTTATCTAGGAGGAGCACAAGAAGCTAGAAGTGCTTGCGTTTGAGATGGAGGCAACAATTGCATCTTTAGAAGATCAGCTAGCAATGACAAATGAGGAAAAGAATGAAGCCACTTCTAGAGCTGAGATTTTGGCTTTTGATTTGCAAACATTGTCCGATGAGTTGCACATTTCACACTCAGAGTTGAGTACATTGAAGGAAGAAGTTTCAACTCTTGTAAGCTTTCCCTAGTTATCTTAATACTCACGTTTCCCAAAATCCTTCGTTATCAATTATCATTATGTGTTACATATATTTGCTAAATTAGCAAGGTTTTTTGTTCATTTATCCAAATTTACATTGACAATATTTCAGCGAACAAGTTTGGAAGAATCTAAGTTTCATGGACTGAAATTGGAGATCTCTCTTAAGACATCGTCAGAAGAAAAGGAGGAGTTGTTAATGGTACTAATAAAAAACATTTATTTACAACTTCATGTAGCAAGCTTATCAACAGTTGGATTCTGTCCTTTCTTGCAGCAACTTACTGAAGCACTTTTGTCAATGGAGGAGGAGAAGGCCATATGGTCATCCAAGGAGAAAGCTTCAGTGGAAGTCATTGAAGGAAAAGAAAAACTACATACCACTGAACTTGCCCTGTTATCTAAAGAATTGTCAGAGGTAATCTAAACTACGCAGAGAAAGTTTTAACAAAAAATTACCTCAAAATTTCTTCTTTTCAGAATTTTCTTTTACCAATAGCCTGATAAACGATTTCCGGAACTGAAAAGTGCATATGCTAGCTCTGGGTGTGCATGTGTATTTGTCTGTAGAATTCAGAGAGCATATGCACAGTTGATGGCATCATAATTTATAGTTAATCTACATGTTATTAACAAATTATTCTAACTTTAGTAAAGTTGTAAATCAAATAAACCCCAAATTAATTTGAAGCATACAATGAATCCTATAGTATAGCTCCTGTTTTTTGTGCACCTATAATCTAACAATCTTTCTATGTTAGTTTTAGCGCCTGTCAATTTTTCACACAGCTGAGCTCTTAATGTTGTTTGATGAAAACATTTTTTTTCTTTTCACAAGGACTAAATCCAAGAAAGATTGCCTTAGTATCTGTGCTGTCTGTTATGTATGCTTTTAAACAGGAATTAGTTTTTTAATTCAGTGACCTTCCGCAGCTTGCAAAATAACGGAGTTTTATCTGTGTTTTCTGAGAAATATGTACTCTTTAACGTGTTAAGTTGAATATACTATTAAAGTGGAAGTTGTTTTGAATTATGATGTTCATTGTTTACTTTCTCTTTGTCTAAGAAAGGTGATTTTTGGTTTATGATTTGGCACTATTAGGCAAAAAATGAACTGGAGATTTGTAGAAAAAAGTGCAATGACTATGAGGAATGGTTGACTAGGTTGGAGGAAAAAGCCAATTTGGGGAAGCAGTGCAGGTCTTTGTCTCAGTTTGTTTTTCAAAAATGTTACTCTTTTATGAAATATATGATATGATTTGTATTTTTGGTTTCGTAGAAATTTTTGTAGCCTTTCTTGTAATTTATGTTTGCAGTAAGGAGAATTTAGAATTCCATCCCAGCATAAATGAACAAAAGGCTTCTGATGACCTGAGTAAAATGTTTCCAGAGGTTAGATCTTACGTTCTTTAGTAAATTATAGTCACACATTGTTTAATTTCAATTGCTTGATAATTAGCTACTGGAAACTTCTTTCAGCAGATTTTGAATCCAGAACTAAACTCGAAGTGCCAAAATATATTTGAACAAATTATAACTCTACAGCTGGCATTGAGTGAAGTCAGAGAAGAAAAAGAATATCTATTGGGCCGAGTTCAAAAGTTGGAAGCAAGTTGTTCTGAGTCGACAGCTGACTTTCAGGTGTGTGACTTTTCATTTCTTCAGCTTGATTTTGCATTTCTTCCTGTTGTATATTTTTTGCTAGCTCCATTTCGTAACCACTGGATGAAATGATTTGATTCCCTCAGGTAATGCAGTCAAATCGTGAACTAGAGGAGCAGAGTGATAAACTTGCAAAATTTGAAGTCAACATGCGCATTGTAAGTAATAATGCACTTTTTCATGTGGGCTATAATGTATATGTATTCTTGCATACAAACTCCTGCATGTCATACAACCACATGTAAGCATGTATGAACATATTGTATGTTGGACCAATTAAAATGGTGGCTATGAAATGCAAATATTCATTCCACAATAATCTATTGATAGCTCTGCTGAATTACTAATGTTCAGGATTAATTTTTTGAAATGAACTATTATACGAATATTCTTCTCGCAATTCTCTCTTTTCCTCTAACTTGGATCTTTGTAAGATGCTGTGGATGTTTATAGTGCTTTGACAGTTTGTTTAATTTTCTTTTTGATCCAAAGTGTTGAAACTTTGCCGGAAATTCAATGTTTTACAAGTTCTTTAATTCCCACTTGAAAGATTATGATTTTCTGCTGAATTTGAACAGGATCGAGTTAATAACAAGGAGAAGGCAAAACTTAGAATGAGACTCCGAGGAACGCAGGATAAACTGGACGTATTTCGCATAAGATACCAGGAGTCGGTGGATGAGTTGGACTACATGAACAAGAAGTTTGAAGAAGCTTCAGCAAAGCTGAAAAACCAGTTGGCTGCGTATGGTACTTTAGTCCTCGATCTCAAGAGACAACTTGCAGCCTCAACAAGGCAATGATATTGCATGTCCATCTGTCTTAGAATGCCCTTTAAATCTTTTTCTTTTTATTTGTGATTATATATTTTGTAATTGTTTGTTTAATATGTACATTAATTTCAAGCAATGTAATTGTGTTGAGTCTGAATTCTAACATTATTCCATTAAATAGATTTTGAGTCCGAGAAAAAGAATATAAAACGCAATAATAGACACTAAGGGTTCTAAATTGTAAGGCAAAATTGCAAAAATCGTCCCAAATTAATCACTGATTTTGGATTTTTGTCCCAAACTATTTAATTTGGCGAATTTCGTCCCGTAATTTAATATTTTTTTGGAATATCGTCCCACCATAATTATAAGACGGAATTGTGCATTTACCGATGAATTATCACATGGCTACTTAAGTGTCATGACATGGTAAATTTTAACATGAATAATTATATAATATTGCAGAGTTCGTCCCAAATTAATTACAAGATTGAACGTCATTTTCATTAAATTAGAAATTTAATATTGGGACTAAATTCATACAAAATAGTAAATATGGGACGAAATTTGGCGAGTTGATATAATTTGGGACGAAAAATCAATATTAGTAATTAGTTTGGGACGATATTCCAAAAAAAATATTAAATTGCGGGACGAAATTCGCCAAGTTAAATAATTCGGAACGAAAATTCAAAATCAGTAATTAATTTGGGACGTTTTCTGCAATTTTACCAAATTGTAATGTTAAAACTTAAAACATTAAATACTGATGGATCTTTAATGTTGCCTACTTCTCCCAATGAGCTCAACTGCATCATTTGATACTTCCTTTGTCCTTATTTGTTTGCCCTCTTGAATTTTGACGCCAAGTTTTAAGTAAAAGTTGAAAAAAATAAAATTTTAAAGTATTTTTACCTTTTTGTCCTTGAAAGTAGTAGTGGAGAATCAATAATATCAAATCATTACTTAAAGTGAGAGTGTAATTTTAAGAAAAATAATTTCATTTAAGAAATTAAGAAAAGGTAGTGTTTCTGAACGTCCAAAAAAAAAAAAGAGATAAATTAAAGGATGGAGGAAATCTATGCCAAAGATATTGTTCTCTTTAATTATTGAATAATAAACTTTATTTCATTGTTTTTTCTATTAGTTTTCTTCTGTTTTGTTTGTCTTGTTAATTACATCTGTTTTTTTTTGTTGAATGTGGCTATTGGGTGTACGTTTATTATTACATAGCTCTTCATACAATTTGTAAATAATCAAGGCATTTAGTGTATGTTAATTGAAAGAGATATCCAGTCAAAATAGAAATTGGTTTAACTTCAATATTAGTGTATGTTAACTTGTAAATAATCAAAATAGAAATTGGTTTAACTTCAATAAATACAGATATCCAGTCAAAATTTTCTTTTGAATCTTAAATAAGAAGCTTCAATCAATTTGAAAATATGGGCGCATAAAACACTGATGCTAATTGAAAGATGTTCAACCATATTCCAGCCAACTGATCCATTTACAAAATCCTCCATTTGCGTTCTACAGCAGTGGTGATTATCGAAATGCAGTATGCAGCACTCATTGGAAATTCAGAAACTGCGAGAGATCATTAAATTATCAGAAAACCTCGTATCAGTATATCACAAAATGTCCCCAAAACCCTAATGAAAAATGTACAAGTATAAATATGTGCCCAGAAAAAAGTTCATATGAATGTAAGGTTCAACAGATGGAACTTTGATCAGTAATACAAACTAGAAGCAAATTATACTTAAATTGATACTTTCAAACTACAAATAAAGCAAAAAATTGAAGTAAAAGGTGAGTTATATTCGAATATTTAGTAGCACATATATAAAGAAAGAAGCAGGGAAATGCTTACTTGATATATAATCTTCGACATACTCTTTATCAATTTTCCCATGGGACATTGCCCCAACCTATCAATAAATCAAACATATAAATTTAAGCCAAATGAATCACTCTAGTTAAAATGAAAAAAAGAGAAGTCAGTCTAAGAAAAAATCAAGCATACCACAAAAACAAGATCCAATTCATTGTTAATAGCACCAACATAGTCGTACATGTCAACCAACTTTTCTGAACTGTGTGAGAAGCCTGATGTCCAACAAAACCAGTTGGTAAAATATTATGGTAATAGATTAGGCTATAAAATATATCAATGAATAGTGAAAGAAAATGTTCACCTATTTTACGAGAGTTGGTGGGTAAATACTTGGTAACAGGGTTCTTGATGACACGCAATAGTTTTTCACCTTTACCAGAAGCAGTAATATGCAGCTTCTGCAATAGTTGCACTGCAAAACATTGAATTATAAAAAAATGTAAATATAAGCTTCCTATATGAAGTTATAAGGTCTTAATGGCAATATACAAATGTAGCTTTTTTAAGCAAACTCACCCATGAGACCGGCAAATCGTTTATATGTCCTCGGCATACGAGCATGAGGTTTAATCTCGAAAAGAATACCTTGTTGTGTCCTCACATATAAAGCTTTCAGCCTCCCACTTTTGTTCACGCGACTATCTAAAATTGTTTGTATTGCCTAAAGATGTTTGAGCTATACATTTGTTAGAAACAGGATAATGCCCCCCTCAACTTCAGAGCATTCATATCCAATATGAAAGACAAAACATATCCATTTTGCAGATAACATTTGTTCTGTTCAGATACGTCTTAGGTGCATAAAGTAAGGGAATACCATGGATCAAAATTTCAGTTCAAACGTATGTTTCGGTCAGTCAAATATTGGAAACTTTTCGAGATTATTCGGAAATGTTTCGGAAACATTAAGGAAAATTTGTAAAAAAAAGTTACTAAATTTAGTAAAATAACAGATTTTAAGACAAATAAATAGTTTCGGAATTACATCTTGTTTTCGTTTCGCCTGATTCAAAAACGGAAACTTTTCGATGTTTTCAATGGAAAAGATGGAAATTTTGATCCATGGGGAATAGGGATACAAAGAAGATAGGCAACTCATCAAAAACCAAATTACAGATCAATAATATTTTGTTTTATTTCTGAATAGTATGCATAAATATGTGCTATCACAGACCAAGAAGACAAATTTCCCCCCTTTCAAATTTCATACCCATAAAAAAAAATCTTCCAAACTCTTGGTAAATGTTGCATTACATAACACCATGAGTCCATGACTTCCATTATGTGTGGCAACAAAAGCAGTAAACTCAACACCAAAGTTTGTATAGTAATTGATCCAGGCATGAGCAAATTAAATTAGTTTAAGGTCACAGGTTTTTATAAACTCAAACAGCTAGGTCAAGATTTATCCTCCAAAAGCAGCTAAATACATCAAATATAAGAGATTTCAAACATTCAGACATCACTATTAACCAAGTCATCATATTTTTTAGTTTTCTGAGTCCAACTAGAAAATGAACTGAGCTGAAACTCAAACCTGAAAAGCAATGTCAGGCCGATAATCAGCAGGGTTGCGCTTATTTTTCAACAAATAACTTGCATGCTCATCCGAACTCAAAAGCTGATAGCTCTGTACAAATAAAGCTAATAAAATTAATAAATCACAAAAAAAAAAACCCTAATTTTTTAATTTAACTATAACAGATGTAAACCTTTCCAACTTTTCCGATTTCCAGTGACGCCTTCTCGATAACAAAAGTAACTCCAGGCTTGTTGTCATTTGTAGTTACTTCAACCATTGGAATTCCGGGCATCTCATCAATAACTGGCTCCAATTTCTCCTCTTCCTCATCTGCGACTACGACTTCTGTTTTCGCCTTCTTTTCGACTAATTCTTCAGGCTCTTCTCCTTTATCGTACTTGTCCTCTCTCTTCTTCCTCTTCTGCCCTTTCATTTTGTACGCTCGCCCCATCTTCGTTCTCGGAATCAATAAAATTACTGGTGAAAAATAAATGGAACAAACCAAACTCGCAGCAAAATTTAGAGGATTGTTTTGTGGCTAAATTTTAAAGAAGGGTGGCTAACTAGATAAACCCTAGATTGGAACTTGGATGTTATTGGTAACTCGGGTCGGGTGCGGATTTAGTTTGGTCAGTTGACCGATGACCCAACTTAGCCCAAATCCCAAGCCCATTTGACCCAACCTAAAACTCGGTCCGTTTCTATAACTTTTTATTTCTTGCTACACTCAATTACCAGTTCATTTTTTCTTTTTTTTTTTAAAAGAGACTACACTACTCACTACTCAGTTACCAGCAATGTTTTCAGAACCGGACCGGACAGTGAATCGGTGAGCCGACTGGTTATTGGTTTTACTGGTCGAACCGGTCAGACCGGATGACGTCATAATAATATAATAAATATATTTAATTTTAAAGTATATGTAATGTGCGTAAAATTTAAATATTATCCTACAATTAATTAAAAATATAAATTTTGTTATATTATACTAAAATTAAATCATATAATATTTATCTAACTTATATCATAACAGTAATATGGTACTAATTTGTATGCTCATATAAATGATTATATTTCTTTATAAAAATTTAAAAGTGTAAGTTAAAAATACAACAAACTAAGAAATTCATAAATTTTAAAATATGGTTATGTATAAAAGTCTAATATTCAAAGTCAAACTTGCATATTATATAGATTTGAATCTTTATCCTAAATAAAAATAATATTGAAAATAAATATTTTATAGAATAAATTATTAAAATTTATTATTTGAGTATTAATTTTCATTCATAATGTGTAAAATATTTATTTGAGTTAATTATCTAATTTATAAATGAATTTGGCTACAAGTTTCTATAATTTATAAATTTTAATTTGTACTAAAAGTTTAATAAAAGTGATGTAGTTCAAATGGTAAGGAAGTCATGTTTCACTCTAAAGGTTAGGTGTTTAAATCCCAACTTTTACAAGAATTTTTAACATTAAAAAAATTTAAAAAAAAAAAAGAAAATTCAAAATGGGGTTGAACCGGTCCATACCGGTTTATCGGTTCGGCGGTTTCGGACCGGTTCAACCCGGTTCAAACTGGGTTTTGGAGTAAGTGATTTTAGGGGATAAACCGGACCGGACCAACCTCCGGTTCACGGTCCAACCGGTCGGACCGGCCGGTCCGATCCGGTTTTAATAACATTGGTTACCAGTTAACTATAGCAATTTTAAATTATTATGATAAATAATTTTCAAAAACTATAGAAACTATTGGATTTTATAAGTGAATGGGGAGAATAAAAGTTGCGTTTGTTTGGTCCGAGCCTGCAAATGACTCAAGTTTATTTTACCTCTAGGTATTAAAGGTGTCCAACGGATTTCAATAATTTTATCTCTGGAAATATACGTATGATTGTCAAAACAAATATATCAAACGATTTTCAATTTTGATATTAAATATATATATATATTTTTTTAAATTTGTTACCAAATATATAAAGTAGATAAAAATCTAGTGTCAAAATAAAATTTTACCCCAGAGCTACACGTGCAAAACCCATGTCAAAATTACTAGATGCCCCCAGGACATATCTCCAACTGGTTGACCAACAATTCATAAGGCTTGCTCCAGCGGCAAGGGTGGGGGTTCGAATCTCATTTGGAACTTGAATGGAAGCATTTTAATGGGCTGTCTAAGGGTCATTTGTGGTGAAGACCCCTTTGCAGGGCCGGTCCTGAGTTTTTTGTGGCCCTAAGCCAACTCTAAAATTGTGGCCCTTAAGTTTCCATGTGCAATTAAATTGTGTTAATAACTAATATAATTTTTTGTAAAAATAAAACTATTAATTAGAAAAATAAGAAACAATAATAATGTGAATAAAATATAATATCGATTTGTAAAAAATATCGGTAATACGAGACACACTTCTATTTAATAAGAAAATGATAACATATATAAACACATAAAATCTTAGTAAAATATTACTTAAATATTCTTCTACTAGCATTTTTAATAGCATAATCACTAATTAAACTTGCATAACAAATATTTTTCAATCAACAATACGGCTAACCGATTCGATTTATTTTGTGACAATGGTTTATCAGAAGTAAGACTTAATCAACTATAGCTTCGAAAATATTATCTCTACAACTGCAACTGTAACGAGAATACTTAACAATATTCTATAAGCAATCCATCTATTTGATAAATCAATATTATATAGTTTGCAAATAATTCAAGTTTTTTAGTTCTTTTGGTAAAATATATCTTAAGACTCTCAACTCAAATAATTAAGTCAATCTCATCTATATCATAAGTTTCATTCAAATAATATTCAAAGTTTGAAACAATAAATACTTAAAAGCCATCATCAATAAATTTTAACATTATCAAGTCGATTTTTTTTTTTTTTTTTTGATATATTTATATGGATCTCTTGGTCACATGACTCACAACTCCAAAATTTTAAAATTGCAATACAAAGATTCATTTTCTTCCTTTTTGATTTAGACAATGTCTATCTTAATTAATGGGGTTTATTTAATTGTCAATATGTTGGACCTGATTTTTTTAGCTATGCATTTGGACTTTTCATATTAGAATTTTAGCTCCACATATAAAAATAACAAAAATTAAAATCAATTTGAAGATGCAAGGATTCGAACACTGATCTCACACGCACTCATTAGGAGGTTTACCACCTATGCCACAAGAAATCTTTGTATAATTACTACATACGTACATATAAATATATATTAACATATTTCGTAATTGGAGGCCCTCGTTCATCGGTGGCCCTAAGCGACCGCATGTGCGGCTTACGCTCAGGGCCGGCCCTGCCCCTTTGTGCGCAGAGTGTACAGCAGTATGGTAGGATCCCGATGCTTGATGGAGGCACATCCTGCGATTTACATCCTTCAGGGTTCTAGGACAAGAATTCTGAGGGTTCAGAATTAGTCCAGTATAAGTTTGGACACCTAGGTTATAAAAAAAAAAAATTGCTAGCTCTAATGTGAAACCATTTTTATATTTGTAGATACCAATGACAACAGCATCTCGATTTAATACATTTAAGTAAAACGGTGCATCAGTACTAATTAATGACCTAAGTAATGAAGTGAAATTATGATATAGTAGTAATAGTACTAATTATATATTTATATATATAGTGTAATATTTTATAATTAAGTGTGCTTCCACGTGCATGCCAACATTATCCTCATGCCAACATGCACAATTCGTCCAATTAATATAATAAACTAAGACCAGCCTTCAGCTTTCGCGTGTCCTAGATCATATTTGGACTTACAAAGACTTAAATATTCTTTTTATTTTAATTTCCTTTTTCTTTTTCTTCAGATTGTATAAATAATGAACAACTACTCAAAAATTGAAATGTGTCTAAATTTATTTCAATTTTAATTTTTCAAAAGTTCAGACTTAAGTTGTAATTTGTTAACTTTGTTAAATTAAATGTGCAAAGTAGTAATTAATTAAGTTCAATCAAATGTTTGTATTCAGGTCGATCTAATTCACACGAATTTATATACTATAACTTGATATTTATAAATATGAAGTATAATTTATCATTTATATAATTAACTGATCAAGTCCAACTATTCTAATTTTCAAATTCACTTTCTTGCCTGTTGAGGAGGTTATATAACGATCATACCAATCCTATTTTCTTAGTAGGTGAAAAGGTTAAATATTATTTAAGATTTTTGTTTAATATGTATCACAAATTAAATTCATCAAACATATTTTTATATTTTTATTGATCGAACTCAAGCTGAAATTCAAGAACATTATTTGTTGTTCCTTGCTGAGAATATGGGGGAAAATGCATATTAGTATCCTGTGATATCAGAAACCTGCAAAAAATTACTCTGTGAATTTTTTTTTTGCATAAGACTTCCTTTTGTTTTCAAAAACCCTGTAAATTACACCCATTCTCCGTTAATAATTGACACCGTTAATTTTTAATTGAATTGCCTAAATTACCCCTTATATATTAATAAAATATTATATTTTTATTGACGGAAAAAATGCATATTACTACCATGTGATATCGAAAACCTGCAAAAAACTACCATGTGATATCGAAAACCTGCAAAAAACTACCTTGTGAATTTTTTTTGCACCAGACTTCCTTGTGTTTTTAAAAACCTTGCAAATTACACCCATTCTCCATTAATCTTTGACACCGTTAATTTTGAATGGAATTGCCTAAATTACCCCTTATATATTAATAAAAAATTATATCTTTACAATTACAAAAACTCTCACTAATTTTTCCCTCTCGCTTCTCATATGGAACAAACAAAGAAACGGAGAGATATTATGTGCGAATTTTAAAAGATACAAAATTATGGGTATAATATAAAAGTATAAGGGAGTTTCTACATTCATTTAAAAGTACAAGAATTTTTTGCGCAAACATTAAGAAATATGAGTTACTTTTCTACAAACATTAAGAAAAACATAGAAGTTTTTTGCAAACATTTCAAAGCATAAGGAAGTTTGACGCAAACTTCCAAAAGTACAAGGAAGGTTTTTGCAAATGGTGGAAAACACAAGGAACTTTTACGCAAACTTTAAAAAACACAAGGAGGTTTTATGCAAACTTTAAAAAACACAACGAGGTTTTATGCAAACTTTAAAAAACACAAGGAGGTTTTATGCAAACTTTAAAAAACACAAGTTTTCTGTAAAGATTCAAAGGTACAAGGGTATTCTTGTCATTTTGAATGAAAAATTACGTCAGAAACAAAAAAAATCGTATTTTTGGCGAGTTGAATACACGCACGTCAAAAAATTGACGGAGGGAGACGGAATGGATGTAATTTGCAAGGTTTTTGAAAACACAAGAAAGTCTGGTGCAAAAAAAATTTCACAGGATAGTTTTTTGCAGGTTTCCGATATTACAAGGTAATAATATGCATTTTCCCCGAGAATATGCGAATCATTCAATGTTAATGCGATAACGTAGTGGTCATTGTTAATTAGTTTAAAGAAAAAATAGTATAATCAGATATTTAAATAATGCCACTACCATTTAACTAATCATATGCATAAACATATATATAGACCTTATAATTAACTGCATAACTACTTCAACTTCGATATATGAATTAATAACAACATTATTCCTCATATTCAATAAACTCCAAATTAATCCAAAACACTTAAAAATGTTGGCTGTGTCTCCTCAATTCGCTCCATTTGGATGGCTTTTGGATGAACAGCAATTAGAAAACAATTACTACTTCTCTCCGGAAAAAATACAAACTTCAGTAGACTCCATTAGTGATCTTCATTCTCCTAATTCCTCCAAAAATGCAAGTTTTTCATGTGATGAATTAGTCGATGAAGGAAATCCAAAGAATATGGTTAAGAAGATGAATCATAATGCAAGTGAACGCGAGCGTCGCAAGAGAATTAATAATTTGTACTTTACTCTTCGTTCGCTTCTTCCACAACAAGATCAATCTGTAAGTAAAATGTTTTGCACTTTTGGTCCCATCAATACATTTTAGACCAAATTAAAGACAACCCTTTGGAGTCAAAAAGCTAGTACTGAATATAGATTATACCATGGGACCAAAAGTGCAAAAAATTCCACAGGATAAAAGAATTTATATAAGTTAGCATATATTTTGTAATTACTTTCCTTTTTCACTGATTTTAATTTGTGTGTTAAAAAATCGACAGGGAAAGCTAAGCATTCCTGCAACAATTTCAAAAGTGTTGAAATACATTCCAGAACAACAAAAAGAAATTGACAGACTTATTCAGAAAAAGGAAAGACTTATGTCAAAGATTTCAAGACAAGAAGAAACATCAACAACTAATTTGAGAAAGAAAAGAAGAACTGAACCAAATCAAAGTACATTATCGGTAACTCGAATAAGTGATCAAGAAATGATTATTCAGAGTTCAATTTCAAAAGTTGAAAAGGCTTCATTTTCTGAAGCTTTATTGAGTTTGGAGCAAGAGGGACTTCTTGTAAAGAGTGCATCTTGTTTTGAATCATGTGAAGGACGAGTTTTCTTCAATTTGCATCTTCAGGTATGGATTTCTGAATTCTTTTTCTTATGTTACTGATCTTGTAATTAGATTGAGTATTTTAGTAAATGTTAATGTATAATGAAGTATTGGTAATTGAGTTAATGACAATTTGTCCTCCCGTGATATTCATAATGTTCACTTTATCTCTATGTGATTTGAAAAATAGCACTTTACCCCTATAATTTTATAAAAGTTTTGCACTGTCTCTCTGACATTTTTATATGTGGCACTTTACCTTCCCGTGTTATGATAAATGTGACAATTTATCCCTTATGTTACACAACACTTTTCATTTCCGCTCTAAGTTTCGGCAAGTGAGTTACACTCTCCTGCTCAAGGGGGTAAATTACTTCTTTAAATTTTTACAGGGGATATATTGCTCTTTTTCAAATCAGAGAGGGATAAATTAAACATTATGAATATCACAAGGGTGTAAATTGCCATTAACCCATTGGTAATTTTGTATAAGTAGAACCAAAATTTTAAGTTTGGTATAACATAAATCCCCCGGTCTCAATATAACATGAAATTTTGCATTTTTATGTCATATGCTATCTATATATATGATCACATTAATCATAATTATCCTTGTCAATTCTCTTGCGAGTTTTCTTTTTAGATACAAAGTTAAACTGTAACAAACAATTTTAAATAAGATTTGAAAAGGCAAAATTTTAATTTAATTTGTTTTTGCTTGGATTCTACAGGCACAAGGGAATTTTTTAATGGATGCTGAAATATTGAAGGAGAAGCTTTGGTCATTTTATGAGAAAGGAGAAGAAATTGTATTAGCTTGAAGATTCGGATCCTATTTTTTAACAGGAGCCAATCTGCCAAGTTCAATTATTAACCATATATGTATTACATATATTAAAAAAGAAAAGGGTTATATAGTTGTGTACAAAATTATGCCATTAAATTGAATGCTGACTCAGCTTAGATTATCATTTAAACCTAATTTTTCAAGAGAATCTAAAAATAATGGTTGTTCTTGATACTTCCAACAACAAAAGTTTGTCTTCATAAAGACAAACATAAACAAAAGAATGCGGACTAGAAGCAACATGATTAAAGAATATGGTCATGTATATAAAAGCATTAAAATAAATTGAGCTACAAAATACAAAGCAACTAGGGACTAGGTTATAATTAGTGTAAAATGCAAAAATATTTCCTATGTTATTTTTATAATTTGACAGAAAACCTTATGTGTAATTTTTATAAGTAAACTTCACTAAAAAATTTAAAAAATACTCACACTTAGAATAAGTAAAATATTAATCTCGAAGGAGGATAAATGCTTCTGGCTATTTAAAACATGAGAGTTTTTTGATAATAAAAGTAACACAAGGGGTTATGACAATTAAGAAAACGATAGGGGTATTTTTGCCTTTATTCAACTAGTAATTCAAACTCTGTTCGAGTACACAAAATCAGAAATTAACTAGATATGCATATGTTTTATAAATTTTTATAAGCCACTCTACAAAATAAAACTTTTTATTTCTACAATGTTCAAACTAGAAATAGATAAATTGCGGGAAAAAGATGCACAATACTCCCATGTGTTAAGGAAAATATGTACAAAACTTCCCTGCAAAATTTTTCTTGCACTAAATCTACATGTACTTTAGATTATCATTCTCCCTTTACTTTGTTAGTTGTCTGACGCCGTTAATTTTTAGTTGATATACCTAAATTACCCCTAGATACAAGGAGATTATATGCTAAGTTTAAAAGATACAAGGAATTATGTGCTAAGCTTAAAAAATACAATGAAAATTTGTGAAAATTCAGAAAGTACAAGTAAAATTAATAAATTGACAGAAGTGGACGGACGAGAGATTATATGCAGATAATACAAAAGTACAAGGGAAGTTGTTGCAACAAAAATTTCATAGGAGAATTTTGAACATGTTTAACATTATATAAGGGAGCATATATATAGTATAATTTCCGCGTAAATCTTAATAGTCTAAAATATCATCTAAAGCTTGCTTGGCCAAGGAGTGAACAACCTTGTTTTCTTCAAATACGAGTTATCAAAGAGATGACAACCCAAATACGAGTTATTTTCTTTTTTAAAATTTGAGTTTTACACTTGTTGTTAGAGACGACCTTAATATGTATTACTTTACTTGATATCTAAACTTTTTTTTTAGAACACTTGACTTGATATGTATTATGAACATAGTTTTAAATAATTAAGCTTTTATTTATTAATATACGAATTAAATATGAGTAATTTAGTTTAATTTTCAACTCTAGACAGAGTTGTCAACCCGTGGATCTTTCATAACAATTTACTATAAATATGTATTTACTTCTTAGTTGTTGATTATTCAGCTTGACCAGCCAAAAATTATAATATGCGTACAAACATGTATTTTTTTAGAATTTGGGCCCTGACAACTTGGTGAATTGATCTATTTAAACAAACACTGTTGTGTCCGTCTAAAATGAGATTTTGAGGGATGAAAATCATATGAAATATCATTCATCTTGGTGACACGTGTCATCTTAAAATTTAAGTTAAAACAATTTATTTTCTTCAAGACAAATTTAACATTTTTAATGAGTAAAAATCAACAAGTTTTGTGTTATTTTTATTAGCAAAAAAAACCTTGTACTTTTTTTTTTTGTATTATTATCAAAAAAATATCTCTCTCAATTCGAAATAACAATTTTACCCCATCAAAGGATGAAAAAAATTCCCTTAACTTAAAAGATTATCAATAACCCCTCGTGGCTTTAAATTTTGCAATAAACCCCCTATTTATTTAAAAAAAATGACAAAAACTTCCATATGATTTATGAAATCCACTTTAAAAAATTGACAAAAATCTCATCCCCCAAATTTACATGTTGTGGCATGCACTTTACCACCCATATGTACAAATTAAGCACTTTAGCGTCTCAAATAATTTTATTTAATTTTTGTTCGACGAAAAATATACTTGTGCCCCTCACATGAATTTTCAAAGTTAGTCACAACACTTCTTACCAATCCAACTACTTCGCTCATGTAAAGATCTGTTTTCAGGTGGGGAAGGGTTGGACGGTGGTTGTGGTGTCGGAGGTGAAAGGAGAGGAACTGGTGGTGGGAATAATTGTAATTACCCCCTCCTAATTTTTACCTTTTTAGGTATTTTTACCCTTGCAAATATTCCCGAAGAGATAAAAATGGTGACTTAAACGGACACATGCTTGCCACGTTATCTTTTTCATCCAAAAACTAACGGCCGAATGAAATTTAAAAAAAGTTGTCCAACTTTTATATGAAATGTGTCTTTATGAAAAGTTTGGTATGAAAAATATAATTCCCTCTATTTTTTTTTGGAAAGAGATCTGAAACTAATTAGAGATTAAAGAATTTTTTTAAATAAATTTATTAAAGGGTTAATATGTAATTTAACATATATATTTTTTTTTAAATATCCAATGTTACGTCATCATTGGACATTTTAACCATAAATTATAATTCAAATATGTTGTTATTTTTTTAGTGGTTGAGATATAATATCTCATATACAGTTAGTTATCTTTTATAAAACCTTATTCTAGAACGTGAGAAAGTACCATTCTATATGTAATGATACCAATGACGACAACTTCTCGATTTATAGAATTAAAGTAGAACAATGCATCACTAATGACCTAGCTCATGCAGTGAAATTAGGATATAATACTTTTAACATTTCGCTACAATTAAACATTTTGAGTATATAATAATAAAGTGTGCTTCCACGTGCATGGCATCAATAAGCTCGAGCAAATGAGTGACAAACCAGTCCAGTGCTCGTGTCACATGCATAATTAATTCGTCCACTTAATAAAATAAACCATGCATCACTAATATTAGTTTTTCTCAAGGGTTAATTCTTTTGAAGACGCGTCAGACACGTTAAATTGAAATTCCTCCCAATAAAGAATTTGAACATAAAATCGTTACTTTGAATTAAATTTTTTTTTTTTCATTAGACCAATCATCTGCTTATAAAACAAGTATGTATAATTACTTAAATTGTTGTTGTTGACAATTTAAATATTATCATGATGTTTGCACCACTGTTTTTAATTATCACTTTCAATTCTCGCAAATTTGTCACTAATGCGTAGATTAATTGCTTTAATGACCAAATTTAATTTATTATTACTTAATATATATGTATGTAACTAATTAACCATGAGCTTATCGTTATCACTAAATATTTTGCACTAATTAATAGTACTATTTATTTTTGTTGGATGTGGCTAGATCATATAGTCTACTCTAGAACAAAATTTATATTAAATTCTATTAGTAATTTTAGGAGGGAAAAATAGTTCTGATACAAAACTTTAGTTCAAAAAATATATATATTTGGTACAAATTTTTCGAAAAAATATATTTCATACAATGATTCATACCTTATTGACATATTTAGTTTTGCCGTCAATTTTTGGACGAAATTCAGCACGAACCGCTCATATGCATTGCCTGTTAAGTTGACAATCAGAGGGAAAACAAGCACGGGTTTTAAAGACACCATCATTAACTTAACAAACACTAGTATTTTTTGCACATGTATTAAGGAACCTAATAAAAAGACATGGATTTTTGGAAGAAAAAAAAATGAAATATTCTCCCTCCGTTTATTTTTATTTGTCGTTTTGGAGGATTGCACAAAGATTAAAAAATGTAATAAATAGCAACTCTTTTAAGCAAAAATCCCAAAGCACCCTTTAAATCAAATAATTACAACATTAATTAGCATTAATTATAAGCATTAACAAGAAGCTAGGGTAAATTGGTAAAAAATAATTAATTTTACATTGAACTCCTAATTAAAATGACAAATTAATAAAAGTAAACAATATTTTTTTGCCAAAGCAACAAATAAAAAAGACGGAGGGAATACCTAAATACCCCTAATAAATAGCAATGAAAATAACACAAAGGGCTTTATGACACGTAAGAATAACAAAGGGGTATTTTTGCGTTTTATTCAACTAGTAAGTCTTACTCTGTTCGAGTACATTCACTCAATCAGAAATTAACTAGATATACATATGTTTTATAATTTATTATAAGCCACTCTCACAAAATACGACTATTTATTATTTAGAGGGAAATAAGAGTTATGTTGCTGAAAGTTCACCCAATACAATCGTCAAGGTCGAAATAGGTAAATTGGAGAATAAAATGCACAATACTCTCATGTGTTACGGGAAACAAGTAAAAAAACTTCTATGCGATCGAATTTTTTCTTGCACCAAATTTACATGTACTTTTAGATTATTTGCACACTTTCTCCTTACTCAAACGTCGTTAATTTTTAATTGATATACCTAAATTACGTCTAGATATAAGGAGATTGTTAAAAAATATAAGATGATTTTGTGCAAAGTTAAAAATACAATGAAATATTGTGGAAGTTTAGAAATTAAAAAGGAGATTCCATTTCAAGTGAAATTAATAAACTAACGAAAGTGGACTAACGTGAATTCTATCCAAGCAATCTGAGAAATTTGATGCAATAAAAATTTCATCTAAGAATTTTGATAAATTTCACATAATACAAGTGAGAATATATCGTGCATTCTCGACATAAATATGAATTATCAAAAAGATGAAAACCCTAACTCAAGGAAGCACGCAATAAGTGGCAAGTAATTTGAGAAGAATTGCTTTTTAGTAGCATAGGGCCTAAGCCAAATTTAAACTAGGGGATCTTAATATGTATAACTTGAGGTCCCCGAAAATGTGGTTAAAACATAAAGATGTAATAATCACCTGTTTAAAGAAAAACAAACTACTTTACAATTAACTTGGTTAAATGAGCTATATATATAATAATAAAGTGTGTTTTCCACGTGCATGGCATCATTAAGCTCGAGCAAACGAGTGACAAAGCAGTCTAGTGCATGTGTTTGCCATGCATAATTCGTCCACTTAATTTAAAAACTAAGATCAACCTTTAGCTTTCGTGTGCCTAATTCGAATATTAATTGGAGCTTTACAAAAATAAAAAGGTATAATGTTCTCTTAATTATAGGCTAATATATAGTATAATGATCCATATAAAATATGAGCGTAAAATCTTACCCCAAAAAAAAAGATGGGCGTAAAAGAGTTTGATGAAGTCGAGCAATACTTAGTTCAAGTTGATTTTATCATATATATATATATATATATGAGATTATATTTTTAACTTAAATAAAATTTCAATAGAATTAATAACCATTTTAGTATCCAATTACAGTGACCAACGCCACCTTAATTGGTCGATATATATATAACTTTTAGTGATCATTTTCTCACTTTTAACGATCAAATACTACCATCATTGAAAATCAATTTTTCTTGTAGTGAAAAGAATATGCGCAGGAATCAATCTATATGATTAATAATGTGATTATGTAATGGTAAGTAATAAACAAAAGCAATTTAAATAATGCAACTACCATTTAGCTAAGTATATATATACACATACAAATAGACCCTTATTATAATTATTAACTACATAACTGCAACTTCTACTGTGAATCCTCATATTCAATCAACCTAAAATTAAACATTGAAAAATGTTGTCTGTGTCTCCTCAATTTTCTTCATTTGGATGGCTTTTGGATGATCCCTTAATCAGCCATGAAGAATTAGGAAACAATTGCTACTTCTCTACGGAAAAAACACAAACTTCAGTTGACTCCATTACTAATCTTCATTCTCCTAATTCCTCCAAAAATGCAAGTTCTTTTGCTGAATTAGTCAATGAAGGAAATCCCAAAAATGTGGTTAAGAAGCTGAATCATAATGCAAGTGAACGCGATCGTCGCAAGAGAATTAATAATTTGTATTTTACTCTTCGCTCGCTTCTTCCACAACAAGATCAATCTGTAAGTACTTTTCTTTCATTTCCTAACAAAAATTTAAATGGGATTTTTTTTTATTTTTATCCCCATCCATCTGAAGTTCTGAACTCTCAGCATTATTGGTCCTACATCCTAGCTAGAATTTCATATTGATCACAATTTATGAAAATATTTTGCACTTTTGGTCCCAGTACATCCTCTGAGATCAAAATTGCAAACGTAGAGACAATCCTATGGGACAAACCAAATGTGCAATTTTGGGAAATGCGGGATCAAAAGTTCAAAGTATTTTGGAAAAATAGGATCAATTGTGCAATTTCATAATGTACGGGACCAAGAATGCAATTTTGCATGGCCATGGTAGCAACAAAATAAGAATTAAGCATCAATAATTAAGTTATGATATAATTTGTACATGCATGGTTCTTAGTTTCTTTTTCACTGATTTTAATTTGTATGTTAAATCTTTACAGGGAAAACTAAGCATTCCTGCAACAGTTTCAAAAGTGTTGAAATACATTCCAGAACAACAAAAAGAAATTGACAGACTTATTCAGAAAAAGGAAAGACTTATGTCAAAGATTTCAAGACAAGAAGAAACATTAACAACTCATTTGAGAAAGAAAAGAAGAACTGAACCAAATCAAAGTACATTATCGGTAACTCGAATAAGTGATCAAGAAATGATTATTCAGAGTTCAATTTCAAAAGTTGAAAAGGCTTCATTTTTTGAAGCTTTATTGAGTTTGGAGCAAGAGGGACTTCTTGTAAAGAGTGCATCTTGTTTTGAATCATGTGAAGGACGAGTTTTCTACAATTTGCATCTTCAGGTATGGATTTGTGAATTCTTAATTTTTCTTATGTTACTTATCTTGTAATTATTCAGCAGTATGGGTTTTTGAATTTTTTTTAAATCATAATTATTTATAAGTTATTAATTTAATAAATAGTAAATATTTTTTAATAATATAATTTATTATTTTAATAAATATTGAATAGATTAATACTATTATATAAATCTTAGATTTGAAAATAATATGTTTTCTTATTTTTTTTTTTGAGATTTATGTTAAAGTTTTAACTAATTTATTAATATTGTTTATAAATCAAATTAGTTATTTAAATATAAAAAGTAAAATCTCTAAATTGATCCGCACATGGTTTTATTCAAGTCAAATTTTAAAATTTGGCAACGATGTGGACTATAATCGTCACTAAATTTGGAGATGCAGGGCTATTTTGGTACCCTGAAATGTTATGGGGTAAAATTATTAGTCAACACAAGTAATGGCATCAACTTTGCACTAAGATTTAACTGTCACGTCACCACTTAACAGTGATTTTTAACGGCGTTACAAAATGTGTCACAATTTGTTAAAACGTGGTACTAAATTAATGTGTTGGCCACATAAACGGTGTACCAAAAGTGAAATTGTCCTATAGCGCTGTACCGAAAGTGCAATTATCTCCTTTATTTTTATTGGATGTGTTTAGATATAGTCTATTCTAGAGAAAATAAATTAAACGTCCTATATTCTTTTACTATTTTTAGTTTTTGGGTTTGAAATCTGCAGGCACAAGGGAGTATTTTAATGGATGCAGAAATGTTGAAGGAGAAGTTGTGGTCATTTTATGAGAAAGGGGAAGAAATTCTACTAACCTGAAGATCTTTGATCCTATTATATTGGAAAGGATCTAATTATATATGTGCCCAAGGTCAACCAACAAATTAAAAGAAAATAGTACTTAAGTCAACTTTCTGAACTTATTATGTCATTAGTTTTTGTGCTTTGACTTAACTCGGATTATTAATTAAATCTCATTTTCAAGAGAATATAATCAAATGAAAATTCCTTTCCAACCACAATATATATGTTTATCTAATTTATAAGATGCAATGTATAGACAGATAGGTATGGTTATGTTTACCAATTCATAAGTCATGTTCGAAATTATATAAAAAGATCTAGTGTCACTTGCATCAACAAAAATAAATAAAAAGACAAATATAAGTTAGGGCATATCATATTTAATTTTAATAAAAATTATTGCCGAACTATGTCCGGTTGCATTGACACCACTTGAAATAACAAAAATTGCAACTAAAAATGGGTAAAAGTTGGTTGAAAAACTGAATTTTCAACTGATTTTGCAACCGAAAATATTGGTTGGAAAAACCTCCGTTAAAATTAAGTTTGTAACCAAAATTCCAATCGAATTTTTTGCAACCGAATTTTCGACTGACTTCAAAGTCGGTTGGAATATTCCAACCGATTATCTTCGATTGAAAATTTTCCAACAGACTTTTCCGGTTGCAAATTTAGTTGCAAAATTTTCAACATAAAATCCAACCACTAAAAATCGGTTGGAGTTTTTCCCTTTTTTTCTCCATTTTTGCAATTTAAACCCTAAGCACAATCCATTTCAATTTTTATAAACATAATAAAAAAATTCATAAACACAATCTAAAATCAATAAATACATTTTAATTTTCATAAATATAACCCAAAATTCATAAACACATTTCAATTTTCATAAACACAATCCACGATCCAATTTCCAACTGATTTAATTCGGTTACAAAAATTCAGTTGAAATTTTAAGTTTTTCTAGTGATTCAACCACAAATTAAATTATAGTATGTATTATATATTGTGACTAATTAATTGATAGAGCCATAATTATGAGGAAATTAAAAGAAAAAAAATATGTGTTATCAGATGATGTATAATGAAAGTGGAACTAGGATATCAAATTCTAGATGAGCAATATCAATTTATTAAAATTAATCAGGGTTGGCAATATCTATGAAAGACCGGGTCTAGACAAGAATTTTTCGTGAATGTCAATCCGAATAGCTTGAACCTACGTGTAATTTTTAAGGCAAAATTGCAAAAAAGTACCAAACTAATTGGTGATTTTTAATTGTCATCCCAAATTATATCACTTAGCCAAGTTAGTTCTGTAATTTTATATTTTTTTGGAATATCGTCCCACTTGTCACATGGATGCTTACCTGTCATGACGTGGCAAATTTTACCATAAACAATTATATAAGATTGCAGAATTCGTCTCAAACTATATCAATAAGTCGACTTCCGTACCGTAATTGAAATGACATGGGGAAATAATTTGTTCCAAAGTCCAAACTAATTATAAATATTTATTATTTATTAATACAAAAAAATGCACAAATTTTTCCTAATGAACCGAGATAGGATTTTTTTCTCAAAAGCGCACATGAATTTTAAAAATCAATACTATTTTTCTCTTAAAAAAAAGTTAATGGTAATTTAATTTACTTCCATGTGATATTCATAATTAATATTCAATTTACCTTAAATTGCTTGTCCTAAAAAAAAAGTAAAAGATGAATCGTCATTTTCATAAATTAGAAATATAATATTGGACTAAATTCATGTCAAATGACAAATTATGAGATGAAATTCGACGAATTAATAAGCATTAATGTGCCAAGATGGGACGATATTCCAAAAAAATATAAAATTACGAAACTAATTTGACTAGGTAATATAATTTGGGATGAAAATCCAAAATCACTAATTAATTTGAAATTTTTTTTACAATTTTGCCTAATTTTAATAAGGTCAAAATCAAACGTCGATCTCTTTCTTGAACCTCCTCCGTTATATCTCGGGCTGTCAACGTAGTGGATTTCAATTTAAATTCGATCCGATTTAATAGGACTTTTGTTCGATTGGAGATATATTTGGTGGATTTGATCTAATTACGAAGATAAAAAAAAAAAAATTTGAAAGGCGCAGAGCTAGCGAACATGAATGAATTAAAACCGAACGTTAAAGATTCGTATTCCACTATAAAATTAAAAAAAATATAATACAAACTGTTTCATTCATAATATCATCTTTTGCATATTCTCATCCACCAATAAGAGTTAAATTTTGATACTTTAATATCAATATCACGGTTTACCAATATCAAAAAATCATTTGCTTATAAAAAAAAGTAAAATCATTTAAATAAGTGGTTAAAGAGATTTTTTACTAGAATACATAAATCATTTCAATAAATATCCAAGTACAAAGAATTACATATATTAGACAATTATAGAATTGCATATATTACACATTAATGAGAGTTGAGTCGGCCTTAGCTTTATGATTGATTACCACTAGACTACAGTCTCGTTAACGTGATTAAAGAGTTGATTTATATTAAATTAAAGCTTAGTGAATTTCTATGGAAAGTTTGAACACATTTAACCACTTATTAGACCCAGAAAATAATTCGCCAACCAAAAATTGAGCAAAACCCAAATTCATCCCAAATCCAATTTAATGTAAATGAAATCTGGTCTAGGTTGAGTCTGATCCAATCCGAATCCAGCCCAATGTTAGCCGTAGTTATTCGAACAAACTGAATTATATACTGAATAACATGACCACATTCTTTGGGTCAGCCCATCCAAAGTTTGAAATAATATGCTTTGGGCCGCGTCATCGATGCTTGCTTATTGTAATATTTCGACATAACACTATTGGACGAAGGTCATTTGAATGTATTGGCACGTTTGTTTATTGGGTAAATTACGAATACCCCCTCAGGAAATGTCTAATTACAATCTCCCTCACATATTGAGTATTATAAAAATTACCCTCAGATTTGTCATCTTCTTACAATTAACCCCTTGTCACTAAAATGTTCTAATTTTACCCTTGGAAGTTATTTATAATGTTTATAATATGTTATAAATTTTAAAACTTGTGGTTAATTGTTATATCTTGTAAATTATAAAAATAATAATTATATATTTACCACCAAAATAATTGATATAATTTATAATTTCCCATAAATTTCAATAAAAAATTTCAATTTATAATACTCTATAAACTTTAATAAATTAAAATATCTTATTTATAATACAACTAATTTATAAAATAAATTCATTTAACTAATGTGTAAATAATTCACATTTACAAAATATATTATTAAAATTCTATTTAATTTAATATTTTACAATTTAAATTGCTAATAAATATATAAATACCTTATTTTGCAATATTATTTAAAACTTATGGGCAATTATAATTTTTATCAATTATTCTGGTAGTAAATATATAATTATCTCTTTTCTAATTTATAAGGTATAATAATTAGATCGCAACTTTTAACATTTATAAGATATTACAAACAATACAAATAACACACAAGGGCAAAATTGAAATATTTTAGGGACAAGGGGTTAATTGTAATAAGGTGACAAACCTGAGGGGGATTTTGGTAATACCCAATACGTGAGGGTGATTTTTGTAATTAAGCCTTACCTGAGGGGGGTATTCGTAATTTACCCTTGTTTATTTTAGGTTTGATCACAAATTCGATTTGTTTTATAAATATATTTTCAAATTCTGGATTTAAGCTAGTTCTAAAAAATGGATTTAAACCTTTCTTAAGTAATTTTCATAAATAATTTCATATGCAAATAAAAAAGTCTTTAGTGGGGTGATTCTGATCACAATATAAGTGGCTGACCAATAATTCATAAGGCTTGCTTCAACAACAAGGGTGGGGGTTCGAATCACGTTTGAAACTTGGACGGAAGCATTATCAAAAGTATGTCTAAGGATCATTTGTGGTCAAGACTCCTTTGTGAGCAGAGTGTACATCAGTATGGTGGGATCCCGATGCTTGGTGGAGGTACATCCCACAAATTTACATCCTTCAGGGTTCTAGGACAAAGGTTCTGAGAATTCAGAATTAACATGGTGTAAGTTTGGACACTTGGGTTATCAAAAACAAAAGAAAAAATGGAAGAAAGCAAAGAGATAGGATCATAGGAATACACGACGGCCACTCGAATTGTGACACTAAAATAGCTAGGGCACTGTTTGTCTCAAATTTAATAGAGTAGTCATAAAAATAAATTGAGGTTTCTAAAAGTATCTTGGTTTTCATAATGTTGTTTGTTTGAGTTTTTCTGAAAGTAATGTTAGAAGTAAAATTTTGCAATTTTTTTTTTTTTTTTAATTTTATGGAAAAAAAAAGGAATATATAGTGTAAAGACATATTAATTATTACGTATATAATTATAAAAAGAAATCTAGGTGGATTCAACAACTTACATAACCAAATAAAAGGCTACGTACCTACGGGAGTTTCAATTCTCAAACAAAAAAAAAAAAGACAACCACTTATGTTTCCATCCAAGAACAACAATCAAACATAATTACGAATTGTTTGTTTAAGTGTAGTTTTCAATAGTCAAATTAGGATGAACACATGGACTTAAATTGCAAGAAAAAGCAGTTCAAGGTGCGTTTAAATTGCTAAATTGGGATGAAAAGGACTGGAAACGGGCAGAACCATTCACTGCCTTTTTGTTCTTTAAAGTATCTTTTGTTTCAGAATTAAGCTAAAGCACATTGAATCTTGAAGAAAAGTCGAAATAAATGATCACTTCATTTGGTGCAGACATGCATATATATTTTAGTGACGGCCAATTAGCAATTTAATTTGTACGTAATAAGATTATAGTACGTGTTTGACATGTTGTGCTTCATACATCCAATGTAGCCTTAAAATTGGTCTGGAAATTAGGATCATATTTCATAGTCTGTCGCCAATGATTCAACCCTATACACCACATGGACCCAATTGATTCAAACTCAGTGACAAAATAATTTTATCGAGGTCAATATATACCTAAAAAAATATTCACACATGTCAAACAAAAAATTGAACAAAGTTAATTCGATCAAACGAAAAACCATTAGCTAAATCGAGTTTTTACAAATATCCACTTCGAATCCAAACTTGTACATATTAGATAAAGTAGAGTTATGAGAAATAATTGATTAATGTTCTATAAGTGAATACATATAATTTTATTTTTTTAATGTCAATGAGCAAGCTCCAGTAGAAGAATTTTTTAGTTTTATTAAAATTACATTTATTTTTAATACATGAACTAAGACAGACCTAGATTATATCTATAATTTTAATCAAAGATTAGATTTCCAGGGGTACATGCACCACCCCCACCCTCTAGACTACACGTACGTAGATCCATCAGTGTTTAGACCCGCTAGAATCTAACTCTTACTTTTTAATAGATTGGACCTAGTTTTGTGGACTAAATTTTCCGAGTTTGATACGTACGGATCTGATTAAAACAATAATTAATCGGAAAATAAATCATAAATCATAAATCATACATTTAGAAAATTCAACTTTGTAATGCATAGCTAGTCATAAAAATTGATGTACCTAGTTTGGATTCGGCTATGCTACATGGTGCATTACAATTGCTTTGTTATTAGATAAAACTTTAGGAGAGTGACCAATCACAGAATAAGTATACACTTGTCAGGTCTAGACGACACAACTTTCTTTTTTTGAATTATTATTTTATATGGTGGTCCATTTTGGACAAAATCAGATCCGATCTGACTTTAATTGGCCCCGTAATATTCATTAGTGTCTTTAGTTACGTGTTAAGCAATGTGATGATGGAAAGAACCACATGAACATGGTCACATAACGGTAATATTGTCGAATGACACAATGTTTAAAATTGATTTGAATTTTAATTTTAGATCATTTACGGTTAATTAAAGCCACACATTTATTTGGCTACATTATTTAGCCCATAATTTGTAAAGTCTAGGCAACTTTAGTCCCAAAATTGGTCTGCAAGGGATGCTGGTACGGGTCAATTTTTGTGGTTGTGCACAATTCTAATGGGAAAATTGCTTTTTTGGTACCGTAGGATAGATTGACTTGCACTTTTGGTACAATTGGATACGAAAATGCAAATTTGGTACCATAGAATATATTTTCATTGCAATTTTGGTACAAAACCCAATTTTTCTACAAAGTTAATGGCAATTTACCCTCTATGAAATGCATAATGTTCAATTTATCCCTCTATAATTTAAAAAAAATCAATTTACCCCCTGTAAAATTTTAATGAAGCAATTTACCCCCTTCAGCCGGAGATTGTAACTCACTTGCCGAAATTGAGAGTATGCATGCAAACTATTTTATTTAACATAGGGGGATAAATTGCCACATTTATCATAACACAATGGGTAAAAAATCACATTATCATAATAAAAGTGGATTAAGTGCCGCCTATAAAAATATCAGGGAGGTGATGTGAAATTTTTACAAAATTTCAAGGGGTAAAATACTCTTTTTTAAACCACGAGGGGTTTAATTGAACATTATGCATTTAGTAGGGGGTAAATTGCCATTAACTTTGTAGAAAAATTTGGGTTTGGTACCAAAATTGCAATGAAAACATATCCTATGATACCAAATTTGCATTTTCATATCCAATGGTACTAAAAGTGCAAGTCAGCATATCCTATGGTACCAAAAAAGCAATTTTCCCCAATTCTAATTAACTGAAAAGGTTAAAATATTCATAGAGTGGAATAAATACACCAGCCCAAATAAACATTTTGATATATTCTTGTGAAGCATTTTTATATTTTCCGATTATAGATGGGTTCAAATTGTTATATCTACTTTGATTTGCAAAAAACACATTTTGGGCTAGTAATTATAAATATTGGACATGTGAGATTTTATTGTTGTTATACGGAAAATTAAATAGCTAGAGGTACGATGCATGCATGAAGAATTTTTTTCCTAAAAATAAGCTTCATGGCCAAAAAAATTCTCAAAATGTCCATCTTGCCAAACTAATTCCCGGAATAGACCTTTTGATTAAACTCGCAGTTGGCAACTGCGAGTTTACTTAAACTCGCGAGTTTACTTAAATTTTTTTTTTTAAAAAAAAACTACCAAAATTAAGAATTAATTAATGAAGACGGTCTAATTAGTTACAATGAAACTCCAACTGCGAGTTTTGATGAACTCATTTTAAACCATAGACACGACGCAGACTCCATTTATCATATCCAATCTTCAACCTTCGCGATTGAGGCAGCGTCTAATACATATTTACTTACTCTTCTCTCTCGATCAGGTATTAAATCATATTCATATGAATATATTTGCATAATGTAAATTCTTACTAATTTATCATTATATTATATAATGATATAATGCTAATTTTAGTATTTTGAGGAGTTATAATGCAATTTTTGTAAAATAAGGTCTATCGTTGTTTCAACATGTAGATTTGGATTTGTGTTTTGTATGGATTGATTGGACAAATGAAATTTTTTGTTAGTTTGGACATAATATATAAAGTATAGAATTGAACTATATTAACATGAGTATGACAATTAGTAAAATTATTCAAAAGATGATTTATAATTTTTTTTTAAATATTTCTCAGGTTCGTAATGGATGGCTTACCGATTACGTTTTTGTGCTACTGGGGAGGAAATATATTGAATCCATGTAATGGTTGTGAGTATGACATTCCACCAAAACGACCCCCTAGGGCGAATAGCAGATGAACTTATGAGAATTTAATAACAGAGTTGTACAAAATTACTGGGCTAAATAAATGGAAATTCAAATTGGGAGTGACATGTAGATATCTTATTTCATTTGATCGTTGCACTGCTCTTCCAATTAGTGATAATAGCGGTGTTGAAGCTATGTTTGATGCTTTTACTTATTTTTCGGAGATAGGCAGTTTACAATTGTACTTGGAGATAGAGCCAATAGACCACATTGAATTTGCTGATGTCATAGAGGTTGGATGTAGTCATAACATTGGTGGCATAATTGATTCACACGTGGACGAAGGTAATCCTGATCCGTCTACTTTTCAGTCAGCAATTTTTTCCTAAATAGGCTTCATGGCCAAAAAAATTCTCAAATGTCCATCTTGCCAAACTAATTCCCAGAATAGACCTATTGATTAAACTCGCAGTTGCCAACTGCGAGTTTACTTAAAATTTTTAAATAAAAAAAAAACCTATCAAAATTAAGAATTAATTAACGAAGACGGTCTAATTAATTACAATGAAACTCGCAGTTACCAACCGCGAGTTTATGTAAACTCACAGTTGCCAACTAGCATGAAGATAAAAGTAGCACGGATACTCTTTCTTATAACATATAACACATGTTTTATCATTGCTCTTCCTTACCCTATATTATCAATTCTTTTTTATATGATACTTCTTGACATTGCATATCGTTCTTCGACCTAAAGAGTAATCATTTAACTAGCGTGTCACTCTCCAACAACTGAATTTGACTTGCATGAATATCGGTGACACGTGACCCATCACCAATCTCCTTATAAAATGGACAAACAATATCATTTAAAGGATTTTCAGGAAGCTCATTGACATCCATATTGTTATCTTTAAAACCAATCTCCTCCATGTCACTGCCACTACTACTACTTCTGTCGTCCTCTTCCATCAGTCTGTTATCCATGTATTATTCATCGTCTTCAGAATCAGTCTCTAGATCATCATTTAGTCCCCTTACATTTCGAGGCCCATGATGACTAATATATGTGGGTACTTCTAGGTCAATTTGATTAGTCGTACCAACGTCTGACTGAAAGGTAGACGAACCAGGATTACCTTCGTCCACGTGTGAAACAATTATGCCACCAACGTAATGACTACATCCAACCTCTATGTCATCAGCAAATCCAATGTGGTCTATCGACTCTATCTCCAAGTACAACTGTAAACTGCCTATCCCTGGATAATAAATAAAAGCATCACATATAGCTTCAACACCGCTATTATCACTAATTGGAAGGGCAGTGCAATTAGCAGTGCCACGATCAAATGAAATAGGATATCTACATGTCACTCCTAATTTGAATTCCCGTTTATGTAGCCCAGTAACTTTGTACAACTCTGTTATTAAATTCTCATAAGTCCATCTGTTATTCGCCCTAAGGGATCGTTTCGGTGGAATGTCATACTCACAACCATTACATGGATTCAATATATTTCCTCCCCAGTAGCACAAAAACGTAACCTGTAAGTCATCCACTACGAACCTGAAAAATATTTAAAAAAACAATTATCAATCATCTTTTGAATAATTTTACTAATTGTCATACTCATGTTAATATAGTTCAATTCTATATTTTATATATTATGTCAAAACTAAAAAAAAATTTCATTTGTCCAATCAATCCTACAAAACAAAACACAAACCCAAATCTACATGTTAAAACAACGATAGACCTTATTTTACGAAAATTGCATTATAACTCCTCAAAATACTAAAATTAATATTATACCAAGATATAATATAATGATAAATAAGTAAATTAGTAAGAATTTACATTATACAAATATATTCACATGAACATGATTTAATACCTGATCGAGAGAGAGAAGATTAAGTAAATATGTGTTAGCCGCTGCCTCAATCGCGAAGGTTGATGGTTGGATATGAAAAATGGAGTCTGCATCGTGTCTAGGGTTTAAAATGAGTTCATCAAAACTCGCAGTTGGAGTTTCATTGTAATTAATTAGACCATCTTCGTTAATTAATTCTTAATTTTGATAGTTTTTGTTTAAAAAATTTTAAGTAAATTCGCAGTTGGCAACTGCGAATTTAATCAAAAAGTCTATTCCGGGAATTAGTTTGGCAAGATGGGCATTTTGAGAATTTTTTTGGCCATGAAGTCTATTTAGGAAAAAAATTCCATGCATGAACTCCAACTATCGTTCAAATCACAAGTACTCCTCCTGCATTGGTAATAAGTTTGCGTATATTAATAATGCATATATATATATATATATATATGTGTGTGTGTGTGTGTGTGTGTGTGTGTGCGTGTTTGTGATGATTCTGACGTATGATTAGTTCATAATAGTATAGGTTTGGGGGCCCTCGGCCAAACGAGTATTTTACAGAGAGCCGACAAGGAATTCCATTAATAACTGGCTGAACCTCTATCCGTCTATCTATGGAGGAAGAGCGTTCTTCTGCCTGATCTGATCCCCGGAGATGGAAGAACTTCTGATCCTGGCCCCGACTAAACCACACTAAGACTTATTCAGTAGAATTGGAAGATCAACTAATAATAAAAGAAGGAAACAATTTACTGGGGGTTGCAGCAATCAGGGGACGCCACTTTTTTATTTTTTATTCTTGTTTTTAATGTGTGTATTATTATTTAATAGTTTAGTATATTTTGGTAATTTGTGATATAGTTTTTAGTTAAATTTTTTTTGTTCATATTTTTTATAATTTATTTAATTAAATTTTAATTTCATTTTAATAAAATTAAATTACAACTAAATCATTTAATTAGAATATAGGTAGTTATATAATATTTGAACAATATAATTTTTCAATTACTTTGAAAATACAATTTAAACACTTAGACAAAAAAATTCAAATTCATACTTCATTCATAATATTTTTGTAAGCATATTGTTGTGTTGAAATTTTTAACAAATATATTTATCATATTCACCAACATGAAATTAATAACTTGCAATGAAAAATAATTGGAAAATACGATTAATTTGATTAATAAAATAAGAACGAGAAAATCAAAAATCAATTGACGACGAAAAAAAAGGACGAGAAAACGAAACAAAAAGAATCGACGATCAAGTCGCTAATGTATATCGAATTATGTCCATGGATTGTTCTTCGTACACTCCAGATACGAAGGCTTATTGAAAGGGTCTAAGGAAAGAAATTCAAAAAAAGGGGCTTACAAAATGCTTATTTTCAGGTTCATGAGTTTCGTCAAGTGAAGGAAGAGGTAATTTTGATCTTAATTAATTAAAATATTGTCATATCCTATTGCCGATGATGGGTGTTCTTGTATTTTATTTTATTTTCCTTTGTTACGTGGTAGGACCTTGTTTAATTTGATGATGTATTTTCATGTTGTACTCCGGCAATTTAATGAATGCTTTTATTATTATTATTCTTAATTTATATTATTATTATTATTAAAATTATTATATTTGTTATTATTATTATTATTATTGTTAGTATTGTTATTATATAATTATTATAATGGTGAGAGTGAGGAAGAATTAAATTGAGATTAAAAAAAGTGGGAAGCCCCAAGGATGAATTTGGATAAGCCCATTAAAAAGGTGAGTAGATCTTCATTTTCAAAGTATGCATCAAGCTTTCACACTCATATTTTGGCCTGAAATTAGTGAGTTCATCGTATAGTACCTTTAATCTGAAAAAATAGGTGTTAACAGAAAGACTTTCTTGTTGAAGACTGATCATGTTTCTTTGAAGTTCAAACATCCTAGGGTCATTAGATTGTTGAAATATATGTTGAAGTTCATTCCATATCTCAAAGGCTGATGTTGGTCCCAAGTGGTCAGAAGAGGTTTAGAGGGGGGGGGGTGAATAAACCTCTTTAAAAATTTTCTACAATTTAACTTTAAAAACTTTCACTTTAACTGAACAGACTAAGCTGATCAGATTAGTTAGTTACAACTCTGTTCGCGAACAAATCTTTGAACAGCCTTGTTGACCACTCGTCTGATTGTTACTCAGCTGATTTTGCCAAAATCAGTTTTAATACTTAGAGTACTTGCAGCGGATTTTCAAAGTGTTTTTCACAAGTAATCTTAGTAGTTTGAAAAATGTTTTCCCAGTTTTATAAACTCCTTTTTAACTCTTTTTCAAACAGTTAACTTAAATGTGTTTTTATGCAAACAGAAAATATGCAAGTAAAATGCAAACAAAAACACAAGCAATTTTTATAGTGGTTATATGGATTTGAATATCCTTTAGTCCACTCTTCCAAGTCACACAGATCTTGGGTTATACTATAATCACAAAGTTTACAGTATACTCTGCTTGCGTCGAACAACAAATGAAACGACCACAAGTTCGCAATAGGAAATCACACAGAAGACCTATTCTCTGAAGTTTGATCACTCACAAAGATGGATCACAACTCCGCACAACACTCTTGTTTACAAAATCACTCAGAAGATGTATTTTTCTTGATTCTTCAACTCTGCTTTCGTCAACAAATGACTCGGCTGATGAGTGAGCTGTTCTTGAGACTTAAAGAATTTTGCTTCGGAAATTTATCTCAGAAGTGTGTTGCTTGTTTCTTCTTCGTCTCTTTCAGCTATTTATACTTGAGGATTGAAAAGTGTCCGTTGAAGAGAGACAAGATTCAAATTCCTCGAGTACTGGTCCTTAAAATCCACGAACGGCTCTTTTGCAGTCTGTCCGTACTATGAACAGTACTATTCTGCAGGCAGCATTAAATGCACCCAGCTGATGCGAAGCAATTCTTCAATCATTTGTCTTTAATAACCTTGTACTTCAGCATTTATTACTCCAAGGGGCATTTATTACCGTTGAGAACACTTCATGATCTTTTTCACTTGGCTGACGAAGGTACACGTCTGATGGCGAACTCGGCTGATCTCAAACTTGAACAAATCTGATTTGAGTCGGCTGATCTTCATCAGTCTGATAACTTTACTTCAGCAGATCAGAAGTCTTGGACCTTGAAATTTTGACTCTTCTGATGTCTTCTTTACTCAGTCAAAAATTCTTCTAAGGGATCATCAGCTAAGTTACTCCATACTTAGCCAATCTTGAAGTTTTGGAATGCATCAAAACCTCCCTTCTAAATTTTGTCTTCAGTGCCTTCATCTTCATCCTTATCCAACAGCTGAAGTGTGAGATGACGGTAGATGAAATATCTTTGGATAGTAAGTTTAACAACCAAGTAACAACAATGGTGTAGTTACGATCTCAATAATTGGCCAAGACTGGGTCTTTTTGAGGTCTGGGAATTGACCAAACTATTATTCCCAATTTATTTTTAATAGTGAGGGCAAGAACCTTGGATCTGTTCCATGTTTGATAGTTGTCTTCGGCTAATTTCTCGGAGAGAAGAATGATAATCGGTCCATCAGCGGGGTGTAAATAAAAATGGCTGGATGGATCTTCTATTTGAGGTCGGGGACGAGAAGGAGTGGTGGTGGTGATACTATTGGAGTCGGTCATAATTAATCAATAAGGGTGATTGTATATGAAGTAGGGATGAGAAAGGAAACAAGAACAAAGAAAAGAGGAAAAATAAATCAAGCATTTTGTCAAAAGTGGATCTTTTCAAGAAAGTGGTCTTCAAGAAGGAAAGAGAAGAAAGACGTGATGAATGAAGAAAGAAGAGTGAAAGAAAGATTACCAGAAAATGATGCCGAATAGAAACAGAGAATTGATGACCGGAAAGACGATTCAGGAAGAACGTCATATTTCCCTTTTATTTATTTCTGAAAAATAAAATGCCAAAATTTTAGTGTGGGTATTTTCTTGTTATGGAATGAAAGGTCCATTTCGAAAAATAAACTTTGAAAATGGGCAATTAAGCTGGGATAAGATTTTAGGCGGATGTTTATTTGGAGCATTTCGAAATTTGTTTTTAGTGTTGAATACTTTGACGGACAGATTTGAAATTGAGATTATTAATTGGACATCCCAATCTTATGCTCAGGTTTTCGTATTTTTAGACTTTATATTGAGACAACACCAAAAAATATAGATCAGAACCAAAATAAGTAGACTTACTTTATTTATATATATATATATGTGTGTGTGTGTGTGAGAGAGAGAAGATAGATCCTATGACCAACCAAAAAAATAATTAGACATAAAAATACATAGATATGTGGAAATTTAAAAAGTCTATTATCTTAAATGCGGTAACCTCAACAGATCCATATTGTCGACATAAGATCACAATTGGAACATGCATTCATCTTAACAATTATGTGCAACTTTTATCAATTGTATGACATGCAAAATACGTCCTTATAAAACTAAATTTCATAAAAAAACAATAGAAATAACTTCATACAAGACAATTAAGTCTTAATTGCAGTTAGTCATTGGTCAATATGCGTACAAAGTACTAATTATACTAAAAATCCAAGAAAAAGAGTACATACAAGACGGTATAATTAGCACTAAAAAATTATGTTTTTGGTGTGTAATTTTTTTTATGGAAATCATCTGACTGGTAATAAAAGAAGTAAGTTGTGTTTCTAAAGTGAGAGTGATTAACATAAAATGATAAGATTTCCACTTACTTTAGAGACACAACTTACTGCTATTATAACCAGTTAGATGATTTCCATAAAAAAAAAATTAGAATCCAAAAACATAATTTTCAGTGCATAAAATATAAGTCGAAATCACTAATGCCCACTGATTTAGTTTTCAAATATACTTTTGTTGATAATATATATGCCATAAAATGCAGAAAATGTGCCGTCTGCTGAAGTTAAGAATTTTGAGTTTAAAGGTGAGAATATTGGTCTACCTATTGATGTAAGGAGGAAGTACCACGCGCTTTGTTGCAATCTAAAGATAATGACTCATGATAAAGCTATTGAAAAGTGTAACCGAGATCTAGTTTGTGCCATGGTGGTTCATATAACTGAAATTGTTGATCAAATCAAATCTTTCAGCCCCTACATCACATCTATCGACGATTTTCAATGTTGTAAAAGAATATTAAATTCTTCGGCTATTTTAGGAATGGATGATGATTTTTTGTTAACTAAGATAGAGAATCTGATCAAGCACTTAATGGATTACCAAGATGATAAAAATAAGGTGAATAAAATGAGCAATGATCTTTATGCCCTTAATCAACTTCATTGTAAGAAAGTGGAGGAGATTATAGAGATTGAAAGCTCAATAAATAACTTGCATGCTCATCCGAACTCAAAAGCTGATAGCTCTGTACAAATAAAGTTAATAAAATTACTAAATCACAAAAAAAAAAACCCTAATTTTTTAATTTAACTATAACAGATGTAAACCTTTCCAACTTTTCCGATTTCCAGTGACGCCTTCTCGATAACAAAAGTAACTCCAGGCTTGTTGTCATTTGTAGTTACTTCAACCATTGGAATTCCGGGCATCTCATCAATAACTGGCTCCTCCAATTTCTCCTCTTCCTTATCTGCGACTAAGACTTCTGTTTTCGCCTTCTTTTCTTCTAATTCTTCAAGCTCTTCTTCTTTATCGTACTTGTCCTCTCTCTTCTTCCTCTTCTGCCCTTTCATTTTGTACGCTCGCCCCATCTTCATTCTCGGAATCAATAAAATTACTGGTGAAAAATAAATGGAACAAACCAGACTCGCAGCGAAATTTAAAGGATTGTTTTGTGGCTAAATTTTAATGAAGGGTGGCTAACTAGATAAACCCTAGATTGGAACTTGGATGTTATTGGTAACTCGGGTCGGGGGCGGATTTATTTTGGTCAGTTGACCGATGACCCAACTTAGCCCAAATCCCAAGCCCATTTGACCCAACCTAAAACTCGGTCCGTTACTATAACTTTTTATTTCTTGCTACACTCAATTACCAGTTCATTTTTTCTTTCTTTTTTTAAAAGAGACTACACTACTCAGTTACCAGTTAACTATAGTAATTTTAAATTAATATGATAAATAATTTTCAAAAACTATAGAAACTATTGGATTTTATAAGTGAATGAAACAAGTTTCTATAATTTATAAATTTTAATTTGTACTAGTAGTTCAACAAAAGTGATGTAGCTCAAATGGTAAGGAAGTTATGTTTCACTCTAAAGGTTAGGTGTTCAAATTTCAACTTTTACAAGAATTTTTGATTTATTTTTAACATTAAAAAAAAGAAAAGGAAATTCAAAACCGGGTTGAACCGGTCCATACCGGTTCGGCGGTTTCGGACCGGTTCAACCCGGTTCAAACTGGATTTGGAGTAAGTGATTTTAGGGGGTAAACCGGACCGGATCAATCTCCGGTTCGCGGTCCAACCGGTCGGACCGGCCGATCTAGTCCAGTTTTAATAACATTGGAATGAAATAGGGAGAATAAAAGTTGCTTTTGTTTGGTCCGAGCCTGCAAGTGACTCGAGTTTATTTTACCTATGGGTATTAAATGTGTCCAACGGATTTCAATAATTTTGTCTCTGGAAATTCACGTTTGATGGTCAAAATAAATATATCAAACGATTTTCAATTTTGATATTAAATATATATTTTTTTAAAAATTTGTTACCAAATATATAAAGTAGATAAAAATCTAGTATCAAAATAAAATTTTACCCCAGAGTTACACGTGCAAAACCCATGTCAAAATTGCTAGCTGCCCCAAGGACATATTTCCAACTGGTTGACCAACAATTCATAAGGCTTGCTCCAGTGGCAATGGTGGGGGTTCGAATCTCATTTGGAACTTGGATGTAAGCATTTTCATGGGTCTGTCTAAAGGTCATTTGTGGTGAAGACCCCTTTGTGCGCAGAGTGTACAGCAGTATGGTGGGATCCCGTTGATGGAGGCACATCCTGCGATTTACATCCTTCAGGGTTCTAGGACAAGGATTCTGAGGGTCCAGAATTAGTCTAGTGTAAGCTTGAACACCTAGATTATAAAAAAAAAAATTGCTAGCTCTAATGTGAAACCATTTTTATATTTCTAGATACCAACGACAACAGCATCTCGATTTAATACATTGAAGTAAAACGGTGCATCAGTACTAATTAATGACCTAAGTAATGAAGTGAAATTATGATATAGTACTAATTATATATTTATATATATAGTGTAATATTTTATAATTAAGTGTGCTTCCACGTGCATGCCAACATTATCCTCATGCCAACATGCACAATTCGTCCAATTAATATAATGAACTAAGACCAGCCTTCAGCTTTCGCGTGTCCTAGATCTTATTTGGACTTACAAAGACTTAAATATTCTTTTTATTTTAATTTCCTTTTTCTTTTTCTTCAGATTGTATAAATAATGAGCAACTACTCAAAAATTGAAATGTGTCTAAATTTATTTCAATTTTAATTTTTCAAAAGTTCAGACTTAAGTTGTAATTTGTTAACTTTGTTAAATTAATTAAATGTGCAAAGTAGTAATTAATTAAGTTCAATCAAATGTTTGTATTCAGGTCGATCTAATTAACTGATCAAGTCGAGCTATTCTAATTTTCAAATTCACTTTCTTGCCTGTTGAGGAGGTTATATAACGATCATACCAATCCTATTTTCTTATTAGGCCATCTCCAAGAGCAATGCTAAAAGTTAAAATTTAAGAGTTTTGCTAAAATTTTGATAAAAAGTGCTCTCCAAGAGCACTTCTATAATTTAAGAGTGGCTAAATTTTATAAGTTTGGCTTGCCAAATACCCATGGCCAAATTAGAATTGGTATATGCAATTGTTTATAGGAAAGTACAAAAAACTTTTGTATTTTTATGCAAAACAATAAATTGGAGGCATTGCTAATTAAACTAATAATAAATTTAAATTCATAGTTTGTACTAACTAAATCCATATTGCTTGTACATTCAAATACATATTAATTAAATTCAAATCATACAAATTTGAATAAAAATTTTAAAATTCAAATTTTATAATTTGAATATCATTATAAAAAGTTTGTCACTATTGACAAATAGTGGAACCTCTTTAGCAATAATTAACGTTGTCAAGATGATTTAGTGATAATATTTTGATTATAATTTTTGGGGCATCGCTAAATGTCAATACTAAAAATTAATATTTTTTTTAAAAAAATATTTTTTCTATTATGAAATAAAAATCAATTAGTGTTATAAATATATTATTATTTATATAAAATAATAATTAAAGTTATTTGTTAAAATATAAAGTAGCTATTTGAGTGAAATGATATGGTTGTTAAAAAGTAGTCTCTTAAAATATAAACTAGCTGTTGGAGTGCTGAGTAAAAAGTGGAATTGTATAACACTGTTCATTAGTTATATTTTAAGATAAGAGGCTGAAATTTAAGAGAGCTGTTAGAAATGGCAGCTGTAGGTGAAAAGGTTAAATATTATTTAAGTTTTTTGTTTAATATGTATCACAAATTAAATTCATCAAACATATTTTTATATTTTTATTGATCGAACTCAAGCTGAAATTCAAGAACATAATTTGTTGTTCCTTGCTGAGAATATGGGGGAAAATGCATATTAGTACCCTGTGATATCAGAAACCTGCAAAAAACTACTCTGTGAATTTTTTTTGCACAAGACTTCCTTTTGTTTTCAAAAACCCTGTAAATTACACCCATTCTCCGTTAATAATTGACACCGTTAATTTTTAATTGAATTGCCTAAATTACCCCTTATATATTAATAAAATATTTTATTTTTATTAACGGGAAAAATGCATATTACTACCATGTGATATCGAAAACCTGCAAAAAACTATAAAAAACTACCTTGTGAATTTTTTTTGCACCAGACTTCCTTGTGTTTTTAAAAACCTTGCAAATTACACCCATTCTCCATTAATCTTTGACACCGTTAATTTTTAATGGAATTGCCTAAATTACCCCTTATATATTAATAAAAAATTATATCTTTACAATTACAAAAACTCTCACTAATTTTTTTCTCTCACTTCTCATATGGAACAAACAAAGAAACGAAGAGATATTATGTGCGAAGTTTAAAAGATACAAAATTATGGATATAATATAAAAGTATAAGGGAGTTTCTACATTCATTTAAAAGTACAAGAATTTTTTGCGCAAACATTAAGAAATATGAGTTACTTTTCTACAAACATTAAGAAAAACATAGAAGTTTTTTGCAAACATTTCAAAGCATAAGGAAGTTTGACGCAAACTTCCAAAAGTACAAGAAAGTTTTTTGCAAACGGTGGAAAACACAAGGAACTTTTACGCAAACTTTAAAAAACACAAGGAAGTTTTCTGCAAACTTTAAAAAACACAAGGAGGTTTTATGCAAACTTTAAAAAACACAAGGATGTTTTATGCAAACTTTAAAAAATACAAGTTTTCTGCAAAGATTCAAAGGTACAAAGGGTATTCTTGTCATTTTGAATGAAAAATTACGTCAGAAACAAAAAAAATCCCATTTTTGGCGAGTAGAATACACACACGTCAAAAAATTGATGGAGGGAGATGAAATGGGTGTAATTTGCAGGGTTTTTGAAAACACAAGGAAGTCTGGTGCAAAAAATTTTTTACAGGGTAGTTTTTTGCAGGTTTCCGATGTCACAGGGTAATAATATGCATTTTCCCCGAGAATATGCGAATCATTCAATGTTAATGCGATAACGTAGTGGTCATTGTTAATTAGTTTAAAGAAAAAATAGTATAATCAAATATTTAAATAATGCCACTACCATTTAACTAATCATATACATAAACATATAAATAGACCTTATAGTTAACTGCATATATAACTTCAACTTCGATATATGAATTAATAACAACATTATTCCTCATATTCAATAAACTCCAAATTAATCCAAAACACTTAAAAATGTTGGCTGTATCTCCTCAAATCTCTTCGTTTGGATGGCTTTTGGATGAACAGCAATTAGAAAACAATTACTACTTCTCTCCGGAAAAAATACAAACTTCAGTAGACTCCATTAGTGATTTTCATTCTCCTAATTCCTCCAAAAATGCAAGTTTTTCATGTGATGAATTAGTCGATGAAGGAAATCCAAAGAATATGGTTAAGAAGATGAATCATAATGCGAGTGAACGCGAGCGTCGCAAGAGGATTAATAATTTGTACTTTACTCTTCGTTCGCTTCTTCCACAACAAGATCAATCTGTAAGTAAAATGTTTTGCACTTTTGGTCCCATCAATACATTTTAGACCAAATTAAAGACAACCCTTTGGAGTCAAAAAGCTAGTACTGAATATAGATTATACCATGGGACCAAAACTGCAAAAAATTCCACAGGATAAAAGAATTTATATAAGTTAGCATATATTTTGTAATTACTTTCTTTTTTCACTGATTTTAAATCTACAGGGAAAGCTAAGCATTCCTGCAACAATTTCAAAAGTGTTGAAATACATTCCAGAACAACAAAAAGAAATTGACAGACTTATTCAGAAAAAGGAAAGACTTATGTCAAAGATTTCAAGACAAGAAGAAACATTAACAACTCATTTGAGAAAGAAAAGAAGAATTGAACCAAATCAAAGTACATTATCGGTAACTCGAATAAGTGATCAAGAAATGATTATTCAGAGTTCAATTTCAAAAGTTGAAAAGGCTTCATTTTCTGAAGCTTTATTGAATTTGGAGCAAGAGGGACTTCTTGTAAAGAGTGCATCTTGTTTTGAATCATGTGAAGGACGAGTTTTCTTCAATTTGCATCTTCAGGTATGGATTTGTGATTCTTTTTCTTATGTTACTGATCTTGTAATTAGATTGAGTATTTTAGTAAATGTTAATGTATAATGAAGTATTGGTATAGAATTGAGTTAACGGCAATTTATTCTCCCGTGATATTCATAATGTTCAATTTATCTCTCCGTGATTTGAAAAATGGCACTTTACCCCTGTAATTTTATAAAAGTTTTACACTGTCTCTCCCCCTATGTTACACAACATTTTTCATGTCCACTCTCAGTTTCGGCAAGTGAGTTACACTCTTCTGCTCAAGGGGGTAAATTACTTCTTTAAATTTTTACAGAGGATATATTGCTCTTTTTCAAATCAGAGGGGGATAAATTGAACATTATGAATATCACAAGGGTGTAAATTGTCATTAACCCATTGGTAATTTTGTATAGCTATTTGTTAGCAGAATCAAAATTTTAAGTTTGGTATAACATATATTCCCCCTGTCTCAATATAACATGAATTTTGCATTTTTATGTCATATGGATATGCTCACATTACTCAGAATTATTCTTATCAATGGAATTAATATTTTGGTGAATATGTCAAATGAAGTTTTTATATAGTTAACTGTTACGTTAGATACAAAATCAGATTTTCAAGTTAAATTGTAACAAACAATTTTAAATAAGATTTGAAAAGGCAAAATTTTAGTTTAATTTCTTTTTGCTTGGATTCTACAGGCACAGGGGAATTTTTTAATGGATGCTGAAATATTGAAGGAGAAGCTTTGGTCATTTTATGAGAAAGGAGAAGAAATTGTACTGGCTTGAAGATTCGGGTCCTATTTTTTAACAGGAGCCAAACTGCCAAAGTTCAATTATTAACCATAAATATATTACTCCATATATTAAAAAAGATAAGGGTTATATATTTAGGCAACTTGTGTACAATTATGCCATTGAAATGAATGCTGACTCAGCTTAGATTATCATTTCAACCTAATTTCTCAAGAGAATCTAAAATGAATGGTTGTTTTTGATACTTCCAACTACAAAAGTTTATTCTCTTCATAAAGACAAAACTTATATAAACAAAAGAATGCGGACTAGAAGCAACATTATTAAATAATATAGGTCATGTATATAAAAACATTAAAATAAATTGAGCTACAAAATACCAAGCAACTAGGGACTAGGTTATAATTAGTGTAAAATGCAAAAATATTTCCTATGTATATTTTTATTTGACAGAAAACCTTAATTGTTATTTTTATAAGTAAATTTCACTAAATTTTTTAAAAAATACTCACACTTAGAATAAGTAAAATATTGATCTCGAAGGAGGATAAATGCTTCTGGCTATTTAAAACATGAGAGTTTTTTGATAATAAAAATAACACAAGGGGTTATGACAATTCAGAAAACGAGAGGGGTATTTTTGCCTTTATTCAACTAATAATTCAAACTCTGTTAGAGTACACACAATCAGAAATTATGTTTTAGTATAATTTTTTATAAGCCACTCTAACAAAATAAACTTTTTATTTCTACAATGTTCAAAGTAGAAATAGATAACTTGTGGTAAAAAAAAGCACATGCAATACTCTCACGTGATATGGAAAATACGTACAAATTTCCCTGCAAATTTTTTCTTCCACTAAACCTACATGTACTTTAGATTATCACTCTCCCCTTACTTTATTAGTTGTCTGACGCCGTTAATTTTTAATTGATATACCTAAATTACCCCTAGATACAAGGAGATTATATGCTAAGTTTAAAAGATACAAGGGAATTATGTGCTAAGCTTAGAAAATACAATGAAATTTTATAAAAATTCATAAAGTACAAGTGAAATTAGTAAATTGACAGAAGTGGATGACAAGATATTCTATGCAGATAATATGAAAGTAGAAGGTCATTTGTTGCAACAAAAATTTCATAGGAGAATTTTGTACATGTTCAACATTATATATGGGAGTGGATGTATAGTATATTTTCCGCTTAAATCGTAATAGTCTAAAATATCATCTAAAGTATAGCTTGGCCAAGTAACAGAACAAGATTTCAGCAAATATGAAGAATTGAAGGTAGAATCAGATTCAAAAGAAGAAGAGAAGTTTGAAGAAGAAATTGAGATCGATTAAATTAGGGATTAGGATATTTAGGTTATTTTATTTGTTCGGGTCTTTTATATCTGGGTCGATACTAACTGGTTTATCCGGTTTATCCGAACCGGATAATTGTTAAGTCAGTTATATAGGCTATATTGTATTTACAGTTTTGTCCCTGGTGTATTTTCTCTATTTATAGCTGAGTTTAGGTTGATCATTGTACAATTAATCACATCAATAAAATCAGCAGTTAATTTAGATCGTTTCTCTCAATTTCATACACTTTACAGCAAACACAAATTCATATTCAAGATTCTAAATATTGACACCAAGGAGTGAACAACCTTGTTTTCTTCAAATACGAGTTATCAAAGAGATGGAAAACCCAAATACGAGTTATTTTCTTTCTTAAAATTTGAGTTGTACACTTGCTGTTGAAAATGACCTTAATATGTATAACTTGATATATAAAACTTTTTTGTTTTAGAACACTTGACTTGATATGTATTATCATGAACATAGTTTTAAATAACTAAGCTTTTGTCGACCCTTGCATCTTTCATAACAAAATCAAAATAGTACCATAAAAATATATTTACTTCGTAGTTTTTGATTATTGATCTTGACCAGCAAAATATTATAATATGCTATGCGTACACACATGTATTTTTTTAGAATTTGGGCCCCTACAACTTGGTGAAATGATCTATTAAAACAAAGTACTCTTGAGTCCGTATAAAATGAGATTTTGAGGGATGAAAAATATATGAGATATCAATTATTTTGATGATACGTATTCTTTTGAAATTTAAGTTAAAATAATTTATTTTCTTCAAGACAATTTAACAAGTTTTGTATTATTTTTATTAGCAAAAAAACCTTGTAATTTTTTTTATTATTATCAAAAAAAAAAAAATATCACTCTCAATCTGAAATGACAATTTTACCTCATCAAAGGATGAAAAAACATCCCCTTAAAAGATTACCAATAACCCCTCGTATCTTTAAAATTTTGCAAATAAAACCCCATGTTTTTTTTTTTTTCAAAAAATTGACAAAACTTCCATATGATTTATGATATCCACTTTAAAAAATTGACAAAAGTCTTATCCCCCAAAGTTACATGTTGTTGCACTTTACCACCCATACGTACAAATTAAGCACTTCATCGCCTCAAATAATTTTATTTAATTTTTGTTCGACGGAAAATAGACATATGCCCCTTATATGAATTTTCAAAGTTAGTCACAACACTTCTTACCAGTCCAACTACTTCGCTCATACAAAGATCTGTTTTCAGGTGGGGAAGGGTTGGGTGGTGGTTGTGGTGCCGGAGGTGAAGAGAGAGAAATTGGTGACGATAATAATTGCAATTACCCCCTCCTAATTTTTACCTTTTTAGGTATTTTTTGCCCAATTGCAAATATTCCTGAAGAGATAAAATGGTGACCTAAACGAACACATGATTGCCACATGACATTTTTCATCCAAAAACTAACGGTTGAATGAAATGTAAAAAAAATTGTCCAACTTTTGTACGAAATGTGTCTTTTTGAAAAGTTTGGTATGAAATATATAAAGTAGACAAAAAATTGAGATGAAAAATATAATTTCCTCGATTTTTTTTTTTGGAAAGAGATCTGAAACTAATTAGAGATTATAGAATTTTTTTAAACATATTAATTAAAAGGTTAGTATGTAATTTAACATATGTTTCTTTTTTCTAAATGTTCGATGCCACGTCATCATTGGACATTTTAATCATAAATTATGGTTCAGATATATTGTTGATTTTTTTAGTAATTGAGATGGGGTATCTCGTATACACATATGTTCTATAAAATCTTATTTTAGAACGTGAGAAACCATTTTATATTTTATGATACCAATGACGACAACTTCTCGATTTATAGAATTAAAGTAAAACAATGCATCACTAATGACGTAGCTAATGAAGTGAAATTAGGATATAATTAACTTCAACATTTCGCTACAATTAAACATTTTGAGTATATATATTATATAATAAAGTGTGCTTCCATGTGCATGGCATGCATCATTAAGCTCGAGGAAATGAGTGACAAACCAGTCCAGTGCTCGTGTGTGACATGCATAATTCGTCCACTTAATAAAATAAACTATGCATCACTAATATTTGTTTTTCTCAAGGGTTAATTCTTTTGAAGACATGTCAGATACGTTAAATTGAAATTTCTCCCAATAAAGAATTTGAACATAAGATCGTTACTTTGAATTAAATTTTTTTTTTCCATTAGACCAATCACCTGCTTATAAAACAAGTATGTATAATTACTTAAATTGTTGTTGTTGACAATTTAAATATTATCATGATGTTTGCACCACTGTTTTTTAATTATCACTTTCAATTTTCGCAAATTTGTCACTAATGCGTAGATAAATTACTTTAATGACCAAATTTAATTTATTATTACTTAATATATATGTATGTTACTAATTAACCATGAGCTTATCGTTATCACTAAATATTTTGCACTAATTAATAGTATTATTTATTTTTGTTAGATGTGGCTAGATCATATAGTCTACTCTAGAACAAAATTTATATTAAATTCTATTAGTAATTTTAGGAGGGAAAAATAGTTCTGATACAAAACTTTAGTTCAAAAAATATATTTGGTACAAATTTTTCAAAAAATATATTTCATACAATGATTCATACCTTATTGACATATTTGGTTTTGCAGTCAATTTTTGGACGAAATTCAGCACGAACCGCTCATATGTCTGTTAAGTTGACAATCAAAGCGAAAACAAGTACGGGTTTTAAAGACACCATCATTAACTTAACAAACACGTGTATTTTTTGCACATGTATTAAGGAACCTAATAAAAAAACATGAATTTTTGGAAGAAAAAAAATGAAATATTCTCCCTCCATTTATTTTTATTTGTCGTTTTGGAGGATTGCACAAAGATTAAAAAATGAAATAAATAGCAACTCTTTTAAGCAAAAATCCCAAAGCACCCTTTAAATCAAATAATCACAACATTAATTAGCATTAATTATAAGCATTAACAAGTAGCTAGGGTAAATTGGTAGAAAATAATTAATTTTAATTGAACTCCTAAAATGACAAATTAATAAAAATAAACAATGTTTTCTTGCCGCGACAAATAAAAAAGACCGAGGGAATGCCTACCCCCTAATAAATAGCAATGAAAATAACACAAAGGGCTTTATGACACGTAAGAATAACAAAGGGGTATTTATGCGTTTTATATGCAACTAGTAATTCAAACTCTGTTCGAGTACATTCACTCAATCAGAAATTAACTAGATATACATATGTTTTATAATTTATTATAAGCCACTCTCACAAAATAGGACTTTTTATTATTTAGAGGAAAAAAGAGTTATTTTGCTGAAATTTCACCCAATACAATCGTCAAGGTCGAAATAGGTAAATTGAAGAAAAAAATGGACAATACTCTCATGTGTTATGAGAAATAACTAAAAAAACTTCCATTCAAATTTTTTCTTGCACCAAATTTAAATGTATTTTTAGATTCCATTTCAAGTGAAATTAATAAATCGACGGAAGTGGACAAACGTGAATTCTATGCAAACAATCTGAAAGTACAAGAAAATTTGATCGATGCAATATAAATTTCAGCTAAGAATTTTGATATATTTCACATAATACGAGTTATCGAAAAGAAGAAAACCCCAACGCAAGGAAGCAATCAGTGGCAAGTAATTTGAGAAGAATTGCTTTTTAGTCGCAAAGGGCCTAAGCCAAATTTAAACTAGCCAACTAGGGGACCTTAATTAATATGTATAACTTGAGGTCCCCGAAAATGTGGTTAAAAGATAAAGATGTAATAATCACCTGTTTAAAGAAAAACAAACTACTTTACAATTAACTTGGTTAAATGACCTATATATATAATAATAAAGTGTGTTTTCCACGTGCATGGCATCATTAAGCTCGAGCAAACGAGTGACAAAGCAGTCTTATGCATGTGTTTGCCATGCATAATTCGTCCACGTAATTGAAAAACTAAGATCAACCTTTAGCTTTCGTGTGCCTTCGAGTATTAATTGGAGCTTACATAAATAAAAATGTATAATGTTCTCTTAATCATAGCTAATATATAGTATTAATGATCCATATAAAATTAATATGAGCGTAAAATCTTACCCCAAAAAAAAAGATGATCGTAAAAGAGTTTGATGAAGTCGAGCAATACTTAGTTCAAGTTGATTTTATCATATATATACATACATATATATATATATATATATATATATATATATATATATATATATATATGAGATTATATTTTTAACTTAAATAAAATTTCAATAGAATTAATTAATAACCATTTTAGTATCCAATTACAGTGACCAACGCCACCTTGGTCGATATATATAGCTTTTAATGATCATTTTCTCACTTTTAACGATCAAATACTACCATCGTTGAAAATCAATTTTTCTTGTAGTGAAAAGAATATGCGCAGGAATCAATCTATATGATTAACAATGTGATTATGTAATGGTAAGTGATGAGTAAGAATTCGTTAGGATAGTTATTCCCAATCGAACACGACTCGCCAATATGAGGATCAGTAGGTCAGCTACGTCGGTCCTCGATTTGTATAGGGGATCCTAACCTGAAAACAAAGACAACTACGTCAGGTTAATGCCGGTGGTTACCCGGCGATAACCCTCCGATGCTTAAGTAAGTTTCGAGATAAGTTGGGAAGTCGGAGCGTATTTATTGCTTAGAGAGTGCGTACCTTTTATCTCATTTATCAGGGCTATTTATAGTTTCAGAATTCATCACCGGGTCGAATATGGATTGGACGTTCCGGTTCGAATATGGGTGCTCCGTATTCGATTTGATCCGACTATAAACGAGATAACTGTAAGTGAACGTCAATTATTATGTCGGATAAATCGAAGACATGATCGATGAGAACTCGTAGGGGGAAGGCTCTCAATGTCGATCGATAGATGTGTAATTGTTTGATAATGACGAAGACTTGGTACATCAAGAGTCCCCCAAGTTCTAGAGTTCGAGTGTAAGTCGAACTCTGGAACTTTTGAAGTGATGATCGTTGAATTTTGAATTTTAAATTCTGCTTGTATCTCAAGAGTCCCCCAAGTTCGAGAGTTCGAGTGTAAGTCGAACTCTGGAACTTTTGATTGTAAAACGAGGCCTTGAGCTTGTATATCGGAACATGATTTCCCGCCCTGGTGTCAGTGTTTTCGCGCCTTCCAGGTCTAGGGTTTAAATTGGCGGGAAATTCATATATTAGGGGTGGAAGATTAAACGTCGCGTCTTGTCATGGGGCATTGTGCAATTATAATGAAGCGGTAGTTTTCGCGTCTATATATAGGTTGGTTGTCCATCCTGTGTTTTTACACTACGGTAAAAAACAGATTTCTATACGTCGGAGCTCTGTAAGCAAATAAAAGAGATTTTCGTCGATTTGAATTCTAAGATACACAGAAAATGTCGGACAGCGAAGCATCAACTCCAGAGGCCGTTCATGTGGACGATGTGGTTAAGGATGTTTTTGGTGAGGAGGCAAGTCGAGAGGAGGGGAACGAAGGTGACGTACCCACTAGTGGTGGTCACGCTGATGAGGATGATGAAGAGGAAGTGGAAAGACAGTTGGCTTATCATGAAATTGAAGCCGGAGGTTATAAAAAACCATTGTCGACCTGGATATCGTCGTTCTCGATCGGACAGGGTTGGGGTTTATCTAGTCCAAGTAAGGCACAGCGAATGCATAACCCTCCAAAAAAGTCGATAGCGATACACGAGGCATCGATGGAATGTGGGTTTCGAGTTCCTATCGCTCCCGAGCTCGCTTCAATCCTGAATTACTTGGGTGTCGTTCCGGCTCAGATCGTCCCAAATGGCATGTCGATGATCTTAGGGTTTATAGTGGTCATGAAGGCTCTCAAGCAGGAGGCATCGTTTGGCAACTTCTGGTTTTTATTCACTGTAAAGGAGTCGCCTAAGTCTGGAAAGGGTTTCTATCAGGTGAAGTCTAGAGGGAACAAGAATAGTTTCCTGACAAACGCTAAAAGTTCTCATGGGAAAGGGTGGAAGGCTCGATATGTATATCTTAGGCCCTCAAAGGATCAGAAGTTGAATATTACATCGTCCTGGCGTAGTGGCCCGATTATCGTGCAGATGCCCCCTCTACCTACTCTGTCGCCTCAGTTCGTGGAGAATCTACGTAAGTATTCTCTGGACGTTAAGGTCCTTACCCAAGAGCGCTGTCTTCGAACGTGCGGGTTATCTCCCTCCAAAAAGAGGGGCGATGATCCTGCATTAGATGACCTTCTTAGGATTGCCATGGTCGCACCCAAAGGGAAGAAACGGGAAGCTCTCGAGGCCGAGAATCGACGCAAGTGGCCACAAGGCTTTGGCATCACGGCTGAAGCTAGCGCGGAGGCCAGAGCGAAGAGCGTTAGTGATTATGAGGCCCGTCGAATTGAGATTAAACGAGGAAAGAGGCCTCGCCGAGAGGAAGAGACGGTTTTGAAGGCGGGGAATGATCCCGTCGCTCAGATCGAAGATGTCAGCGATGAAAGCTCTGATGACGATGAGATCGATCTTAATTTTTCGATATCTCAATGGGTCGACACTAAACATAAATATCCCGGAGGTTTGGGCCCCGATGATTCAGTTCTTCAGCGAGACTCAAAGGATACAGGGTTTCAAAGTTTTGTTCACAGTGTTTTCAGTCGCGACCAGAGATGGTTGTCGAGGAAATCGCTGCAGAAGAATTTTCACAGCTCAGGGCGGGCAGTCTCGGCGGTAAGTACAGTTCCTCGATATTAGGTTTGTAATATTGATGACATTTCATGTATCAAAAATCTGGTGTTTCGTTTCACGCAGGTAACGCAATATATGTTTCAAGGTTACTTCCAGGCGGATCTCGCGAGAGAAGAAATGGAAAAACTTAAGGCTGAACATGATGTTGCCTTGAAAGAACGAGAACAGCAGCTCGAGGAGGCGATTAAACAGCTTAGTATCGCCACCCGGGAAGTCGAACGTGCTCAATCTGGGTATCCCCCAGAAGCTAGGGTCGTGTCCCCAGAACAACGTCTAGCTATCGTGAAAGAGTTCCTCGCGTCTCCTGTTTTTGAACACCTCGCAGACGCTAGGATGGGAGATTCGTTGGTCGAAATGCATGAGAAGACCATTAAACAATGTCGATATAGAGGTTTTCTTACTGCAGATTTCGATCCTTCAATGATTGGGGCGGCGCTCGACGAGCAATGTCAGCCTCCCGAGCTTATCGGTATAGATGAAGAAGTCGAAACCGCGCGAGCACATGAGTTCGGATGTTTGATTCCATCAGATTAGTAGTAGTTTAAGTAGGATCTGTATAAGCATAGGTTTTTTATCTAGAATATTTTTGATTGTATTGTTGAAATGTCAACGTCCCCTTTTGATCGATAATTATATAACGGTGTACTTGTTTAACATATCCGTTTGATTTGGTAAACATGGAACTTTTCAGTTATTTTGTTTTCGAGTACTTCTATCGAGTCTTCAATTTCGAGTATTGTAAAATGGGCCAATTATTTGGGCCGGCTATTCGAAAGGAATGTTATTGGGCCGAAATATTGAGTTAGTTCACTTTATTGTGAACCGCCACATCTTTTCAAACAAAATTGCCAATGGGCGCGCTCTTTAGGAATCCCTGCCTATATATATGGCGTTAGTAGTTTAACTGTTCACACTTACAAAAGACGTCTTGGGCGAAAGGTTGTCGGAGCTTTGTCGATCAGCGATAGCTTGGAGCATCTTAGTCGGAGTATCCCTTCCCTCTTAGGTATTTCTATCTCTTTTATTCATTTATGTCAGGTGGGTCTAAGTCCATAGGAAATGAATCTGTCGGGGAAGGAGAAGGTGTGTCGATAGGTTCTGTAAGGCGTTCGCATAAGGAAGTTATGATTCCTTCAGGGTCCAAGTCGGATCGTCATCGAACGAAAGACTTATTTAGTACCATATCTGCATGTCGTCTACGTATGTCTGACGAGTCGTTAGTTTTGAAGTATGAATTCCCCTCAGGTTGGGGTATTAAGATGCCATCATCGGATGATAGGATGAATAAGCCTCCGAGCGGCTATAGAGCCTTCCACATAGATAGTCTGGAAAATGGCCTCCGTTTTCCTTTAGCAAATGAATTCATCGAAATAGTTAACGGTCTCGGTTTATGCCCTACTCAATTAGTTCCTAATGCTATCGGTTATATCATTGCCTTTTGTATAGTAATGAAAGCTGTCGGTCAACCCGCTTCTTTCGCTAATTTTTGCGGTTTATTCGATGTCCGTCCTTCCCCCCAATCCAACGAAGGTTTTTATTTCGTACGGTCAAAACCCAAAGTTAGGTTTCTTAGTGATCTAAAATCATCCCATGGGAAAGGTTGGAAGAATAGGTTTATCTTCGTTCATGGTCCCGAGAACTACGTATGGAGGACGACACGCGAATGGAGGTCGGGTGCCATTCATTTGAAGAACATACCTGAACCTTCATGGGGGCCCGACTTTCTTTCTCAGTTGTCGGAATCGACTTACGATACTAATGCACTTCTGCGGGAGCCAATTTTGAGTTTAGGAGGAATGTCGATGGCTCCCTTACCTGTTGATTGTCCTCCTTTAGGTAGTTTTAATCGTTCTTTCTGTTTTCTTTATATAATGCATTGATATAATCTTTTAATATATTTGTCTGTGCAGAAGACGTCGTCCCCATGTCGAATCGTTACCTTAGATCGATATGGAAATCTCAACTTGTTGTGAAACCCCCTGTGCCTCCGTCTCCAACTACTGCTCCCGAGAAGACCTCGAAACCTCCTGGTCACTCGAGCACTATCCCTCCACTGACCAATCCTCAAGTGGAGGGAGAACAAGAAAAGGACAAGGGAAAAAGACCAATGTCGGCTGAAGTCGATCAGGAAGATATCCCTTCGTCAAAAAAGGCTAGGGAAGATGATCTATCGACCCCTACCAGTAGCGAGATCCCCGCCCCTGCTGGAGGTAACCTTGAGTTTATTCTCGAGGAACATAAAAGAAAGATGGGATCGAGGACATCTGACATTTCAATGATGAATCCTGCCATCCTGGATTCTTCAATCACGGCTCAGGCTTGGGAGAAATTTTTGTCGATCGTGTCTATCGAGGATCACGCCACGCTTCTGAAGAAAGATGATGCGGACATCCTACGATTGCAAGCGTCTCTCCTTCTCTCGGTAGGTTTCCCTCGATATCGGTATATGATTACAATCTATTTGCTTTCAACTCATATTCATAATGTGAAACTTTCGAATTTTGCAGTTAAGTCAGACTATCTTTTCTTCAGCTACTCGACATCATAGCCTGGGAAAGCGTCATGAGAAGAGCAAAAGTTCTTGCTCTCATCTGAAGAAAAAGGTTGGTCATCTGGAGGAGAAGATGAAAGAAGTCAGTGAAAAGTTTGCTGTTCTGGAGCAGGAAACGACGGCGAAAGATGGTCGTATTGCCGAGTTGGAGGCACAACTTGAGCAAAAAGATCAAGAATTAGCCATGAAGTTGAGGGAAGAGGCTGCCAACAGCTTTGAATTGGGTCGACAAGAAGGATTGAGGAGTCGCAGTGAAGCGACCGCTGCTGAGAGGAAGGCTATCGTGACTGAATTTTTTAATAGCGTTGTTTACGAGGAACTTGTCGAACGTCAAGCTGGAGTCGATTTGGGAAAGGTCTTTGAGAAGGGCTGGAAGCAGTGTAGGGCGCTCGGCTTTCTGAACGATCGTTTTGACGAGACGAAGCTCAGCGCCACTTCGGATGAAAATGGCGTTCCGCTCAACTTGGATTTCTTGATGGAAGATGAATCTAAGGGTGCTCCTGAGGACCATGAATTTGGTTTCCTACTCGATTTGCAAGCGTCGAAGCTGAGAGCCGAGAATACCGATCAAGGAGGTGAAGCTCCCAAGTCGACATCCTCCGATCATGTCGATCTCCTCAATTTTCAGACCCATAACGATTGTTGACGGCATTTATTTTGGCCTTGAGTTTGAAAAAAGAAAAAACTTCTGTTTCCTCTAAAGCTCGGTATTCTGGCTATCGAGTCGCGCGTGGGTGGCGTGTTTTGCTGTTTTATATATTATTTGTAAGGAATGTTGAATATGTCGCTTTTCATTAATTGAATGTTGATCTATCATTAATCGAATGTTGAACTTTTCTATCATTGATCGATTATGTTCAGTTTGCATATCTTTATTCTTATTAATCAGCACCTTATCATCTGAGTATACTCGAGGCTTGTTGTCACTTATTTTATTGTTTAGTCGGTTTAAGTCAATCAAACCTCCGTCTAGTTTGATAATAGTGATTTGCTCCTTCGTAGTATAGTATGTTTCATACATCGAGGTATAAATACGTACTAAAGAGGTCTTTTCAGTAAGTCGATAGATCGATATGTTCAAGGTGTCAGGGTAATTCCATAATTGTAGATTAAGGCATTAATGCTTCAAGGTAGTTGAAACGGTCAGCATATTAAATGGGAAAAATCTCAGCCGTTAAACGTGGCTTCTCTTGGACCGTTGGATACAGGCCGCGTCAGTTACCTCGGGTAGCGCAACCGTCGGCTACTTTAAAGCATTACATCTTGACCGTAGAACCTAATGATTCAGAACCGTTGGATTGGATGGGCCAACCCTATAAATATGTGGGGGGTTTCCTTTCTTTCTTCACACCAAAAATCATACAAGTATGTCCCTTTTGTATAAATATCCGAGAGAAACTTTCCTCGATAGTTCGTTTTTCGATATTAGTATATCGAAGGGTCCCTTCTCCTTCTTTGGGACTTTTCATCCTACTCGACCTCCAGATCCAAATAATAGATGTGATATTCGTTTCGATTGGGTGGTATCGGTAAAAGGTGTACTTCAATGGGTGGGCCTCGTTGTTCGAATGGGTGGCATCGGTAACGACAACGAGGTTCACCCGGGGGCATCTCGGAATCCTCATTGGACCGGCACTGTGCAACATATGTCGGTCCTCGAGAATATCGAGGTGCTTCCGAGGATTCGAAGGGCAGGGGTGAGGTGGAAAGTGTGGCAGCCGACCAGATGGTGGAGGACTTAAAGCGCAAAAATATTAAGCGACTTTTTCCTCTTCTGTCGCTTGGTCGAAGCAGAGAGACCCATCACCCATGGTCAAGTTATTGACTGAGATGGTGTGTCTTTCTGGTAAGCATGCTGCAATTAAAAAGATCCTCCTGTCCTTCGCTGACGCCGAGGGAGAATCGTCCCTTCAAGGCCTCGACCAATGAGAGGAAAAGCTATAGGCGGAAAACCTCCATATTTAAGCCTATAGCTAATCCGAAGTCGATCGTCTTCAGTAGTCCTCGGTTGTCGAATATGCAGGAATACTCGGGATTTCCTCAACTTAGTCGATTTTATCCAATGTAATAGCCTGTAATGAATTTCGATACCTGTATTGTAAATTTATTTGTACATTTGTATTGTAAGTCGATATTATGAATAAAATAATCATTCCATATCTCCTTTCTCTTTCCGAGTTGTTTTTTCTTTCCTGAAGTAATATCTTATATCAGAATATATTTATCGATATTCGAGTTTTTAACTCATGCTTTTATTTGAGATGTATGTCTTTATGACATTGACGACATTTATACAATCGATATATTCAGTTTGATCGAGATGCTTGCTTTGTTTAGCTCATTCAATGTAATCGTCGATCCTGATTTTTCATCTCCAAGTGTCATCGTCGATTTTTACTTTGGTCAACACCTTCACCATAATCTAGACACGTTTAATAAAGTCATTGATTCCCGTTATTTATCGCCAAGTTTTTCTGTCGATTTTGATATTCTTCTCGATGCCTGAACGGCTATTGAGGTACGTTTGTATATTCGGAGAATTCCTCTCGATGCCTGAATGGCTATCGAGGTACGCCCGTAGATTAGGAGAATTCCTCTCGATGCCTGGACGGCTATCGAGGTACGCCCGTAGATTTGGAGATTCCCTCTCGATGCCTGAACGGCTATCGAGGTACGTCTGTAGATTAGGAGAATTCCTCTCGATGCCTGGACGGCTATCGAGGTACGCCCGTAGATTAGGAGAATTCCTCTCGATGCCTGGACGGCTATCGAGGTACGCCCGTAGATTTGGAGATTCCTCTCGATGCCTGAACGGCTATCGAGGTACGTCTGTAGATTTGGAGATTCCCTCTCGATGCCTGAACGGCTATCGAGGTACGTCTGTAGATTTGGAGATTCCTCTCGATGCCTGGACGGCTATCGAGGTACGCCCGTAGATTTGGAGATTCCCTCTCGATGCCTGGACGGCTATCGAGGTACGCCCGTAGATTTGGAGATTCCCTCTCGATGCCTGAACGGCTATCGAGGTACGTCTGTAGATTTGGAGATTCCTCTCGATGCCTGGACGGCTATCGAGGTACGCCCGTAGATTTGGAGATTCCTCTCGATGCCTGAACGGCTATCGAGGTACGTCTGTAGATTTGGAGATTCCCTCTCGATGCCTGAACGGCTATCGAGGTACGTCTGTAGATTTGGAGATTCCCTCTCGATGCCTGAACGGCTATCGAGGTACGTCTGTAGATTTGGAGATTCCTCTCGATGCCTGGACGGCTATCGAGGTACGCCCGTAGATTTGGAGATTCCTCTCGATGCCTGAACGGCTATCGAGGTACGTCTGTAGATTTGGAGATTCCTCTCGATGCCTGGACGGCTATCGAGGTACGCCCGTAGATTTGGAGATTCCCTCTCGATGCCTGAACGGCTATCGAGGTACGTCTGTAGATTTGGAGATTCCTCTCGATGCCTGGACGGCTATCGAGGTACGTCAGTCTTAGTAAGTAACAAAAAAGAGCTTTTCATTAGATTCAAAAGTAAGGGGAAGGAAATTACAAGATCAGTTGGAAATATAGACAAACTAAAGAAAATTTCTTAGGCATAGAATTTTCTGAGGTTTCTCCCGTTCCAAGTTCTCTTCACGGATTCTCCTCCCATTGTGCTCAATCGATATGCGCCTTTTCTGCCAGCTTCGATTATCTTGAATGGCCCTTCCCAATTGCAATCGAGCTTACCCTTTTGCTTGGATACATCCACTCGCTTTAGGACGAGGTCTCCAACTTGAAAAGATTTTAATCTTACATTTTTATCGTAAGCTTTCGCCATGGTAGTTTTGTATGCTTGGATACGGGTGGATGCCCTTTCTCGTTTTGCTTCCAGCTGATCGAGTTCGAAATTCCTTTTGTCTGTATTATCCGATTCGTCGTACAGTTCAATTCTTGGTGACGAAACTTCCAGTTCGGCAGGAGCAACTGCTTCAGAGCCATACACGAGACTAAACGGTGTTTCCCCAGTTGCAGCTTTCTCCCTCGTTCGATTGGCCCAAACGACCCATGGTAATTCATCGAGCCAAGCACCTCCTGCTTCCGACAATCTCTTCTTCAAGAGCTTTACGATCTCCCGATTTGTAACCTCAGTTTGTCCGTTTGTTTGTGGGCAACCTACTGATGTAAAACGTAGATCGATTTTGTGTTTCGAACACCAATCCACTACTCTTTTTCCCACAAATTGAGGTCCGTTGTCGGAGATGATGACTCTAGGTATGCCAAACCTACAGACGATCGACCAATAAAAATTGATTATTTGGGTCTGAGAGATTTGTTTCAGTGGCACCACTTCTACCCATTTACTGAAATATTCCACTCCTACTAGTAAGTAACGCTTCTGGCCTCGTGCCATTGGCAGTGGACCAACCAAGTCCACACCCCATTGATCGAAAGGCCAGGCAATCGATATTGATTCCATCTTTTGCGCTGGTTGATTCGGCATGGTGGCGTGATATTGGCACTTGGTACATTTTTTAGAATAATTGTTGGAGTCTTTAACCAAGGAAGGCCAATAGTACCCCAGACGGGATATTCGAACTGCTAATGCTCTGCCTCCCGAATGGCTTCCACAAGATCCTTCATGGACTTCCTTTAGTATTGGTTCGATCTGAGATGAATCTACGCATTTGTTTAATACTCCAGTGACAGATCGTCGATATAATTCGTTTCCAATGATTGCATAGTGAGGTGCCCTATACTTGAGTCTTCTTGCTTCTGTATTGTTTGACGGGAGGGTTCCATTTGCTAGATAATCAAGTATTGGGGCTTTCCAACTACCGCGATCGTCCTCGATATCGAGTATATCCGCACTACTTTTACTGATATCGATGGCTGGCTTTTCTGAAATCAACAGTGTTATTTTACGTGTTTTGACTCCTTCTATTAGATTTCCGAACTTGGAGAGAGCGTCGGCCCTTGTATTCTCCGTTCTCCTTATATATTCGAGTTGGAATGCATCGAGTTGTGAGGCTTGTTTGTTGACTAAAGCTAAGTATCTAATCATTGAATCTTCTTTGGTTTCGAAAAGACCTTTAAACTGCTTTTCCACAAGCTGTGAGTCGGTGTAAGCAATTAAGCTTTTTATTCCCGTCTCTACTGCCATTTTCAATCCTGCCAGCAAGGCTTCATATTCTGCTTCGTTGTTGGATACTAAGAAGTCTAATTTCAATGCAAATTCAAGCTCTTCCCCGTTTGGACCTTGAAAGTAGATTCCTGCGCCACCCCCTGTCGATGTAGAGGATCCGTCGACATGCAGCATCCATTGCTCTTCTTTATCTTCCGTCGTGACGGTACTTTCCAGTACGAAATCAGCTAAAATCTGCCCTTTAACAGACGTCCTTGGCATGTAGTCGATGTCATACTCTCCTAGCTCAACTGCCCATTTGATTAGCCTTCCCGACGCATTAGGCTTTGAAAGTGTCTGCCTTAGTGGTTGGTTTGTCAGGACAATAACCTTGTGCGACTGGAAGTAGGGTCTCAATTTGCGCGCAGTAGTTACGATAGAGAGAGCGAACTTTTCGATCTCGGAGTAGTTTCTTTCGGGGCCTTGCAAGACACGACTTACATAATAAATCGGGTTGTTTTCCTTTGCTTCCATCCTGACAAGAGCTGAGCTGATTGCTTGTTCAGAAACCGCGATATAGAGGTACAGATCTTCATTATCTTTTGGTTTGGCCAGAAGGGGAGGTGACATAAGGTAGGATTTGAGTTCTTCGAACGCCTGGTCGCATTCCTTCGACCACTCGAACTTCTTCGCATTCCTCATTATTTTGAAAAAAGGGAGGCTTTTATCTGCCGAACGAGATATGAATCGATTGAGGGCCGTGATTTTTCCCACCAGCCTCTGTACTTCGTTTAAGTTTCGTGGAGCCTTCAAATCGATGACGGCTTGTATCTTTTCCGGGTTTGCTTCAATACCTCTTTCATTTACTAAGTACCCGAGGAATTTTCCTGACCTAACTCCGAAAGTACACTTGGCTGGGTTGAGCTTCATTCCATATTTCCTCATTATGTCGAAAGCCTCTTTAATGTGCTCGAGATGATCTTTCTCGCTTAGACTTTTGACCAACATATCATCGACGTATACTTCCATCGATTTCCCCAACAAGCCTTCAAACATTTTATTCACTAGCCTTTGATAAGTGGCTCCTGCGTTTCTCAATCCGAAGGGCATCACCTTAAAGAAATAAACGCCCATTTCAGTGATAAAAGCAGTCTTGTCCCGATCTTCCAGCGCCATAAAAATTTGGTAAAACCCTTGAAATGCATCCATCATACTCAAAATTGCACAACCAGCAGTGGAGTCGACCAAGGAATCGATTCTCGGAAGCGGATAAGGATCCCTAGGACATAGTTTGTTAAGATCCGTGAAGTCATTGCACATTCTCCACTTTCCCCCTCCCTTAGAAACCAGGACGACATTGCACAGCCACTCTGTAAATTGTATTTCAGCGATGTAGTCAGCATCCAGAAGTTTCTTCACTTCCTCCTTTATGATCCTGTTTCTTTCTGGGCCAAAATTTCGTTTCTTTTGCCTCGCTGGTCGGGACGACGGATCGATATTAAGTCTATGAACGATGATCTTTGGATCTATTCCTTGGAGGTCAGTGGTTGACCAGGCGAAGATATCCACATTTTCTCTCAAGAATTCGATTAGCTGGGTTTCGAGCCCTTCAGATAATTGAGTGCCTATCCTCGTTGTTTTTGATGATTCCCCTGGCACTAATTCAATCGATTTATGTCCCTCGGAAGGCTCGATCCTTTCGAATTTCCTCTTTTTGGGATTCATTTCCTTCTGCATCCCGCTTCTTTCAGCAAAACATGCTTTCTCTAACTCGCTTGTCACAACCGGCGGCGATGGATTATTCTGTTGCTCCACTGGCGACTTCTTGTCACTTAAAGGAGAGTTTTCTTTTTTATGCTGTTTGTCTATAGATACCGTATAACAATCCCAGCCTTCCCTTAGATTTCCTCGGACTTCTCCTATCCCCGGAGTGGTCGGAAATTTCATCTTTTGGTGGTAAGTCGAGATAATCGCCTGAAAACTATTTAAAGCTGGTCTTCCTAATATGACATTGTAGGCACAAGGCGCGTCGACAATCAAAAATTTAATCATTCTCGTTCTCGAATTTCCTTCATCTCCCAAAGAAAGAGACAAAGTGAGTGTACCCTTGGGGATAATTTGAGCTCCTCCGAAACCCACAAGTGGGGTAACTACTACGTCGAGGGGAGTCGGGCCTAGATCCATTCGCTCTAAGGCATCTTGGAAGAGGATATTTGCCGAACTGCCTGAATCTATTAAGATTCTCTTAACAGTAGCTCCCGCAATTTGTGCTGTGATCACCATAGGGCAGTCTGGTACATCCTGGTTGTTGAATGATGTGAAATCAGGTTGTAGGTCAGACTCATCGAAACCGATCATTTTGTTCTGCTGGGATGGTCTGATCGAGAACACTTCCTTTCTTTCATTTTGGACTCTATCCCTTATAATTCGAGACACTACTTTCCTCGAATTTTTACTGTCTCCTCCCGCCGGGCCTCCTGAGATCATATTAACTATCGTTCCAGGTTGTGCTCTTCTTGGTTGGTCTTCCCCATCCTTCGAGCGTTGCTCTCTCCTGGCGGGGGATCTCGATCGTGACCGATTGTCTTTCTGTCGATTTCTAGGTTGCACATCTTTAGAGGTCTTCACATACCCAGTAAGGTGCCCTTCTGCTATTAGTCTTTCAATCTCATCTCTAAGTTGATAGCAGTCATCGGTATCATGTCCTCTCTGTCGATGAAATCGGCAATACTTTCTTGAAGCTGGGTAGTCCTTTATTGGAGCTGGTTTTCTCAATAGGTTATGGTCCTGGATCGCGAATAAGATTTCGGACCTTGGTTTCTTGAGGAGAGTATAATTGTTGTGATATTCTTTATTCGATCTCCCCAATCCTTGTCTTCCTGGATTGTGATCTCTCTCTTCTCTATATACTCTCCTGTTTCTACCTTCATAAGATCGATTGAGTTGTGGCCCCTGAATCGGTTTATCAGGTATGCCAGACGAAGGTCCTTCTTCCGTCTTTGTTAACCCAAAGAAGGTTCCTCTTAATTTATTCATCTCTTCTTCATTCATGTATTGATTTGCCATTTCCATTAATTTCTCATACGTAGCAGGATTTTCTCTTACTATTGCACTGGCGAATCCTCGATTTAAAGTACTCTGGAAAAGAACAGTAATTAAGAAGTCAACTCTTGGCATTTCAACTTTAAGGAGCTCATTGTTAAACCTTCCCATGAAATTTCTGAAAGTTTCTCCTGGCTTATGTATGATCGAATATAGATGATTTGCAGGGGGTCTGACCGCCCTCTTGCTACCAAACTGACTTATAAACTTGTCACAAAGTTGGTCGTAGTCGAAGATAGATTTTTCCTCCAATCTTCCAAACCAGGACTGGGCCATCCCGGCCAGCGTAGTTGAAAATGCCTTTGCCGCTACATTATCAGAGATGCCGTGGAGCTGCATTTGGAGATTAAATGAAGCCAAGTGTTCATCGGGGTCCTCCGTTCCGAAGTAACGGGGTAACTGAGTGGGCAATCTTTTGTCGAGAGGCAGCCTTTCAAAGAATATTTCATCACAAAATGGTGACTTCCTTAATCGAGAGTTAGATACGGGAGGTTCATTTTTCTTTTCTTGTTTATCTAACTTTTGGTGCAGCGATCTTACTTCCGAGGCTAATTTGTTGACCTCCCTGACAGATTGCTCCTGCAAGTCTTCTTCTATACCACGTCTGTCCTGATACTGATCGGCTCGACTTATTGCCTCGTTTGCCTCGAATCCTGTTCGTACTGCAAAGCCGGCAGCATTCGGAGGTCGTCGAGTTTGAAGGGCGGTTTCTTTAATCTCCGCGAGCCACTCCTTCTTGGCTTCATCGAGAATGGCTTTTAGGTCGCCTTTTGTGAGTTGTATTATCGGTGGAGCCGGTGGTCTTGAAGTTCCGGCCTCAATATGAGGTGCAGGATCAGGATCAGGAATTAATAAATTGTCTCCCTGACCTTCTCCGTTTTGATCGCGATTTCCCTCTTTTTCTCGTGCAAGGGCGGTTCTCGATCTTGTAGTCATTTTTTTACGTTCTCAAAGTGAGGTTCCCACAGACGGCGCCAATTGATGAGTAAGAATTCGTTAGGATAGTTATTCCCAATCGAACACGACTCGCCAATATGAGGATCAGTAGGTCAGCTACGTCGGTCCTCGATTTGTATAGGGGATCCTAACCTGAAAACAAAGACAACTACGTCAGGTTAATGCCGGTGGTTACCCGACGATAACCCTCCGATGCTTAAGTAAGTTTCGAGATAAGTTGGGAAGTCGGAGCGTATTTATTGCTTAGAGAGTGCGTACCTTTTATCTCATTTATCAGGGCTATTTATAGTTTCAGAATTCATCACCGGGTCGAATATGGATTGGACGTTCCGGTTCGAATATGGGTGCTCCGTATTCGATTTGATCCGACTATAAACGAGATAACTGTAAGTGAACGTCAATTATTATGTCGGATAAATCGAAGACATGATCGATGAGAACTCGTAGGGGGAAGGCTCTCAATGTCGATCGATAGATGTGTAATTGTTTGATAATGACGAAGACTTGGTACATCAGTAAGTAATAAACAAAAGCAATTTAAATAATGCAACTACCATTTAGCTAAGTATATATATACACATACAAATAGACCCTTATTATAATTATTAACTACATATATAACTGCAACTTCTTCTGTGAATCCTCATATTCAATCAACCTCAAATTAAACATTGAATTCAATGATGTTGTCCGTATCTCCTCAATTTTCTTCATTTGGATGGGTTTTGGATGATCCCTTAATCAGCCATGAAGAATTAGGAAACAATTGCTACTTCTCTACGGAAAAAACACAAACTTCAGTTGACTCCATTACTAATCTTCATTCTCCTAATTCCTCCAAAAATGCAAGTTCTTTTGCTGAATTAGTCAATGAAGGAAATCCCAAAAATGTGGCTAAGAAGCTGAATCATAATGCAAGTGAACGCGATCGTCGCAAGAGAATTAATACTCTGTATTTTACTCTTCGTTCGCTTCTTCCACAACAAGATCAATCTGTAAGTACTTTTCTTTCATTTTCTAACAAAAATTTAAATGGGATTTTTTTTTTTTATTTTTATCCCCATCCATCTGAACTCTCAGCATTATTGGTACTACATCCTAGCTAGAATTTCATATTGATCACAATTTATGAAAAATTTTGCACTTTTGGTCCCAGTACATCCTCTGAGATCAAAATTGCAAAACATAGAGACAATCCTATGGGACGAAACCAAATGTGAAATTTTGGGAAAATGCGGGATCAAAAGTTCAAAGTATTTTGGAAAAATAGGATCAATTGCGCAATTTCATAATGTACGGGACCAAGAATGCAATTCTCCTGTCAAGTAGGACTAATAATGCAATTTTATATGGCCATGGTAGCAACAAAATAAGAATTAAGCATCAATAATTAAGTTATGATATAATTTGTACATGCATGGTTCTTAGTTTCTTTTTCACTGATTTTAATTTGTATGTTAAATCTATACAGGGAAAACTTAGCATTCCTGCAACAGTTTCAAAAGTGTTAAAGTACATTCCGGAACAACAAAAAGAAATTGACAGACTTAATCAGAAAAAGGAAAGACTTATGTCAAAGATTTCAAGACAAGAAGAAACATTAACAACTAATTTGAGAAAGAAAAGAAGAATTGAACCAAATCAAAGTACATTATCGGTAACTCGAATAAGTGATCGAGAAATGATTATTCAGAGTTCAATTTCAAAAGTTGAAAAGGCTTCATTTTCTGAAGCTTTATTGAGTTTGGAGCAAGAGGGACTTCTTGTAAAGAGTGCATCTTGTTTTGAATCATGTGAAGGACGAGTTTTCTACAATTTGCATCTTCAGGTATGGATTTCTGAATTCTTTTTCTTATGTTACTGATCTTGTAATTATTCAGCAGTATGGGTTTTTAAATTATAATTATTTATAATTTATTAATTTAATAAATAGTAAATAGTTTTTAATAATATAATTTATTATTTTAATAAATATTGAATAGATTAATACTATTATATAAATCTTAGATTTGAAAATAATATATTTTCGTATTTTTTTTTTTGAGATTTATGTTAAAGTTTTAACTAATTTATTAATATTGCTTATAAATCAAATTAGTTATTTAAATATAAAAAGTAAAATCTCTAAATTGATCCGCACATGGTTTTATTCAAGTCAAATTTTAAAATTTGGCAACGATGTGGACTATAATCGTCACTAAATTTGGAGATGCAGGGCTATTTTGGTACCCTGAAATGTTATGGGGTAAAATTATTAGTCAACACAAGTAATGGCATCAACTTTGCACTAAGATTTAACTGTCACGTAACAGTGATTTTTAACGGCGTTACAAAATGTGTCACAATTTGTTAAAACGTGGTACTAAATTAATGTGTTGGACACATATATAAACGGTGTACCAAAAGTGAAATTGTCCTATAGCGCTGTACCAAAAGTGCAATTATCTCCTTTACTTTTATTGGATGGATTTAGATATAGTCTATTCTAGATTAAAAAAAAATTAAACTTCCTATATTCTTTTACTAATTTTAGTTTTTGGGTTCGAAATCTGCAGGCACAAGGGAGTATTTTAATGGATGCAGAAATGTTGAAGGAGAAGTTGTGGTCATTTTATGAGAAAGGGGAAGAAATTCTACTAACCTGAAGATCTTTGATCCTATTATATTGGAAAGGATCTAATTATATATGTGCCCAAGGTCAACCAAAAAATTAAAAGAAAATAGTACTTAAGTCAACTTTCTGAACTTATTATGTCATTTGTTTTTGTGCTTTGACTTAACTCGGATTATTAATTAAATCTCATTTTCAAGAGAATATAATCAAATGAAAATTCCTTTCCAACCACAATATATATGTTTATAATAATTTATAAGATGCAATGTATAGATAGATAAGTATGGTTATGTTTACCACACTACTAGAAAATGGAAAAATTTCAACGGAAAAAATTCCATTGAAATTTTGCTTAAATTTTTGACGGAACAAATTTCTGTCACAGAATAAATGTCCGTCGAAATTACTTTCGACTGATGTAATGGGAAAAAAAGGAATATATAGTGTAGAGACATATTAATTATTACGTATATAATTATAAAAAGAAATCTAGGTGGATTCAACAACTTACATAACCAAATAAAAGGGTACGTACCTACGGGAGCTAGTTTCAATTCTCAAACAATGTAGAAAAAAGAAAACCACTTATGTTTTCATCCAAGAACAACAATCAAACATAATTACAAATTGTTTGTTTAAGTTTAGTTTTCAATAGTCAAATTAGGATGAACACATGGACTTAAATTGCAAGAAAAAAGCAGTTCAAGGTGCGTTTAAGTTGCTAAATTGGGATGAAAAGGACTGGAAACGGGCAGAACCATTCACTGCCTTTTTGTTCTTTAAAGTATCCCAGGCAGCAATCACGGGATGCCAAGTGGCGTTCCTTGATTAATTTTTTTTTTTAGTTTTGCTTTTAATGTGTGTATTATTATTTAATAGTGTAGTATATTTATGTAATTTGTGATATAGTTTTTAGTTAAAATTTTTTGTTTAACTTTTATTGTTCATATTTTTTTATAATTTATCTAATTAAAATTTTAATTTAATTTAAAAAATTAAATTACAACTAAATCATTTAATTAGAATATAGGTGGTTATATAATATTTGAACAATATAATTTTTCAATTACTTTGAAAATATAATTTAAACACTTAGACAAAAAAAGTCAAATTCATACTTCATTTATAATATTTTGTAAGCATATTTTTCTGTTGAAATTTTTAACAAATATATTTATCATATTCACCAACATGAAATTTAATAACTTGCAATGAAAAATTATTGGAACAATACGATTAATTTAATTAATAAAATAAGAACGAGAAAATGAAAAATAAATTGACGACGAAAAAAAAGAATGAAAAAATGAAACTAAAAGAATCGACGACCAAATCGCTAATGAATATCGAATTATGTCCATTTATTGTTCTTCGTACACTCCAGATACGAAGGCTTATTGGAAGGGTCTAAGGAAAGAAATTAAAAAAAAAGTGTCCTACAAAACGCTTATTTTCAGGTTCAGGAGGTTCGTCAAGTGAAGGAAGAGGTGATTTTGATCATAATTAATTAAAATATAGTCATATCCTATTGCCAATGATGCGTGTTCTTGTATTTTATTTTATTTTCCTTTGTTGCGTTGTAGGACTTTTTTTTTAATTTGATGATGTATTTTCGTGTTGTACTCCGGCAATTTAATGAATATTTTTATTATTATTATTAAAATTATTATATTCGTTATTATTATTATTATTATTATTGTTATTATATAATTATTATAATGGTGAGAGTGGGGAAGAATTAAATTGATATTAAATAAAGTGGGAAGCCACAGGGTTGAATTTGGATAAGCAAGGGGTAGAGGCAGGGGCAGGGGCAAGGGGGGAGCTCCGGAGCTCAACCCCTGGCCCCTAGCATTGGGTTTGCCCTGAGGAGTAATTGACTTCTTGTGTGGGGAAGATTCACTTGTAAGCCCATTAAAAAGGTGAGTAGATATTCCTTTTCAAAGTATGCATAAAGCTTTCCAAACTCATATTTTGGCCTGAAATTAGTGAATTCATCGTAGAATACCTTTAATCTGGAAAAATAGGTATTAACAGGAGGACTTTCTTGTTGAAGACTAATCATGTTTCTTCGATGCCATTAGATTGTTGAAATATATGTTGAAGTTCATTCCATATCTCAAAAGCTGAAGTATGATAGCTGATGGTAGATGAAATCTCTTTGGATAGTGAGTTTAACAACCAAGTAACGACATTGGTGTTGTTACGATCTCAATAATTGGCCAAGACTAGGTCATTTTGAGGTCTGGGAATTGACCTATCTATGAATCCCAGTTTATTTTTAACAGTGAGGGCAAGAACCATGGATTTGTTCCATGTTTGATAGTTGTCTTCGGCTAATTTCTTAGAGAAAAGAATGATAACAAGTCCATCAGCGGGGTGTAAATAAAAAGGGCTGGATGGATCTTCTATTTGAGGCCGGGGATGAGAAGGAGTGGTGGTCGTGGTGCTATTGGAGTCCGTCATGATTAATCAATGAGGGTGATTGTATATGATGTTGAGATGAGAAAGGAAACAAGAACAGAGAAAAGAGGAAAAATCAATCAAGAATTCTGTCAAGAAGTGGATGTTTTCAAGAAAATGATCATCAAGAAGGAAAGAGAAGATGATAGGGAAGAAAGATGTGATGAATGAAGAAAGAGGAATGAAATGAAGATTACCAGGAAAGGATGCCGAATAGAAACAGAGAATTGATGACTGAAAAGATGATTCTGGAAGAACAACGTCATATTTCCCTTTCTTTCATTTATTTATTTTTTTTTCCGAAAAATAAAATGCCAAAATTTTAGTGTGGGCATTTTCTTGTTATAGAATGAAAGGTCCATTTTGAAAAATAAACTTTGAAAATGGGCAATTAAGCTGGGATATGGTTTTGGGCGGATGTTTATTTGGAGCATTTCGAAAGTTGTTTTCAGTGTTGAATATTTTGGCGGACATATTTGGAATTGAGATTATTAATTGGACCTCCCAATCTTATGATCAGGTTTTTGTACTTTTAGACTTTATACTTTATAGTAGAGTAGATGCATTGAGACATCACCAGAAAAATATAGACGTATATATATATATATATATATATATATATATATATATATATATATATATATATGAGAGAGAGAGAGAAGAGAAGATAGATCCTATGATCAACAAAAAGAAAATTAGAAATAAAAAATACATGGATCATGTGGAAATTTAAAAAGTCTATTATCTTAAATGTGGTAACCTCAACATATCCATATTGTCGACATAAGATCACAATTTGAACATGCATTCATCTTAACAAATATGTGCAACTTTTAAACCGATGCCTTACCACTTGGCTAAACTCCATAGGCTTGTTTTGGACGGTAGGAACGGGGATAGGGGTGTTGGTCCCAAGTGGTCAGAAGAGGTTTAGAGGGGGGGGGGGGGTGAATAAACCTCTTTAAAATTTTCTTCAAATTTAACTTTAAAACTTTTACTTTTAACTGAACAGACTAAGCTGATCAGATTAGTTATTAACAGTTCTGTTCGCGAACAAATCTTTGAACAGTCTTGTTGACCACTCGTCTGATTATTGCTTAGCTGATTTTGCTAAAATCAGTTTTAATACTTAGAGTACTTGCAGCGGATTTTCAAAGTGTTTTTCACAAGTAGTCTTAGTAGTTTGAAAAATGTTTCCCCAGTTTTACAAACTCCTTTTTAACTCTTTTTCAAACAGTTAACTTAAATGTGTTTTTATGCAAACAGAAAATATGCAGATTTAAAGCAATGTAAAAACACAAGTAATTTTTTATAGTGGTTATATGGATTTAAATATCCTTTAGTCCACTCTTCCAAGTCACACAGATCTTGGGTTATACTATAATCACAAAGTTTACAGTATACTCTGCTTGCGTCGAACAACAAATGAAACGACCACAAGTTCGCAATAGGAAATCACACAGAAGACCTATTCTCTGAAGTTTGATCACTCACAAAGATGGATCACAACTCCGCACAACACTCTTGTTTACAAAATCACTCAGAAGATGTATTTTTCTTGATTCTTCAACTCTGCTTTCGTCAACAAATGACTCAGCTGATGAGTGAGCTGTTCTTGAGACTTAAAGAATTTTGCTTCGAAAATTTCTCTCAGAAAGTGTGTTGCTTGTTTCTTCTTCGTCTCTATCAGCTATTTATACTTGAGGATAGAAAAATGTCCGTTGAAGAGAGACAAGATTCAAATTCCTCGAGTACTGGTCCTTAAAATCCGCGAACGGCTCTTTTGCAGTCTGTCCGTACTATGAACAGTACTATTCTGCAGGCAGCATTAAATGTAGCATTAAATGCACCCAGCTGATGTGAAGCATTTCTTCAATCATTTGTCTTTAATAACCTTGTACTTCAGCATTTATTACTCCAAGGGGCATTTATTACCGTTGGGAACACTTCATGATCTTCTTCACTTAGCTGACGAAAGTACAAGTCTGATGGCGAACCCGGCTGATCTCAAACTTGAACAAATCTGATTTGAGTCGGCTGATCTTCATCAGTCTGATAACTTTACTTCAGCAGATCAGAAGTCTTGGACCTTGAAATTTTGACTCTTCTGATGTCTTCTTTACTTAGTCAAAAATTCTTCTAAGGGATCATCAGCTAAGTTACTCCATACTTAGCCGATTCTTGAAGTTTTGGAATTCTTCAAAACCTCCCTTTACAAATTGTCTTCAGAGCCTTCATCTTCATCCTTATCCAACAATTTCCCCCTTTTTGATGATGACAAAACTTCAGCTAAGTACCTGTTAAATACCTAAGCTAAAGAATGTAATCCTCAAAATTTTCTGAGATAGAAAAAGTTTATTGGATTGAACTTGACTTTTCATTAATATTGAAAACGAGTTACAGGGTACAAGTTCATCAGATGAGATTTCTGAAGAATAGATAGAAGTTAACTGATTACAATGAATTTAAAATTTCTAACTATCAGCTTCTTCATCTGATCCTTCAAGCTCTTCTACATACTCATAGGATGACTCTTCGTCATCTTCGTCTTCATCAGCTTCTTCTTCCAAGATTGCTTTGGCAGCTTCCATCTTCTCTTTGAGTTGTTGCTCTTTAATCAGCTCCATTGCTTTCTTGGCAGATTCAGTCTCCTTGTACTTGGTAGTTTCTTTTTCAATCTTTTCTTCTTCTTCTACCTTTCCAGGATTTTCTTCAGTCTTGTCAGTTGTGTCTTCAGTTTCCTTGGCTTCAATAGTTTCAGCAGCAGTTTCCTTAGTTGTTTCTTCAGCAGCAGGTTCCTTAGCTGTTTCTTCAGCAGCAGGTTCCTTAGCTGTTTCTTCCCTTTTATCTTCCCCCTTTTTGTCATCATCAGCTTTGATGACATCAGAAGGTGCAACAGCAGGGTTGAGCGCAACTGTTGGAATCTTTACTTCTGCACATAAAGCCTTGAGATTCTGATTGACAACATCGTGACTAGCTGTAAGATTATGAATATCAGTGCTGATGATGTCAGTCTTGTCATTGAAGTAGTCAATATTCAGGTTGACAGTTGCAATTTCATCTTGTACGGATTGTACAACATTTCCCACTTCATTCAGCAACCCTAGATTGACTTCCTTTTCTTCTTCACTGACTTTGATGAAGATTGCAGTCAGATCAGCGATCTTGTGTTCAGCTCTTTGAAGTGCAGCATGAAGATGATTTACATCACTCTGCACATCCTCCACGTTTCTGTTCATTTCATTTAAGCTGTTCACTAACTGCAGTGAATGATCTTGAGGAATAGGAATACTTGTGATTTCAGTCTTGATGATCTTTTCTGTAGACTGTTGCACAGATTCCAGCTGAAGTCTATTTGATTCTGTCAATTCTTCCTTAAGCTCTGTCTTCAGCTCCTCTTTAACCTTCAACAGCTGCTTTTGATGCTTCTCTTCCAGTTCCCTTAGAGAATCTTCCATCAACATCTGGAAAGCTTCCATCAGTGATGAGTGTTCATCACCTGATGAAGCAGAAGCAGCAGCTTCATCCTTTTCTTCATTTTCCTGGTAGACAGGAACTTCTTCCATCTTCACATCCTGATGATCTTCAGAATCCTC
>CM064883.1:18181704-18247700 GCA_003313485.2 Penstemon barbatus | reverse complement strand
TGCTTCCTTGCAGACTTCTTGGTTCTTCCTTCACGTATTTGAAGCAGCTGTATCTCTCTGTTGGCTCCTTGTTCTTTTAGAGACACTTTCAGCAGGCTTCTCTGCTGATGGAGTTCTTGATGGTGATGCAGGGGATCCAGTCCTTACATCAGCAATTATGTTTCAATTTTAGTGGCTTCAGCAGCAGAAGTCACTTTCTCCATCTGCTTTGCTTCTTTCTTTTTAGGCATCAGCAGCCTTCTTCTTTTTAGTCTCAACAGCCAGGCTAGCTGTTTTGACTAATCTTCTTGTCTTTTGGCAGGGACTTCCTTCTGTCCCTCATCATCAGCTTCCTCAGGCTCATCAGCCTTCCTCTTCAGAACTGGCAGATATTTGTTCATGGCCTTAGACTTGTGAATCTCCTTGCCATTCGTCATAGTACAACCCAGTTTGGATAGCAGATAACTGATCGTAATCCTGTGGTTGGTGTGAGGACCTTTTCCTTCTTGTCATCCAGGAAATCAGCTAAGATGTACCATACTATGATGGACCAGTTGACTTCCATTCCATAGTAAATGGCAGCCATGATGCTGAACCTTTTCATTGTAACAGCATCCAATGAGAAAGTGCAATTTTCAATCAGTTTTGATATCATATCAGCCATCCGCTGATATTCATCCCTCAGTTGCTTCTTCCTTATGTTTCCAGAAAACACTTCTCCCTCTTTGGCGCAGATCGCCCAGAACTGTTGGTGCTTGTCCTCTGTCAGTATAGTGACGTCATGTCTTCCACTGTTAGGAAGCCCAAACGTCTCATGAAGAACAGCAGGAGTAATGGTGATAGATTTGTCTCCCACTGTAGCCTTAATTTCCAGTGAGTTGTAGTCAGCTTTCGCTGCGTTGTAGTACTCCATTACCTGGTCAGTCCAGATAACTCCTTCGTGGTATTCCATGAAGTTCACCAGCGAAGCAGCTTTGAACTTTTCGAGCAGCTCTTTCATCAGATCCGTACCGGTTTGGTAGTAAGAATCATACACTAGGTACATCCCTTCAGCAGCCATTTCAGATCTGTAGGAGTTTGGAAGAAAAACGAAGAAAGATTTTGCAGAAAATTGCTCAAAAATTCTCACAAGTACTTTTGAATATTTAGGGTGCGTAAAGAACGGCTCGACTGATCAGATGAGAATTTATAGAGTTGGGGTATGTCGGTTTCCGTGATATCCACCAACCGTTAGATTCGTTTTTCTGTCAGTGATGATCGTGTGGCTTCTGTTACGACCTTTCAAATTCAAAAGATATTTTAATGAAGAGCGGGAATATATGCCGCCTTACATTTACTTATAAAAGCGTGTTTTGAATAAAACGTTTTAAATAGCTCGCTTTTATTTAAGTGATCAGATGAGTATAATAAACACTTATCTGATGGACTACTGTCCTGATGACAATGCTGTTATCAGAGAATGCCAATAGCTGATAACCTTCCTCAGCTGTTTGTCAATCCAGCTAGATAAAATACTCTTGATCTTCGATAGTTAAGTCTTCTGTTGAAAACATAACTTCAACTAACTGTCATTAACAAATTTCATCCTTAATTCAGAAGTACCGCTAGTCTTACACGTTCCCCCTGAGTTTAAGAATTCATAAGTTAACTAGTCTGTTGAAAGTTAATCCTTGAAGATAATAATGATGAGTAAGCTGTTGAACTCTAGTCTTCTGATGAGTTCCCCCTCAGCTTATGCATCTAATTTTAACAAACCCAGTTCAGCTCTGAGAGTTGAAAACCTTGTCTCGCTTAGAGGTTTTGTGAAGATGTCAGCAATCTGATTTTCAGTAAACACATATTCTATCATGACATTTCCTTTCTCCACATGATCTCTAATAAAATGATGTTTGATCTCAATATGTTTAGTCCTTGAATGACTTGTAGTATTCTGAGTAAGTGAAATTGCACTTGTGTTGTCACAGTAGATTGGAATTCCACTGATCTTGATGTTATAATCTTCTAGTTGATGCTTCAACCAAAGTATCTGTGCACAGCAAGCTCCAGCAGCTATATATTCAGCTTCAGCAGTAGATATAGAAACTGAAGTCTGTTTCTTACTCATCCATGAGATCAGACGACTACCTAAGAACTGACAGGCACCTGTTGTGCTTTTTCTGTCAATCTTGCAGCCTGCAAGGTCAGAATCTGAATATCCAATAAGCTCAAATCCAGACTCTCTAGGGTACCACAATCCCAATTCTTGAGTGCCCTTAATATATTTCAGTATCCTCTTGGCAGCTAAGAGATGAGATTCTTTGGGGTTTGATTGGAATCTTGCACAGACCCCAACAGAGTACATGATATCAGGTCTGCTGGCTGTTAGGTATAACAGTGACCCAATAATGCCTCTGTATTTGGTTATGTCTACTGATTTGCCATCTTCATCTTTATCCAAACGAAGACTTGTAGACATTGGAATTGTAGCAGTAGAGCTAGTTTCCATACCAAATTTCTTGAACAGATCCTTTGTGTATTTTGCTTGGCTGATGAAGATTCCATCAGGCAACTGTCTAACTTGCAAACCAAGAAAATAATTAAGTTCTCCCATCATGCTCATTTCAAACTTGTTCTGCATCAGCTTTGAGAACTTATCACACATCTGTTGATTAGTTGAACCGAAAATAATATCGTCCACATAAATTTGCACAAGCAAAATATGTTCTTCCCATTCAATAGTGAACAAGGTTTTGTCAACTTTACCTTTGCGAAATCCTTTAATTAAAAGAAAGTCAGATAAAGTATCATACCATGCTCTAGGAGCCTGTTTCAGTCCATAAAGAGCTTTCTTCAGACGATATACTTTGTCCTCTTCTTGATAAACTTCAAATCCAGGAGGTTGTTCAACATAAACTTCTTCTTGCAATTCTCCATTGAGAAAAGCTGATTTCACATCCATCTGATAGACTGTGAAATTCTTGTGAGCAGCGTAGGCAAGAAAGAGTCTGATTGCCTCTAGTCTTGCTACTGGTGCAAAAGTTTCATCAAAGTCAATGCCTTCTTCTTGGCAGTAACCCTTGGCCACTAGTCTTGCTTTGTTTCTGGTGACTTCACCATCTTCATTCATCTTATTCCTGAATACCCACTTAGTGCCAATGACTCTTTGATGACTTGGTCTAGGAACTAAGTACCAGACTTCATTCCTTTCAAATTGATTTAGCTCCTCTTGCATAGCTTCAATCCAATTGGAGTCACTAAGAGCTTCTTCAATCTGTTTAGGCTCAATCTGAGATAGAAAACTAGCAAACATAGCATCTTGTGCAGCAGCTCTTCTTGTTTTCACTCTGTCTAAAGGATCACCAATCACTAACTCTGGTGGGTGATTTCTGAGCCATCTGAGATCAGGTTGCAAATCATAATGTTGTCCTTTGTCTTGATCTTGCAACACTACTGTTGGAGATACAGTAGTAGTCTGTTGAACATTTGCCGTCTGTTGAACAGTCTCTGGTCTATCAGCTGTTAGCAACTCGTCTGTTAGACAATCAGCTCTGTGATTTTGAACAGCACTTGAGTTATCAGCTGAGTTGATATCAGGTAGTATGATGGGTACATATTCTTCATTCTTTCCAACATTCATCTTCTGTAAATCAGTAGACAGATCTTGATTAACATTTTGATTCTTTTCAGAAGATTGACTTGGCTCATCAAATACTACATGAATGGATTCTTCTATTAGTAATGTTCTTTTATTGAAAACTCTATAAGCCTTACTAACAGATGAGTATCCTACAAAGACAGCTTCATCAGCCTTCTCTGCAAATGCAGTAAGGTGATTTTTACCATTATTTAAAACATAGCATTTACAACCAAATATCTTAAAGTAATGAATGTTTGGCTTCCTGTTGTTCCAAACTTCATATGGAGTCTTGTTTTGGTGCTTGTTGATCATGCATCTGTTTTGGGTAAAACATGCTATATTTGTTGCTTCTGCCCAAAATCTTTGAGGCAGTTTAGCTTCAGCTATCATAGTTCTGACAGCTTCCTTTAGTGTTCTGTTTCTCCTTTCAGCAACACCATTCTGTTGAGGGGTTCTGGCAGCAGAGTACTCATGATGTATTCCTTTGATACTACAATACTCTTCAACAGTAGAGTTTGTGAACTCTGTCCCTCTATCTGATCTGATCTTCAATATTTTGATACTCTTCTCATTCTGGATCAGTTCCATCAGATTTGTAAGATGTTCCTTGGTTTCACTTTTCTTTTTCATGAAAATCACCCAAGTATATCTTGAATAATCATCCACAACAGCTAGGCAGTATTTCTTTCCACCATTGCTGACTGGATCAATGGGTCCAAATAAGTCCATATGTAATAGCTCCAATATCCTTCCAGAAGATTGATGCTTCTTGCTTTTGAACGATGACTTGATTTGTTTACCCTTCTGACAGGCGTCACAGAGCTTATCTTTGCTCATGACTGTTTTAGGAATCCCTTCTACCAAATCATTCTTGATTAATCTGTTGATGGTCTTGAAGTTTAAATGATTCATTCTCTTGTGCCACAGCCAACTAACTTCACTTGGTGCAGATGCAACCAAACAAACACTTGAATTCTTGTCAGTAGAATTCCAGTCGACTATGTAGATATTTCCTTGTCGTCTTCCAGATAAAATTACCTTCTTTGTACCAATCTGTTCAACGTAACACTTATCTGTTGAGAAGATGACTGAATATCCTTTGTCACAAAATTGACTTATGCTCAGCAGATTATATTTGAGGCCTTTGACATATGAGACGTCAGATATCTCTATGTTCCCTCTGATTAATCTTCCTTTAGCTTTAATCTTGCCTTCTTTGCTGTCTCCAAAAGTAACCTTTGGACCATCCACAGCAACTGCATCAGTCAGCTCATGTATGTTTCCACACATGTGTCTTGAACATCCACTGTCCAAGTACCAAATCTTCTCTACTTTACTCCTACTCCTAATCCTATCCTACAAAACAAAAATAAAATTGTTTTAGGTACCCTTATTGAGAGGGTCCTGAAGGATTAGTTCCACCTTTGACAACCCAAGATGTTGAACTCTTAGGCTTCTTAGGTTTCTGAGTTTTGACAGGAGCATGAACGGTTTTATTTTCATCATAATTATCAGATAAGTCATGTTGATGATCAGTATGATAAGAATAATGTTCATAAGCAGGGTAAGGTGCATGATAAGCAGGATATGCATGCATTGGATGAGCAGGGTAAGGTGCATAGTAACTAGGAAATTGAGGTGCATGATACATAGGATGATATGCAGCAGGTTGCACATAATATGACTCATTTCCATACCAAGCATTTTGATTTTTCTTATTTTTATGCTTCTTTGGCTTACTAGTAGCTTGCTCATTTGACTTTGACTTAGTTTTACCACTAGTCTGATTGACTTTAGCTTTATCAGCAGACTTCTTAGGACTCTGCTGTTTGGTCTTACTAGTCTTATTTCCTACACTAGGCTCTTTGCTCTTTTTAGCCTTAGGAGATTTCTTCTCCTTTAATTCTTTCTCAGGTGAAGTAGGTCTAGCAGTTTGAACATACAGAATGACCTTACTATTGTCAGCTGATATGAATTTTTCAGTATGGTTCAACTCTTGCTTATCCTGTTCTAAAGGCATCTTCTGTTTACTAGATGTATGCGTGGATGCAACAGATGATTTCTCATGAGACTCGATAATCTTTTCAAGTTCCATGATTTTTCCTTTATAAACTTCACATTCAGCTTTCAGAGATTCATGCTCTTGCTCAAGCTGTTTATACTCGACTGATTCTTTTGGCTTTTCAGCTTTAAGTTTCAGTGAGTTATTTTGCTCTTTTAGCAAGCTCATCTCTTCCTTAAGCTTGACAAATTCTCCAGCAATAGTAGTATTATTTAACATCATTTGCTCTAGAGAATCAAATAGTTCATTATTTTGAGGAGTTACCTCATCCTCAGAGTCATCAGATTCTTTAGCCATCAGGCAGAGGAGAGCAGGTTTCTCTTCATCAGAAGATTCTTCATCAGACGTGTCTGAATCTGAATCAGATGAGTAGACAGCAGCAAGCTTTTCTGCTTCAGCTACCATTGCTTTCCCTCTTTGATGCTTTCTTTCCTTTCTGATTCTCTTCTCTTCCTCAGTGTATTTTTCTGCTTTTGGATATGGACAGTCCCTGATGAAATGTCCCAATTTCCTGCAGTTATAACACATTAGTTTTGCTTTATAATCATCTTTCTCTTGAGAAGAAGAGTTAGGTTTAGAAGTAGAAGCAGCATGATTGTATTTGTTTTTCATCTTTCTCTTATAGAACTTCTTGAAGTTGTTCATCAATAATGCTACATCTCCAGCAGTGTACTCCTTCTTGTTGAGTAGAGATGCTTCATCAGATGAGTCCACATCTTGACTTCTCTGTGCTGGTCTTCTGGTGTTTTCAGCAGCAACTAAGGCAGCTGTGGGTCCTGAAGTTGAGGTTTCTTCAATACCCATTCTAGGCAGTTTATACTCGAATGCCTTGAGTACAGAAAACAGCTCTGTAAGAGAAATCTTCCCCAGATCTCTTGATTCTTCCATAGCTGTCACCTTCATGTTGAACTTGGGGGGCAGGGCCTTTAGAACTCTGACGGTGATCTCCTTGTCAGTAAAGGTCTTTCCCAGCTTAAGGACTTCATTCAACGTTCTGGTAAACCTGGTATCCATCTGATCAATGGTCTCTCCAGATTTCATCTTGAAGTTGTCCAGCTTTTCCAAGGCAACACTGAGCTGATGCTCTTTGATGGCGTCGTTTCCTTCACTCATGTCACGTACCTTGTCCCACATCTCCTTTGCAGTTTTGCAATGTTTGACTTTGTCAAACCGATCATTATCCAGGGCTTTGGTCATGATGAAACGGTCAATTTTATCCAGATTGAACAGCTTTATTTCTTCGGCTGTCATCTCTGTTAGATCTTTTTCCACCACCATTTCAGCTTCATCTACTATGATGGTCTTGGTGAATTTGAATGGACCTTTAATGATACATGTGTACATGTTGTCATTATAGGCAGCAAGGAAAATCTCCATTCTGATTTTCCAATCCTCAAAGGACATACCAGCAATGTGGGGAACATGGCTGATACAATCCATTTTTCAAAAAGTTTTAGTTTTTCAAAAAGATGCTCTTTTGAAAAGTTTTGTAAACCTTTGAAAAACACTCGGATCAAGCTCGTTGATCAGGCAGTTGATTCAAATGAACCACCTGCTCTGATACCACTTGTTGGTCCCAAGTGGTCAGAAGAGGTTTAGAGGGGGGGGGGGTGAATAAACCTCTTTAAAATTTTCTTCAAATTTAACTTTAAAACTTTTACTTTTAACTGAACAGACTAAGCTGATCAGATTAGTTATTAACAGTTCTGTTCGCGAACAAATCTTTGAACAGTCTTGTTGACCACTCGTCTGTTATTGCTTAGCTGGTTTTGCTAAAATCAGTTTTAATACTTAGAGTACTTGCAGCGGATTTTCAAAGTGTTTTTCACAAGTAGTCTTAGTAGTTTGAAAAATGTTTCCCCAGTTTTACAAACTCCTTTTTAACTCTTTTTCAAACAGTTAACTTAAATGTGTTTTTATGCAAACAGAAAATATGCAGATTTAAAGCAATGTAAAAACACAAGTAATTTTTTATAGTGGTTATATGGATTTAAATATCCTTTAGTCCACTCTTCCAAGTCACACAGATCTTGGGTTATACTATAATCACAAAGTTTACAGTATACTCTGCTTGCGTCGAACAACAAATGAAACGACCACAAGTTCGCAATAGGAAATCACACAGAAGACCTATTCTCTGAAGTTTGATCACTCACAAAGATGGATCACAACTCCGCACAACACTCTTGTTTACAAAATCACTCAGAAGATGTATTTTTCTTGATTCTTCAACTCTGCTTTCGTCAACAAATGACTCAGCTGATGAGGGAGCTGTTCTTGAGACTTAAAGAATTTTGCTTCGAAAATTTCTCTCAGAAAGTGTGTTGCTTGTTTCTTCTTCGTCTCTATCAGCTATTTATACTTGAGGATAGAAAAATGTCCGTTGAAGAGAGACAAGATTCAAATTCCTCGAGTACTGGTCCTTAAAATCCGCGAACGGCTCTTTTGCAGTCTGTCCGTACTATGAACAATACTATTCTGCAGGCAGCATTAAATGCAGCATTAAATGCACCCAGCTGATGTGAAGCATTTCTTCAATCATTTGTCTTTAATAACCTTGTACTTCAGCATTTATTACTCCAAGGGGCATTTATTACCGTTGGGAACACTTCATGATCTTCTTCACTTAGCTGACGAAAGTACAAGTCTGATGGCGAACCCGGCTGATCTCAAACTTGAACAAATCTGATTTGAGTCGGCTGATCTTCATCAGTCTGATAACTTTACTTCAGCAGATCAGAAGTCTTGGACCTTGAAATTTTGACTCTTCTGATGTCTTCTTTACTTAGTCAAAAATTCTTCTAAGGGATCATCAGCTAAGTTACTCCATACTTAGCCGATTCTTGAAGTTTTGGAATTCTTCAAAACCTCCCTTTACAAATTGTCTTCAGAGCCTTTATCTTCATCCTTATCCAACAAGGGGGAAGGGAGAAACAGGGCTCGAAGAACGAGCCGAGCCGTGCAAGGACGCGGGGATTGATAGCTTTCAAGAACCAGGAAAGGAAAGAGTTGTTCCCTGAATTCCTTCCTTTCCAAAAAGAGTAATTAGGCATAAAAGATTTGATTGAATGAACGCCGCCTTGATTGTTTTCAAACAAATCCAATATTGGGCCATGCGTTGCCAGCCGGTAATAGCCGAAAGCAAAAAAATGAGAGATAGGGAAGAGGAGATTAAGGATAGTCCATAGATAGTGCACACATATTCTTCTTTCATTTTCAATTCCTTTCGGGTCGGAAACGCGGGCTGCTGGTGGGGCTGTGCCCATTCTCCCTCTTCTTTCGCTTATCAATTGTATGACATGCAAAAGACGTCCTTATGAAACTAAATTTCATAAAAAACAATAGAAATAACTTCATGCAAGATAATTAAGTCACAACTGCAGTTAGTCACTGGTCAATATGCGTACAAAGTACTAATCATACCAAAAATCCAAGAAAAAGAGTACATATCAGTCAGTACAATTATATCAACAAAAAAATACACACAAGGTTTCCAACAGTCCTATGGTCCCAATCCATACTTTGCTTCCTTCGAAAACTCAGAATTAAGCTTTGCATTATTGGGTAAGATATCACCATATTAGCCCACCAAAATATTTATTGAGATTTCAATCTCTATAATCTTCTCCTCTTTATGACAATGAAGTTGATTAAGGGCATCAAGATCATTGCTGATTCTTATATCACCATATTCGACCACCAAAGTATTTATTGAGCTTTCAATCTCTATAATCTCCTCCACTTTCTGACAATGAAGTTGATTAAGGGGATCAAGATCATTGCTCATTTTTTCTCTCCTTATCTTTATTAACTTGGTAATCCATTAAGTGCTTGATCAGATTATCTATCTTAGTTAACAAAAAATCAACACCTATTCTTAAAAGAGCTGAAGAATTTAATATTCTTTTACAACTTTGAAGGTCGTCGATAGATGTCATGGAGAGGCTGGAAGATTTGATTTGATCAGCAATTTAGTTATATGAACCACCATGGCACAAACTAGATCTCAGTTACACTTTTCAATAACTTTATCATGAAGCATTATCTTTAGATTGCAGCAAAGCGCAAGGTACTTCCTCCTTGCATCAATAGATAGATCAAGATTCTCACCTTTAAACTCAAAATCCTTAACTTCAGTAGACGGCACATATTCTGCAATTTACGCCATATATATTATATACAAAAATATATTTCGAAACTAAAAATCAGTGGGCAGTAGTGATTTCGACTTATATTTTATGCACTGAAAATTATGTTTTTGGCGTGCAATCTTTTTTTATGGAAATCATCCGACTGATTATAAAAGCAGTAAGTTGTGTTTCTAAAGTGAGAGTGATTAACCTCCAATCTAGTATATATATATATATATATATATATATATATATATATATATATATATATATATATATATATATATATATATATATATATATACACTCTGGAATTTGAAGCCTAAGCAAAATCTTATCATTTTAGGTTTTACTTATTTTAAGTAAGCAATCTGAACATTTGGACTGATTAATATGATCCTTGAATTGATGAGGTTGTTTCGGTATGTTTTTTCTGTCCCTAATTAATCGCACTAATATGTTGAAAGAGGATAAAAAATGATAAACTTCCAAAATGATATGTAGTGTACCAGAATACATAGGATTGTCAACTTTTGAGGTAAAAATTATGGTTGGTTGTTCACTAGTACTCGCACTAGGAGAGTTGACTTTGGTGGTTGTCCCTTTTGAGCCTCCACCAGCATTATTTTTCTGACTTGAATCCAATCATGTTTTCGCACACTCCTTAGTAGGGAGATCTACATCCTCAGTCAATCTTTTTTGTACCACAAGGTTCTGACTTTCGACACGAGCAGGAGGATTCATATATGTTTCCTTTTGATAAAGTACAACATTTTTAAGGCAAAATCCAATTGGGGAAGGGAGGGGGGAGGATATATGCAAAGATGTAATAAACTGATGTACTAGATTCAAAATTGAAACTCCATTTTTGTATAACTGCCAAAACGATAAAATATATGCAATCGCCAAGGTAAAGCTAGAAACAGTTTTCATATCTTTGAATTATGTGTATCAATGCAGTCAATTACATCATCTTGTTTTAGTATTATATTGTTAAATCTTATACAACACCGTTCATAAAGGAGTTTCATAATTAGAATCTTGTTCTTATTATTATTAATGACAAAGGTCTACAATAACTTTAAATCCATTTGTAATCTAATAGGACTCTGAGTAGAGCTTATAATTAAATAAACTCTAGAAAAGATGAAGCTATTCAAACTACCTTAGAAGTTGGATATATATTTAGAAACGAGATCAATATAGCTTGAAGAATGACGATAATCATTAAGTTCATCAGATATTGGTTCCTTAACTTGTGAAAAATTTAATAATGTAATTAGTTCTAATAATCTGTAACTATTATGCACAATAATCATTAACTTGTGACACCTTAGATTCGAACTACCTTCTTCACATCTGTTTTATAACCATCATCATCTTTGGAAGGAGGACCATATTCCTCAACCTTAGGAAATTTCTTCTGCAAGGACATGAAGCATAGTGAAAATATAATACTAACACTGAGGCAACTTACATTTCTAATCCAGAATCACTTGGGCTGAGTGTCCACTCACGTGGGACTAACCAAACATGTATTTTTGCTCAAATTATTATATCACTAGGAGCTCAGAGTCTCATACCTCCCAATTGTTGGGAGTAGAAAATTCGGTTTTGTGATATTTTTGAAGCAAAATAAAGCATCGAGCTTTGAAATTACATCCATAGCAAGTCCATCTTTCATCATCTAGATCTGTACAAACACAATCAAAGAGTGAAGAAATTAATATACAAATGCATCTGTGCAGAAAAGAGAGAGAGAGAAACAAACATAGCGTGGATAATTGCTTAATTGGAGCTGGCTCCAAGCATGGCTGGTGAAATCCACGTTCGCAACCACCCTTGCACATATTGACAATATTATCCTTGGTCGTTTTCTTCAATGGACATTTGTAATACAAAATATGCAATGATGAGCGCAAAGTTTATCCAGATTTGAGACTCTTAGTTGATTGCAAGTTATAATGACACAAAAAAATATACAACTACAAATCACACGACATTCCTTACATCTGCAATGTCGACAAAGAAATTATCAAACGGAAGCTTTCGGGAAGCAATGGATGAATCAAGGTCCGTGATAATATCTCTTATTTCTGAACTTGTGAAGTAAAATGTCATTTTTATTATCCTTTTTATTATCACTTAGCAGCTTCCCATTTTCAAAGCTGCAAAATATGAAGGAATCACGAATACTATTAATGAAAGATAAATCTACTATAAGCAATAATGAAAGGAAAACCAGTTAAAAGCACTAATGAAGGAAAAACAAACTATAGCCACACATACCTCTGTATCTTATCTAGTAAATTTTTAATATCATCCATCATTTTTGTGCAACCATCCACCTCACTTGAAGTAGACCCTAAAATTTCTGTAGGTTTTAATTTGCCAGGTGAAAATAAAGCCCTTGAAGGTTTTTTCAATTTCTTGTAAGGCAACTTACTTTCTTCACATTTCATCTTCATCTTTCGCTGAACAGTGGCACTTTTTTCCATTTTAGCACTTTTATTCGAAACCCTAACCCAAAATGGCGAACAAAATTACAGAGAGAAAGAGACGGCCCAAGAAACTTGTAGGCTTGCCATGCAGAAGCCGACCTTCGAGCCCTAGTTGTTCTTCACAACCATCCACTACTTATTTCCTACCTATATATATGTATATTTATTTAAAGTTTACTAAGGCTGTGTTCGGTTTGGTATATAAGGCCCAAATTAGCCCTCAATTAGGGCAGATTAAATTAATTGGACTGCCAATTTTTTGTTTGGTTGGGCACACTAAAAACCCGGGCTGCCCGTCCTAATCCGCTAGATTTGTGGGCCAGCCCCCATAATTGGGTCAATTATAGTTGGACACTCCCCCCTCCAATTAGAATTATTGCCTAACTTAATTTTCTCCACCCCAATTTGCCCCTGAATTTGATACTAATTACAATAAATCCAGTCAAATTTTAACAAAATTGATTATTTTCTTCTCTCTGCTCATACGACTTCATCTTTCCTCCGCAAATGTTGAACCTAATAAGACATTCAAAATACTCAAAATTCTCCACTCCTCCCTCTTCTAGTTTAGGGTTTATGTGTAGGCATGTATTAATCTCTCTTGAATTTTCCAGATTTGAAGAAGTTATTGTTGAATGATGGAGCAGTGGGAAACGGTTGTGAGAATGGGGAATTACGATTTATCGGTGCAACATTGCAACTTAGGGGAGTTAATCCTGTTGTTCAGCCTCTGACGGATGCATCTGCCAATGTGCTTGTTTATAATGGTATATAGTTATACAAATTTCTCTTATTTAATTAGCCTGTGTTGGTTTGTAATTTGTAGGTTTATCTTTGAATAGCCTGTGTTGGTTTGTATTTTGAAGTTTATCTTGTGTATTGCAATTATATTTTGGAATGTGATTGTTTGCTCATGTCATTGGGCAGAGCTTAGCTATTGATCTTTAATTCATTATTTTCGTTGATTGTGAGATTTCATATATCATATATATGTTAATTTGTTTTTGTTAAGTGATTCGATGTTTAGTTTTGTGTTAATTAAAGTCACTGGATAGTAGACACTCACATATGACATGAAATATCAAAATCAACGAAAATATGTCATTGGGCAGAGCTTAGCTATTGACCATTTGGTTGTAATTGCTGATAGTTTTGTGTTAAATGACACAAAATCATATGTGATAGTTTTGTGTTAATTGACACAATATCTCAACGAAAATATGTCATTGGGCAGTGCAAATATTGACACTGATAGTTTTGTGTTAATTGCTTGTTGTAATTGCTGTCTTGGATTATAGAAATATTATCGTGATTTGTTGCTTTCAAATGTAATGACATTTATGTTGGAGATCTTTGAATTTATCAAAGATTTCCATTGTATTCCTGAATCAGTGTTGAGAGTCTGTTTTTACTATTAACTGTTAGACAGATCATAGATGCCTCTTTGCATATCTTTTGTTAAATCCTTTCTTGAGAACGGTTTATCTTTGCTATTAGTTTTATTTGATGATATGTAGGTGAAATATTTGGTGGGATTCATATCGGCAGTGAGAGCAATGACATTGAGATTCTTATGCAGTCCTTCACATTGGACCAAGGCGAATTCTTTAGTATAGTAATATATTTTGGGTTTTGATTGAATATGGAAAAATTAGAGCAACTTTCATGGCAATAAAACCTTTTTAATGAAGTTGGAGCTTATTACCTCAACTATATGAAGTCTATCCGTAGAAAGACTACACCTGGAAAATCAAGACAAACGTTCGAGAAGGTACACAAGTTGCACCTAGAAAGAAGGTTGTAGCTGCTACAAGAATCTAAATTTGAGGAATTGTTTGTATGGGCACTTTTGCATGATGGATAGATATTTTTGTGTATTTTTTATTCCATTTTCGAATTTTTGCTTGATTATAAAGGATACTTGGTGATAACTGATAACTAGTTTGGAACTAAGTGGATACCGAATAGACTATGTTTTGGTGATAACTAGTTTGAAACTTATTTTCAAGTGTTTTGGAATATTGGTTGATTGTAATGCGTATGGGTGTATTTGTTTACACATGCATGCTCTAATTTTGTAACAAAGATATGTGGATTTTTGCAATTGATGTTTGGGTTGTATTAATTATTACTTTGCCCATAAATTGTATGATTTGATTGTTGGTAATTTGTGGGAGTGGGTTTTCATCGGAAAAAATGCGAAAATACCCTTATGTGTTTGGGTCTATTTGTCAAAAAAAAAAAATACTAGAAAAATGCAAAAATGAACTTTTGTCTTCGAGGGTATTTTTGTCAATATTAACATTTATCCATTAATTAGCCCAACCAAACTGAATATTAATTTATGAGCCCAATTGAATTTGATCGGATTATTATTTGCCAAACAACACATTATATTATACATCCAATTAAATTATGGCCCCAATTACGCAATTTGCCCAATTGACTAGTAAGCCAACCGAACCCACCCTAATATTATACTACAAGTTTTTAATCCTATAAAATATTACACTACTAGAAAAAGGTACAATATTATGCATCAAGCTTTCCACACTCATATTTTGGCCTGAAATTAGTGAGTTCATCGTAGAGTACCTTTAAAATGGAAAAATAGGTGTTAACAAAAAGACTTTCTTGTTAAAGACTGATCATGTTTCTTCGAAGTTCAAACATCATAGGGCCATTAGATTGTTGAAATATATGTTGAAATTCATTCCATAACTCAAAGACTGAAGTGTGATAGATGATGGCAGATGAAATCTCTTTGGATAGCGAGTTTAACAACCAAGTAACAACAATGGTGTTGTTACGATCTTAATAATTGGCCAAGATTGGGTCATTTTAAGGTCTGGGAATTGACCCTTCTATGAATCCCAGTTTATTTTTAACAGTGAGTCCAAGAACCATGGATTTGTTCCATGTTTGATAGTTGTCTTTGGCTAATTTCTAAAAGACAATAATGATAACGGGTCCATCAGCAGGATGTAAATAAAAAGGGCTGGATGGATCTTCTATTTGAGGTCCGGGACGAGAATGAGTGGTGGTGGTGGTGCTATTGGAGTCAGTCATGATTAATCAATAAGGGTGATTGTATATGATGTTGGGATAAGAAAGGAAACGAGAATAGAGAAAAGAGAAAAAATCAATCAAGAATTCTATAAAAAAAAGTGGATCTTTTCAAGAAAGTGATCTTCAAGAAGGAAAGAGAAGATGATAGGGAAGAAAGACGTGATGAATGAAGAAAGAAGAGTGAAAAGGAGATTACTAGAAAATGACGTCGAAGAGAAACAGAGAATTGATGACTGAAAAGATGATTCTGGGAGAATAATGTCATATTTCCCTTTCTTTTATTTATTTATTGTTCTCTGAAAAATAAAATGCCAAAATTTTAGTGTGGGTATTTTCTTGTCATAGAATGAAAGGTCCATTTTGAAATGTAAACTTTTAAAATGGGCAATTAAGCTGGGATATGGTTTTGGGCGGATGTTTATTTGGAGCATTTCAAAAGTTGTTTTTATTGTTGAATACTTTGGCGGATAGATTTGGAATTGAGATTATTAATTGGACCTCCCAATCTTATGATCAGGTTTTTGTATTTTTAGACTTTATACATTATAGTAGAGTAGATGCATTGAGACAACACCAGAAAAATATAGACCAAGACCAAAATAAGTAGACTTTATACTTTATATATATATGAGAGAGAGAGAGAGAGAGAGAGAGAGAGAGAGAGAGAAAGAGAGAGAGAGAGAGAGAGAGAGAGAGAAGAGAATATAGATCCTATGACCAACAAAAAAAAATTAGAAATAAAAATACATAGATCATGTGGAAATTCAAAAATTCTATTATCTTAAATGTGGTAACCTCAACAGATCCATATTGTCGACATAAGATCACAATTTGAACATGCATTCATCTTAACAAATATGTGCAACTTTTATCAATTGTATGACATGCAAAATACGTCCATATAAAACTATATTTCATAAAAAACAATAGAAATAACTTCATGCAAGACAATTAAATCACAATTGCAGTTAGTCACTGGTCAATATGCGTACAAAGTACTAGTCATACTAAAAATCCAAGAAATAGAGTACATACCAGATAGTACGATTATATCAACAAAAAAATGCACAAGGTTTCCAACAGTCCTATGGTCCCAATCCATACTTTGCTTCCTTCGAAAACTTAGAATTAAGCTTTGCATTATTGGGTAAGATATCACCATATTAGCCCACCAAAATATTTATTGAGATTTCAATCTCTATAATCTTCTCCTCTTTATGACAATGAAGTTGATTAAGGGCATCAAGATCATTGCTGATTTTTATATCACCATATTCGGCAACCAAAGTATTTATTGAGCTTTCAATCTCTATAATCTCCTCCACTTTCAGACAATGAAGTTGATTAAGGGCATCAAGATCATTGCTCATTTTTTCCCCTTATCTTTATTAACTTGTTAATCCATTAAGTGCTTGATCAGAATATCTATCTATGTTAACAAAACATCAACATACATTCCTAAAATAGCTGAAGAATTTAATATTCTTTTACAACTTTGAATGTCGTCTATAGATGTAATGGAAAGGCTGGAAGATTTGATTTGGTCAACTATTTCAGTTATATGAACCACCATGGCACAAACTAGATCTAAATTACACTTTTCAATAACTTTATCATGAGGCATTATCTTGAGATTGCAACAAAGCGCATGGTACATTAATTTCTGTAGACCCTAAAATTTCTGTAGGTTTTAATTTGCCAGATGAAAGTGAAGCCCTTGAAGGTTTTTTTCAATTTCTTGTAAGGCAAATTTCTTTCTTCACATTTCATCTTCATCTCTCGCTGAACAGTGGCACTTTTTTCCATTTTAGCACTTTTATTCGAAACCCTAACCCAAAATGACGAATCAAAATTACAGAGAGAAAAACATAGAGAAAGAGACGGCCCAAGAAACTTGAAGGCCTGCCATGCAGAAGCCTACATCCGAGCCCGAGTTGCTCTTCACAGCCATCCAGTAATTGTTTCCTACCTACATATATGTATATTTATTTAAAGTTTACTAATATTATACTACAAGTTTTTAATCCTATAAAATATTACACAACTAGAAAAAGGTAAAATATTATGCATCAAGCTTTCCACACTCATATTTTGGCCTGAAATTAGTGAGTTCATTGTAGAGTACCTTTAAAATGGAAAAATAGGTGTTAACAAAGACTTTCTTGTTTAAGACTGAGCATGTTTCTTTGAAGTTCAAACATCATAGGGCCATTAGATTGGTTGGAATATATGTTGAAATTCATTCCATAACTCAAAGACTGAAGTGTGATAGATAATGGCAGATGAAATCTCTTTGGATAGCGAGTTTAACAACCAAGTAACAACAATGGTGTTGTTACGATCTTAATAATTGGCCAAGACTAGGTCATTTTGAGGTCTGGGAATTGATCTGTTCCATGTTTGATAGTTGTCTTCGGCTAATTTCTCAGAGACAATAATGATAACGGGTCCATCAGCGGGGTGTAAATAAAAAGGGCTGGATCGATCTTCTATTTGAGGTCGGGGATGAGAATGAGTGGTGGTGGTGGTGCTATTGGAGTCAGTCATGATTAATCAATAAGGGTGATTGTATATGATGTTGGGATAAGAAAGGAAACCAGAATAGAGAAATGAGGAAAAATCAATCAAGAATTCTATAAAAAAAAATGGATCTTTTCAAGAAAGTGATCTTCAAGAAGGAAAGATAAGATGATAGGGAAGAAAGACGTGATGAATGAAGAAAGAAGAGTGAAAAGAAGATTACCAGAAAATGATGCCGAAGAGAAACAGATAATTGATGACTGAAAAGATGATTCTGGGAGAACAATGTTATATTTCCCTTTCTTTTATTTATTTATTTTTTTTCTGAAAAATAAAATGCCAAAATTTTAGTGTGGGTATTTTCTAGTTATAGAATGAAAGGTCCATTTTGAAAAATAAACTTTGAAAATGGGCAATTAAGCTGGGATATGGTTTTGGACGGATGTTTATTTGGAGCATTTCAAAAGTTGTTTTTATTGTTTAATACTTTGGCGGATAGATTTGGAATTGAGATTATTAATTGGACCTCCCAATCGTATGCTCAGGTTTTTGTACTTTTAGACTTTATACCTTATAGTAGAGTAGACGCATTGAGACAACACCAGAAAAATATAGACCAGGACCAAAATAAGTAGACTTTATACTTTATATATATATATATGAGAGAGAGATAATAGAAGATAGATCCAATGACCAACAAAAAAAATTAGAAATAAAAATACATAGATCATGTGGAAATTTAAAAAGTCTATTATCTTAAATGTGGTAGCCTCAACAGATCCATATTGTCGACATAAGATCACAATTTGAACATACATTCATCTTAACAAATATGTGCAACTTTTATCAATTGTATGACATGCAAAAGACGTCCATATAAAACTATATTTCATAAAAAACAATAGAAATAACTTCATGCAAGACAGATATGTCACAACTGCAGTTAGTCACTGGTCAATATGCGTACAAAGTACTAGTCATACTAGAAATCCAAGAAATAGAGTACATACCAGACAGTACGATTATATCAACAAAAAAATGCACAAGGTTTCCAACAGCCCCATGGTCCCAATCCATACTTCGCTTCCTTCGGAAACTCGGAATTAAGCTTTAAATTATTGGGTAAGATATCACCATATTCGTCCGCGAAAGTATTTATTGAGCTTGCAATCTCTATAATCTCCGCCTCTTTCTGATAATGAAGTTGATTAAGGGCATCAAGATCATTGCTCATTTTTATATCACTATATTCGGAAACCAAAGTATTTATTGAGCTTTCAATCTCTATAATCTCCTCCACTTTCTGACAATGAAGTTGATTAAGGGCATCAAGATCATTGCTCACTTTTTTTCCTTATCTTTATTAACTTGTTAATCCATTAAGTGCTTGATCAGAATATCTATCTAAGTTAACAAAAAATCAACATCCATTCCTAAAATAGCAGAAGAATTTAATATTCTTTTACAATTTTGAAGGTCGTCGATAGATGTAATGGAAAGGCTCGAAGATTTGATTTGGTCAACAATTTCAGTTATATGAACCACCATGGCACAAACTAGATCTAAGTTACACTTTTCAATAACTTTATCATAAGGCATTATCTTTAGATTGCGACCAAGCACATGGTACAATAATTTCTGTAGACCCTAAAATTTCTGTAGGTTTTAATTTGCCAGGTGATAGTGAAGCCCCTGAAGGTTATTTCAATTTCTTGTAAGGCAAATTACTTTCTTCACCTTTCTTCTTCACCTCTCGCTGAACAGTGGCACTTTATTCTATTTTAGCACTTTTATTCGAAACCCTAACACAAAACGACGAATCAAAATTACAGAGAGAAAAACATAGAGAAAGAGACGGTCCAAGACACTTGAAGGCCTGCCATGCAAAAGCCTACCTCCGAGCTCGAGTTGCTCTTCACAACCATCCAGTAATTGTTTCCTACCTACATATATGTATATTTATTTAAAGTTTATTAATATTATACTACAAGTTTTTAATCCTATAAAATATTACTCTACTAGAAAGAGGTAAAATTTCGACGGATTTTCCAAAAAATCGGTTGAAATTTCAACATTTCGATAGAAAAATCCGTCACAAAAGTGCTCGTCGAAATCAAATTTCGACTGAAGAAATTTCAACCAAAATTTAAACCGAAAATATCTTGACCGTTTGACATATTTTCCTGTTGAAATTTCAAAATTTCGACATAAAATTATTTGTTGAATTCTGTCGAAATTTTAAATTTTTGACAAATTTTTTCTTTTTAAAAAGTTCGAATTTTCAACAGATATTTTCTTGTCTAAATTTTCAATAATTTCAACACAAATTTTTTATTGAAGTTTTCAATGTTGGTTCAATAGAATAATATTCTTTCTTTCTATTGAACAAAAACTTGCCTTCTTCAACCAACCCTGCATGAGCACATGCTGAGAGGACCACGAGAAACGTAAGGTCATTTGTTTAACATTACTATATTGTTCCATAAGCTCAAATAACTCAACCGCAGATTTTCCATGCCCACTCATATTGAAAATTTCAACAAAAAATTCCAGTCGAAATTATTGAAAATTTCGACGAAAAAATATCTGTTGAAAACTCAAAAATTCAACAGAAAAAATTTGTCGAAAATTTAAAATTTCAACAGATAATTTTTGGTCAAAATTTTGAAATTTCAATAGAAAATAATCTGTCGAAAATAATAAAAATCCGGTCAAGATAATTTCGGTTTCAGTTAAAAAAAAATTTATGTCGAAAAATCTGCCGAAATTTTTTCTGTCGAAAATTCAGTCAAAATGTTGAAATTTCAACCGATTTTTTGAAAAATCCGTCGAAATTTTACATTTTTCTAGTAGTGTAATATTTTATAGGATTAAAATCTTCTAGTATAATATTAGTAAACTTTAAATAAATATACATATATAAGATACATAGATATGTATGGCTATAGTTGGTTTTTCTTTCATTAATGCTTTTAATTTGTTTTCCTTTCATTATTGCTTATAGTTGGTTTATCTTTCATTAATAGTATACGTGATTCCTTCATATTTTGCAGCTTGGAAAATGGGAAGGTGCTTAGTGATAATAATAAAGATGTGAAAAATGACATTTTACTTCACAAGTTGAGAATAAAAGACATTATCACGGACCTTGATTCATCCCTTGCTTCCCGAAAGCTTCCGTTTGATAATTCCTTTGTCGACATTGCAGATGAAAGGAATGTTGTGTGATTTGTAGTTGTATATATTTTTTGTCATTATAACTTGCAATCACCTAAGAGTCTCAAATCTGGATAAACTTTGTGTTCCTAATTGCATGTTTTCTATTACAAATGTCCATTGAAGAAAATGACCAAGGATAATAATGTCATTATGTGCAAGGGTGGTTGCGAACGTGGATTTCATCAGAGTCATGCTTGGAGCCAACTCTAATTAAGTAATTCTCCATGCTATTTTTGTTTCTCTCTCTTTTTTCTGCACAGAGGCATTTGTATATTAATTTCTTCACTCTTTGACTGTGTATGTACATATCTAGATGATGAAAGATGGACTTGCTATGGATGTACTTTCAAAGCTCAATGCTTTATATTGCTTCAGAAATATCACAAAACCGAATTTTCTACTCCCGACAGTTGGGAGGTATGAGACTATGAGCGCCAAGTGATATAATAATTTGAGCAAAAATACATATTTGGTTAGTTCCACGTGAGTGGACACTCAGCCCAAGTGAATTTGGACTAGAAATGTAAGTTGCCTCAATGTTAGTATTATATTTTCACCTTGCTTCATGTCCTTGCAGAATGTCATTCCTGAGGTTGAGGAATATGGTCCTCCTTCCAAAGATGGTGATGGTTATAGAACAGATGTGAAGAAGGTAGTTCAAATCTAAGGTGTCACTAGTTAATGATTACTGCACATAATAATTACATATTATTAGAACTACTTGCATTATTAAAATTTTCACAAGTAAGGAACCAATATCTGATTAACTTAATGATTATCGTCCTTCTTCAAGCTATATTGATCTCGTTTCTCAATATGTATCAAACTTCTAAGGCAGTTTGAGTAGCTTCATCTTTTCTAAGGTGTCACAAGTTATGGCAACCAATACGAGAGTTTTTCATATTAGATTACATAAGGATTTAAAGTTACTGTAGACCTTTGTCACTAATACTAATAAGAACAATGTTCTAATTATGAAACTCCTTTATGAATGGTGTTGTATAAGATTTAACAATATAATACTAAAAAATGATGATGTAATTGATTGCATTGATACTCACAATTCAAAGTCATGAAAACTGTTTCTGGCTTTACCTTGGCGATTGCATATATTTTATCATTTTGGCAGTTATACAAAAATAGAGTTTCAATTTTGAATCTAGTATATCTTTATTACATCTTTGCGTATATCATCCCACCCCCTTTCCAATTGGCTTTTGCCTTAAAAATGTTGTACTTTATCAAAATGAAACATATGTGAATCCTCCTTCTCGTGTTGAAAGTCAGAACCAATGATTGACTGAGGATGTAAATCTCCCGACTAAGGAGTGTGAAAAAACAGGATTGGATCCAAGTCAGAAAAATAATGATGGTGGAGGCTCAAAAGGGACAACCACCAAAGTCGACTCTCCTAGTGCGAGTACTAGTGATCAACCAACCATAATTTTACCTCAAAAGTTGATAATCCTAAGTATTCTGGTACACTACATATCCTTTTCGAAGTTTATCATTTTTTTATCCTCTTTCAACATATTAGTGCGATTAATAGGTACAGAATAAACATACCGAAACAACTGTATCAATTCAAATCCATTAATAGTGTGATGTATGAAATATATGACAAATGTGGAGTATTTCTACTGATCGGTCATATAGGCCCGAGTTGGACATCCAATTGCTTCGATTTGAATTATCCGGAGAATGCCTTACTTATATATCAAAAAGATGGCCAATCAAACCAATTTTATTTCTCGATTCAATAGAAGCTCAAAGAGATAAATATGGTCCAAAAAATAACGAGAAATATGGAAAAAGCAGGTCCGATTGCGCCTATTCCTAATCCTCAATGGAATGGAACGACATGTGGATCCATATGTAAACATAGTATCTATTTAGATACGCTCGAATGACCCCTCGAGAATGTATAGAACCCTATTCCGGCCTGGTCCGGTATGGAATGAACTTATAATCATGGAATCGACTTGATCATCAAATTATAAGTTCATAACCCTAGCCCATTCCCATTTGGTCGGAACATATCTACTGATTTTTTGATTCCAATTGGTAAGAGGGATCTTGAACTAAGAAATAGACCCTAGAAGCTAAAAAAGGGTATCCTGAGCAATTGTAATAATCGGGTTCATTGATATTCCTGGGATAGTAGATGCTATCACACATACAATCATACTCAATTCGATGGAATTGTTTGATCTTAAATGAGATCTTCTATTTCGTCAAGTCATTAATAACTTGATTATTTTAAGATAATAATAGATATAAACAACGCTTGTAAGGAGTCCTAATAAAACCAAGGAATATAGGCCTGCCTGCCATCCACACCAAAATAAATAGAGTTTTCCGAAAAAACTTGCTAGTGGAGGAAGTCCTCCTAGGGATAAGAGACATAGGGCTAAAGAGAGAGCCAAAAAAGGATCTTTCGTATATAATCATGCATAATCTCGAATATTATCAGTTTCGGTACGTAGACCAAATAATACAATGCAAGCAAAGGTTCCTAGATTCGTGGAGATATAGAACATATAAGTTATCATGCTTGCATATCCATCATTTGAGTCTCCAACAATTATTCCAATAATTACATATCCGATTTGACCTATGGACGAATATGCAAGCATACGTTTCATGCTTATTTGAGTAATATCAATGATATTTCCCAATATCATGCTAAGAATAGCTAGGATTTCCAGAAGAAGATGCCATTTGTTTGATGATAAATAAAACGAAATATAAAAATTTGAGTATATATATATATTAGATAGGAGGTTAATCACTCTCACTTTAGAAACACAACTTACTGCTTTTATAATCAGACAGATGATTTCCATAAAAAAAGATTAGACGCGAAAAACATAATTTTCAGTGCATAAAATATAAGTCAAAATCACTACTGCCCACCGATTATTAGTTTCGAAATATATTTTTGTTGATAATATATATGCCATAAATTGCAGAATATGTGCCGTCTGCTGAAGTTAAGGATTTTGAGTTTAAATGTGAGAATATTGGTCTATCTATTGCTGTAAGGAGGAAGTACCATGCTCTTTGGTGCAATCTAAAGATAATGCCTCATGATAAAGTTATTGAAAAGTGTAACGGAGATCTAGTTTGTGCCATGGTGGTTCATATAACTAAATTGCTGATCAAATCAAATCTTCCAGCCTCTCCATCACATCTATCGATGATCTTCAAAGTTGTAAAAGAATATTAAATTCTTCAGCTCTTTTAAGAATGGATGTTCATTTTTTGTTAACTAAGATAGATAATCTGATGAAGCACTTAATGGATTACCAAGTTAATAAAAATAAGGAGAGAAAAAATGAGCAATGATCTTGATGCCCTTAATCGACTTCGAAATCTCAATAAATACTTTGGTGGGCGAATATGGTGATATAAAAATGAGCAATGATCTTGATGCCCTTAATCAACTTCATTGTCAGAAAGGGAAGGAGATTATAGAGATTGAAAGCTCAATAAATACTTTGGTGGACGAATATAGTGATATCTTTCCCAATGATGCAAAGCTTAATTCCGAGTTTTCGAAGGAAGCGAAGTATGGATTGGGACCATATGACTGTTTGAAACCTTGTGTATTTTTTTGTTGATATAATCGTACTATCTTGTATGTACTCTTTTTCTTTGATTTTTAGTATGATTAAAGTACTTTGTACGCATATTGACCAGTGAATAAGTGCAGTTGTGACTTAATTTTCTTACATGAAGTTATTTCTATTGTTTTTTATGAAATTTAGTTTTATAAGGACGTCTTTTGCATGTCATACAATTGATAAAAGTTGTACATATTTGTTAAGATGAATGCATGTTCCAATTGTGATCTCAAGTGTCGTGCGACACCTAGCCTCGTCGCCCCTTGCAGAGTCGGCTAAGTCAGCCTAACTTGCATGAAGAATAAAGTTGTGAAAGTGGAAGAAAGTAAAAAAGCTTGAGAGAACTTTAAGTATGCTTTGTATTGCTTGAAACTTGATGCTTACAAATGAACAAGGTGCACCTCTTTATAGTCCCTCCTCCTCAAATGGATGGTTGGGATTAACTTGATCCAAGGGTTGAGATTTAATCTCTAGACCCTTCTACCATCTCCTACCATAACTAGAATTATGTACAAGTTTCTAGATTATTCTACTATGTACATACAAGCTTGTGGAGCTTTTTAGGTGCTCCTACAATGTGCTACCATCTTCATGAGCCTTCCACAAGGTTCTAGTCCCTTCCGGCATGTTCTACACTTGGGTAGGCTATTCCGGTCCCTTCTAGTGCCTTCCGGCACCATCCGACCCTTTCTTGACCCTTCCGGAGTTATATGGAACTTCCCAAAACTCTTTTGAATGTTCCGGACCCGTGTGGAACCCTTTAGAGTTCTCCGGAACATCTAAGGGCATGTTTGGTTCTTCAAAATATTCTGGGCAACCCCTAGGATGCCATTCAACCACCCGACAGTTGTGTCTTGGGTGCGGATTATGGCCTCCCATCGGATGGTCCGTTACACTCTCCCCCACCTAATATGGCGATGCCCTCGTCGCCTCGTACGCCTCGAGCTGGTCCCGAAATTGCCATAAGTCCTCCTTCGTTTCCCATGTTGTCTCGGATTCCGATAGCCCCTTCCATTTTATCAAGTAGAGAGTGGTGGGTGTCACTCCCTTCTTGTGTTGCACTTTACTCTCGAGCACTTCCTCAATCTCCTTGTCATAAGACTTGGTCACCACGGGTGGTGCTCGGTGTGATTGCCCTTGGCTTGTGTCTTCCTCATCCCCATGATACGGCTTCAACATGCTTACGTGGAAGACATTGTGAATCTTTAAAGTATTAGGTAAGTCAAGGCGATACGATACCTTGCCTACCTTGGCCACAACCGGAAAAGGCCACTCGTATCTTCGGATGAGTCCCTTATGCAAGCTTCATAGTGCCTTAAACTGTTGCAGAAGTAGCTTCACTAGAACTTGATCGCCAATTTGAAACTCACGAGCATGTCTCTTTTCATCGGTTCATTTCTTCATACGCTTGCTAGCTTTCTCCAAGCAAGAACGGGCGAGGTCAGCGTGTTCCTCCCAAGTTTTAGCCATCTTAGCTACCCCCGGACTTCTTGCACTTTCAACGTATGTCGTTAAGGCATGCGGTGTAAGTGGTTGTTGTCCCGTGGCAAGCTCAAATGGACTCCGTCCCGTGGACTCACTCCTTTGCAAGCTGTAAGAAAATTGCGCTACATCAAGGAGTTTCGCCCGATCCCTCTGGTTGGCACTTACGAAGTGCCGTAGATAGCATTCCAATAAAGTATTCACCCTCTCGGTTTGGCCATCTCTTTGTGGGTGAAAACTTGTGGACAAGTTAAGTTGTGAGCCAAGTATTTAAAGAGTTCCATCCATAACTTACCCGTAAAGCGGGGGTCCCTATCGCTCACAATGCTCCTTGGAAGTCCCCAATACTTGACCATGTTTTTTAAGAATGCCCGCGCAGTCTCCTCTGCCGTGCAATCCTTTGTGCATGGGATGAAGGTCCCGTACTTAGAAAACCGGTCCACGACCACCATAATCGACCTGTACCCCTCGGATGATGGTAAAGCACTAATGGAGTCCCATGGGCACTCGGGTACGGGCAAAGGCTCCAATAGTCCTGCCGGTTGCTTGTTCTCCGTCTTGTCTTGTTGGCATACGAGACAAGTCTTCACTTAAAGCTCCACTTGATCTCGCATGTGAGGCCAAAAGTAAGACATCTTCAAGAGTGCTAATGTCTTCCGCTGCCCAGGGTGTCCTGCCCACTTAGTGTCATGGCACTCTCGGATCTAGTTGCGCCGTAAGTCTCCCCACTTCGGCACATATAATCTCGGGCCTTTAGTGAAGAGTAACCCGTTCTCTACCCAAAACTGCCGTGTCTTTCCTTGCTCGGCCAACCTCATTAGTTCTTTCGCCGTTGAGTCGTGCCCCAGTCCCTTTTTGATGATCTCGGTTACGTCCTCTTTAGCTAGACTTATGGCTGCTAGCTCCATCTTTCGGCTCAACGCATCGGCTACGACATTGGCTTTTCCCGACTTATATTCCAACGTGTAATCAAACTCAGCCAAAAAGTAACGAGCTTGATTCGGTGATAGTTTCTTTTGAGTCTGGAAGTAGCTGGTGGCAATGTTGTCGGTCTTAACCACGAACTTGGACCCCAAGAAAGTAATGTCTCCACACCCGAAGACAATGTACGATATCCGTCATCTCTTTTTCTTGCACGGTGTACCGTCGCTCCATGTCATTGAGCTTGCAGCTTTCAAAGGCTATGGGATGACCCTCCTGCATGAGCACCCCGCCAATAGCAAAGACTGAGGCATCCATGTGCAACTCGAATGCCTTAGTGAAATCGGGTAAGGCCAAGACCGGCTCTTGGCTTATCGCTGCCTTTAAGTCTTCAAATGCCCCCTGGCACTTCTCGGACCAGTCCCATTCCTTTTTCTTCTTGAGCAGATCCGTTAAGGGTGCTACTTGTGCGGAGTATCCTGAGATGAAATGACGATAATAATTGATAAGGCCAAGAAAGGATCGTAATTCGGTTACCTTTGTTGGAGGCTCCCACTCGATGATAGCTTTGATCTTGGCCTCGTCCATACGCAGTCGGCCATGTCCGATAATATGACCCAAGAATGGCACCTCTTCCTTGGCAAATGCGCACTTGGACTCTTTCATGTATAGCTCATTGTCCCGTAGCACATTGAATACGGTTCGTAGATGATCGGCATGTTTCTCCATGGAGTGGCTGTATACTACAATGTCGTCGAGGTACACTACCACAAACCGGTCCAAGTACGGATGGAAAATTTTGTTCATGAGGGTGCAAAAGGTTGCCAGTGCATTGGTTAATCCGAATGGCATAACTAACCATTCGAAAGAACCGTATCGAGTCATGCACGTCGTCTTCGGTTTATCCCCCTCGGCAATCCGGACTTGGTAGTAGCCTTTTTATAGATCCATCTTTGTATATACTTTGGCACTATCAAGTCTATCAAATTAATCGGCAATTAGAGGAATGGGGTACTTGTTTTTTATAGTTACCTTATTTAGCTCACGGTAGTCCATGCAGATCCTTAGCGACCTATCATGCTTCTTTTGAAACAACACCGACGCGCCATACGGGGCCTTGGAAGGCCTGATCCTTCCCGTGTCCAGCAACTCGGTCAATTGTTTTCGGAGTTCCTCGAGCTCCGGTGGTGTCAATCGGTAGGGTGCCATAGCGGGTGGCTTGGCTCCCGGCTCTAGCTCAATCTTATGGTCCATCTCTCTCCTTGGTGGCAGTGTCTTCGGTAGCTCGGCTGGCATGACGTCCTTGTTCTCCTCAAGGACGGCTTTGATGATCGGGTGGACCTTGTCCTTTCGAGCATCCTCCCCGACGTCTTCCTCCTTCAGGGTCACCAAATATGTCGGCTCCCCTCTTTTAGCCCCCTTGGCTATTTGCATGGCCGATAGTTGCTTATCCTCGGCTTTAGTCGGTTCACTTGTTGTTGGCACCATATATGCAACCCCGTTGTCTAATATGCAAATAGAATCGAACGAAGGCATTGGAAGGGCACTTACCTTACGTAAGAAATCCAACCCGAGCACAACTTTGAAGTCGTCCATGGGTGCTACGGAAAAGTCCACCGGTCCCTTCCAAGTGCCAAGCGTCATGTCCAGGGGCGGATCCAGGAATTTTACACTGGGGGGGCTAAAGTAGATTAAAAAAAAAAATTCAATTAAGCAGTCAAACTTAAAAATTATACTTCATTCATGAAAAAATATATAACAAGATACAAAAACGAGGAGGTGAAGTTTGACAAAAACAACCCCACAAGTTACTTTAATTACATATAATACCCCGTTATGCCTCCAAAATAACCCAAAACATCTAAGTATTTATATTAACAAACCGCGACGGTTTTTCATTTTTTGAAATCGATCCATGATAGCATCATTTGAAATATCACAAAATATATCTCTCTCTATAAAAACAACTAAACTATCATTCAACCATTGATCGCCCATTTTGCTACGAAGTCGATTTTTCACCATCTTCATAGCCGAAAAAGCTCTCTCTACCGAAGCAGTTGCAACAGGGAGAATAAGTGCCAAGGTCACAAGTCTGTAAACCAAAAAGAATACGACATGCCTTTTAGTTGCAACCATCTTCTTAGCAAGATCACCAATTCCTTTCAAATTAGAAAAGTCATCACTTGATCGAACATCTCTAATGTAATTTTCAAGTTGATTAGGCAAGGCCGAAAGCTCAAGAAAAGAGAAATCACTAGGATAAAGTTCCGCAAGACGAACAAGTTTTTCTTTGTCAAATGCCGCAAAGAGCTCGGATGGGCTTAAGCATGCAACACAAAGAAGTAACTCCGTGTTTGCTTCATTGAAACGGTTGTTTAGCTCTTGCATTTGTCTATCTATAACCGAATTAAATCTCTCAACTTTGTAATGGTGTTCTATGGTCACTTGTTCAATTCTACGTCTTGGCCTTCCATACGGAACATAGACATTACTCATAGAAGGAATTTCAATTTCATACTTTGAACAAAAAGAAGTAACTTCCTCCAACAAATGTGCCCATCCATCATCTCTCGTCTCTTGAAGTCGATCCTTAGATAATTTGACTAATCTCATAGCATTCACTATGTCTTGATCTTTTCTTTGCAAAGCTTGAGACAAGTCATTAGTAATGCCCAATATCAACGTCATCAAATGTAGATTGAAGACAAAGGAAAATGATTGAAGTATTAATAATAGATTGCTTGCTTCTCCATTCCTATCGGTGGACTCCTCGACTATAAAGCCAAGAACATCAATCACAGAAGAGAACATGGTAACTAAACTCATCAAAGTACCATAATGTGATCCCCAACGTGTGTCACTCGCACGAACGAGAGTTCTCTCTTGGTTGAGACCTTGACCACTTTCGATTTCATTATTTGATAAAGCCTCGACCACTTTTTCATATTGCTTGTCAAGAAGAAAATCACGACGTTTAGGAGAGCCTCCAAATATATTGACCACCATAGTCACCGAATCAAAGAGTCCGGCCATATAAGGACATTTCCTTGCTACCGCAACAAGAGCAAGTTGAAGTTGATGAGCAAAACAATGGACATAATATGCACATTGATTTTCTCTTAGAATTAATGCCTTCAATCCATTAAATTCACCTTGCATGTTACTTGCCCCATCATAACCTTGCCCACGTAATCGATCAATACTCAATCCATGTGTAGCGAATAAATCATCAATGGATTCTTTGAGAGAAATAGCCGTAGTACTCTTGACATGTTTGATGCCTATAACACGTTCCATCACATATCCTCGTGAATCCACATATCTCAAAACAACCGCCATTTGCTCACTACAAGCTATATCACGAGATTCATCGACAAGAATAGCAAATAACTCATCCCCAAGCTCTCTAATAATAGCATTGGTAGTTTCAATCGAACAAGCATTGACAATGTCCTTTTGAATTGATGGAGCCGTCAACTTAAGATTTTCTGGGGCATTCCCTAAAACAACCGCTCTAGCAACCTCATTTTGACTCGCTAGAAAACTTAAAAGTTCAAGGAAGTTCCCTTGGTTGCTTGAAAATTCCGATTCATCATGTCCACGAAATGCAAGTCCTTGTTTAAGAAGAAATCGAACGCAATCGATTGATGCTACCAATCGAATTCGGTAGTCATTGCTATTTTCATTGGTTTTCCGGTTGAACATAGGTTCAATTTGTTGTTTTTGATCCAACAATGCTTGACATTTTTCCCATGCTCGGTTATGAAAACTATTAGAATCTTTTCCTACGTGATATGTTAACCTTTCTTTCTTTTTCCAATTTGAATATCCTTCGGTAATAAAAGCGTCTCCACCTCCTTGGTCTCCAAGATCAACCTTGAAGAGATAACAACAAAGGCAAAATACGGCATCTTTGTTTTCACTATACTCCAACCAATTGGCATTTCCGCTATACCAAGAAGGAGAAAATCTTCTAAGTTGACCTCCTTTATATGTTTTCGGAAACTCAAGATTGCGTGGTTGACATGGACCTTTGAGCAAGTATTTTCTACGAACTCTCTCTCGAATGTTAGGATGATAAGTTGTTATATGAGGTCGTAGACCGGGATCACTCGGAAGATCGGGCAAGTTCATTTCAATTTGAACTTTTGGAAGCTCATGAAAGTCACTTTGAATTTGCACTTTACTCGAAGACTCCTCTTGAGGTGTAGGTGTAGGTGTAGTTTTAAAGTATCTCTTCATATCTATAAAATCAATCAAACATAACATAAATATCCCAACTCTCAAGAAATAACATATATTATCTCTCAAATAATCAATTTTCCATGTGATATTAAAAAGGAAATCAAACGCACTATCTTCTCAATACAAAATCGATGAATATAATATTATTGATCACTTAAACCACCTTTGCCGGATTGTTAGGTTCAAATGGATATAATAGAATTGATCACTTAAACCATAAATATTGAAGCTTTATATTCAATAATGAAATATAAATAAATATTATTTTAAATAAAATTCAAGCAAGTTTGGTTTAATTGGAAGAAAATTGAATTTATTAACTAATAAATTTAATTATTGAAGCTTTATATTCAATATTGAAATATAAATAAATATTATTTAAATAAAATTAAAGCAAGTTTGGCTTAATTGGAAGAAAATGAAAATTAGTAACTAATAAATTAAATTTATATAATCTTGAATAAGTAAAGTGGGTCTTGCTTTGGGATTAAAATTATTAACTAAATAACTCTTGAGCTTGATTTATGTAATCAAAATTGACCTCATTATTTAAATAAGATTGAGTTAATGGAATGCTTACTTTATTAAATGTTAGATTAAACTTTATGGTTGTGGTCCTTGAAGTGTGGAGTGCCTTGTGACTTGTGAGTGGCTTGAGTCAGTGGTGGGACTGGGAGCTTGGGCTGGGTCCTGGGGCGGCTGGGGCTGGGGCTGGGGCTGGGGCCTGGGGCTGCTGGTGTTGGTGTGCTGGTGCGGTGATATGTTGCAGGCAAAGGTTTAGGTTTTCAGATTTGGGGGAGAATTGGAGCACAAAATGGGCTGGGCTAGAATGAGAGAAATGTTTGGATTATTGGTCTTATGGATATGTCATATTGGGTCATGTATTTAGATTTGACATTATTGGGCCATTCATTTTATTTGGACTGAACTGAAAATCTGAGACATAAACATAAAATGTATGGACTTATTTTAATATTTTTGGCCCAAAATTTATTAATACTACTATATTAAAAAAAAAAAAAAAAAATTGAGTGGGGTCTATAGACCCCACTAGCCCTATACTACATCCGCCCTTGGTCATGTCTACTCCCTTGGCCGTTCCACTAAGCTTCTTGGCCGCGGCATTGACCGTCTTGAGCCACCCCTCGCTCTTGATCACTTGAAGTCCCAACCTTCGTGCTTCATCCTCGGCCATGAAGTTATGAGTGGCTCCCGTGTCTACCATGGCCTTGGTAGACTTCACGTTGATGAGTGCCTCCACGTACATAAGCCCTTTGTTCTTGGCACTCGGTGTAAACTTGGCATTTAAGGCGTTGAGGAGCTGCAACGACCCAATCTGTTTGGCCCCTCCTCGGTTTGGGATGAAATAGACTCCCGATCTATCATCGCGGACAACGAACCCAACTTCGAGTAGTCCTTCATCGCGTGTGGCCCCTTGCACACATAGCATCCTCCATGGGGCAGAAGTCCTCAACGCCTTCTGATCATATATATATATATATATATATGAACATATTTACTATAAAATCTACTTATTTTGGTCCTGACCTATAATTTTTTGGTGCTATCTCAATGCTTTTACTCTACTATAAAATATAAAGTCTAAAAGTACAAAAACCTGAGCATAAGATTGGGAGGTCTAATTAATAATCTCAAATCCAAACTATAAAGTTCAAAAATACAAAAACCTAAGCATAAGATTGGAAGGTCTAATTAATAATCTCAAATCCAAACTATAAAGTCCAAAGAGCATAAGATTGGGAGGTCCAATTAATAATCTCAATTCCAAATATGTCCGCCAAAGTATTCAACACTAAAAACAACTTTCAAAATTGTCCAAATCAACATCCGCCCAAAACCATATCCCAGCTTAATTGCCCATTTTTAAAGTTTATTTTTCAAAATGGACCTTTCATTCTATAACAAGAAAATATCCACACTGAAATTTTGGCATTTTATTTTTTAGAAAAATATAAATAAATACAAGAAAGGGAAATATGACGTTGTAGGGACTATAATATACAAGAGATCTTGTTTAAACATTTAAAATTTTTGTAAATTGCAGTTTTTTTATTTTTTTTGTCCGTTGCACCCCAAAATATAGAAAATAGACATTGTGTACCTTCAAAATTCATATTTAGCACTTTGTGAATCCTAAATATAAAAAATTTAGTACTTTGCACACTCTTTTATTTTTTTAACATTTTTGTGACTGTGGATTCTGCATCTTTTATGAATAAATATTTTAATTTCGCTTTTGTTTATTTTTCAATCATGATTCACCCATGAACCTTCCTATGATCCTAAGATGAATATTCAGAAGAACTACTAGAATTTCTTCTTCTTTTTTAACTACAATATCACTCAACACTTGTCAAGTAGAAGGGTACTTTAATCTTTTTAACATTTACTTTATTTATTCTATAACTATTTAAGTCTTTCTTTTGTCTTTCATATTTTATTTTTGCTTGTCTTTACATGTTTTCAAGACATGAACCCTAAACTTTGTACATTTGATTATATTCAATTAATGGCTTCCTACTTTATTTGGTTCCTCAGAAATACGGTGAAAAGAAACTCTAGACGAGGACGATTTTATAAACATAAACATGTATATAAATCATTTTAAGAGATGACCTTGAAAATAACTCAAAGTAGGCAAGACCTATGGGTCTGTTTGTTTGGTGTTTCGGAAAATAGTTTGAGAGAGTAGTGGATGTTTGTGAAATAATTTCGATTTGCGTAATGTTGTTTTTTGAATTTTGAGAGAGTGGTTTGAGAAATAAAGTAGGTGTATATTTTTTTTTTTGTAAGAGTGATGTTGTAGGTTTAAGATGAAAAAGACTTTGTGTCAAATCATGTTTGTTATGTGAGATAAATAGTGTAATAGATATGTTACTTTATGTCAAATCAGAGTAGAGTTTGTATATGTTTTGTTGAAAATTGTTTGGCTTTTGAGAGAGTAGTTTGAGAAAATTGAGAGATGAAAAATTTATTTGAGAAAGTAATAAACATGTTTGTTTGGCATTTCTCAAACACGGATTTTTTTTGGGAAACGCCAAACAAACAGGCCCAATAATTTAAGATGGAAATGAGTACAATTTTTAACGTACATAACATATTTCATGGCCCAAAAATTGTGATCCTGCCATGGTGCAAGTTACAAAGTCTTTCTTACTCCTCTATCCTTCATTACCTTTCTCATTCTTTCTACCTCATTCCACATTCCTACAAAGCTATATAAATCTGACATTACAACATAATATCCATCATTCTCTGGATCAACTTCAATAGTATATTTACCTATCTTTATACCCATCTCAGCATTTTTATGCATTTTGCAAGCATTTAAAAAGGAACCCCATATACCTGCAGCAGGAGCAGTTGGCATCGACAAAAGACTTTTTAACTCTTATTCATTGATTTCTTTGATTTTTTCACTAACTTTACCGATCGCCCAAGTAAACCTCTTACAACTTCAACAATCCTTACCAGGACCTCTCAAAAATGTTTACAAAACACTCCCTTAAAGGGTGTCCTTGTAATTTTCAAATAACAAGGGATTTTTTGTAATTACGGTAAACCTCAGAGATCAGAGTTTAAATCACCCAGTTGTAATGATATCATACCTCCAAATCTTATTATACGTGAATCTTCAACCACAAAATCTATGCAATTGCATGTTTTTGACAATGTTAAAATCGGACCGTATTGGCAGGTTTAATTTGACCGCAAACCGGTGACATGTTTGGTCTGAAACCCTTAATTAATCGATGAGAACCAGAACGGTGGTGAACAAGGTTGAACAGATCAAAAACCAGGAGATTGATGACCCGATGGACCATATGAACCGCTAGTTCGGTCCTTTGATTTTTTTTTTTCTAATGTTCAAAAATATTTAAAGGTTGTGGAAGTTGAACCATTGATCTTAGGAAAAAATCAATAACTTACAACCAATTAAGCCAAACACCTTTATTAAATTTTCTCTAAACAAATTTACATTTTTGGACGAAACATTTGCAAGTTAATGTATTATAATTAGTTTGTGATAACTAATGTTAAATACCTAATATTTCACTAGTTAATGAAATGATAACTAATGTTAAATGCATTTTGGGAAACGAGTTATAATATCATCTTTTGCATATTCTCATCCACCAATAAGAGTTAAATTTTGATACTTTAGTATGAATATCACGGTTTACCAATACGAAAAAATCATTTGCTTATAAAAAAAGTGAAATCATTTGAATAAGTGGTTAAAGAGTTTGTTTTTATTAGAATACATAAATCATTTCAATAAATATCCAAGTAGAAAGAATTACATATATTAGGCAACTACCAAATATTAGTAATAAATTAAAATAAATTATATTAGTGAGAACAAAATGCAAATACCACACTAATGAGAGTTGAGTCGGCCTTAGCCTTATGATCAGGGGCGGACCCAGAAATTTTAGTCGCGGGGGGCGAGATTAAAAATGGAAAGTATATAATTAAATTATTTAAAAAATTATGATTATCAAAATTTATTTTTATTATGCCGATAAGTCTTATGGTACTTGATATTGATAATATATCTAATCAAATAAGATAATAAAAAATATATAATATGCAAGAACAATCAGTTCTAATAATTTTAGTGATGAAAAATCAGTTCTAATGAATTTAGTGATGAAAAATCAAAAACTTTATAAATAAATTTACATATTTCATAAAAGTTTTTAAAAAAGTACCTTTTGATAATGTCGTTGAGTGATTCAGTCGATTTGTGAAGAAAAACCCTTTCGATATAGCTTGGTGAAGAAAAGTTAATTTGAGAAGAAATTGGAATTCAAACTTCAACGTTGTTTTGTTTTTCCTTATCAAAAGAGAATTATATTAAGTGTTAAAGAATATTTTCCTTATCAAATTCTACTTAAACTAGGCAACTCTATTAGTGGGACTCCATTCTCTAAGATCTGACCACATATTTAATTAAAGTAGACAAAGATTTTTGATTCACAAGATTATTTCCTTTAGGAATTTAAAGGTACTGACAAGAATACATAAAATATTACTATGATAATAATAATAGATATGCACTGCTACTAATTTATTTTTATTTTTTTGGGGGGTGCGGGTGCCCCACCCGCACCCCCTATAGGTCCGCCCCTGTTTATGATTGATTATCACTATATTACAGTCTATTAAAGAGTTGATTTATATTAAATTAAATTTTAGTGAGAATTGCTAAGAAAAGTTTGAACACATTTAACCACTTAATTATTAGACCCAGAAAAAGTTCGCCAACCAAAAATTGAGCAAAACCCAAATTCGTCCCAGATCCGATTTAATATAAGTGAAATTTGGTCTAGGTTGAGTTTGATCCGATTCGAATCCAACCAACGTTAGCCATAGTTATTCAATTCGAATCCACATGCCCACTATGAGCGTTCCACATCGAAGCCAAATGCTCGAACAAACTGAATATATATATATACTGAATAACAAGACCACATTCTTTGGGTCAGCCCATCCAAATAAACTTAAATAATATGCGTTGGGCCGCGTCAGCGACGCTTTCTTATTTCAATATTCGTCATAAAACTATTGGACGAAAGTTGAATGTATTGGAACGTCTGTTTATTATAGGTTTGATCACAAATTCAATTTGTTTTATAAATATATTTTCAAATTCTGGATTTAAGCTAGTTCTAAAAAATGGATTTAAACCTTTTTTAAATAATCTTTCATAAATAATTCAAGCGCAAATAAAAAAATCTTTAGTGGGGTGATTCCCATCACAGTCTAACTGGCTGACTAATAATTCATAAGGCTTGCTCCAGCAACAAATGTGGGGTTTCGAATCCCGTTTGGAACTTGGACGCATCATGTGTCTGTCTAAGAATCATTTGTGATCAAGATCTCTTTGTGAACAGAGTGTACAACAGTATGGTGGGATCCTGATGCTTGATGAAGATACATCCCGCAATCTACATCCTTCAGAGTTCTAGGGCAAGGGTTCTGATGGTGCAGAATTAGTCTGGTGTAAGCTTGGACACTTGTGTTATAAAAAACAGAAGAAAGCAAAGAGATAGGAATACACGACGACCACTCGAAATGTGGCACTAAAATAGCTAGGGCCCTGTTTGTCTCAAATTTTTTATAGTCATAGAAATAAATTGAGATTTCTGATAGTATCTCTTGGTTTTCATAATGTTGTTTGTTTGAGTTTTTCTGAAAGTGGTTTTAGAAGTAAAATTTTGCAATTTTTTTTTTTATTTTATGGAAAAAAAAACAACTTATATAATTATAAATAGAGATCTAGGTGGATACAATAACTTTACTAAATAAAAGGCTACGTACCTATGGGAGCTAGTTTCAATTCTCAAACAACGTAGAAAAAAGAAAACCACTTATGTTTCCATCCAAGAACAACAATCAAACATAATTACAAATTGTTTGTTTAAGTGTAGTTTTCAATAGTCAAATTAGGATGAACACATGGACTTAAATTGCAAGAAAAAAGCAGTTCAAGGTGCGTTTAAGTTGCTAAATTGGGATGAAAAGGACTGAAAACGGGCAGAACCATTCACTGCCTTTTTGTTCTTTAAAGTATCTTTTGTTTCAGAATTAAGCTAAAGCACATTGAATCTTGAAGAAAAGTCGAAATAAATGATCACTTCATTTGGTGCAGACATGCATAGATATTTTAGTGCCGGCCAATTACCAATTTAATTTGTATTGTACGTAGTAAGATTATAGTACGTGTTTGATATGTTGTGCTTCATACATCCAATGTAGCCTTAAAATTGGTCTGGAAACTAGGATCATATTCATAGTCTGTCGCCCATGATTCAACCCTATACACCACATGGACCAAATTGATCATTCAGATTAAGTGACGTAATTAATGACAAAATAATTTTATCATGGTCAATATATAACTAAAAAGATATTCACCCATATCAACAAAAAATTGAACAAAGTTAATTCGATCAAACGAAAAATCATTAGCTAGATCAAGTTTTTTCAAATATCCACGTCGAATCCAATTTTGTAAATAGTAGATAAAGTAAAGTGATGAGAAATAATTGATTAATGTTCCATAAGTGATTTAAAATGAACTTTTAATTAATTGCATACTCTAATTAAGTTAATACATATAATTTTTTTTTAATGTCAATGAGCAAGCTCTATCAGAGGAAGAAAATTCAGAAGACAAAATCGAAGAGAAATCAAATATACAGAAGAAGGAAGAGAAGAGTTAATTTCAATTTAGGGATTTAGGATGTTGAAAAAAATAAACTTTATTTATCTAAGTCTTTTAAGTTATCCAATTGAAGTTGGAAAGTTAAGAAGTCTTTTCATTTATCTATGTCTATTAATGAGTAGCAAGTTTCTAAGAAGACTTTTAAGTTATCTAAGTCGTATTTATTGTGTAAGTTGGAAGGTTGTTCCAACTCTATAAATATTGTCTTGTAATGTTCATTTGATAAGAAGAAAAAATAAGAGTAAAGATAAGAAATCAATATAAAAACTCTCATATTTCCTCCACTATTCTTTTGAGAGAATTTGAATATTTTAGTGTTTATGCTCTCCAATTTCTAACAAATTGGTATCAGAGCCACTTTGTTTGAGAGACGTATGAGTTTGAAGAAAGATATGTCGAACGGAACTCCATTTTTAGTTCCACAACTTACCAAAGAACATTTTGGTAATTGGTGCCTCCGAATGAAGGCCATGCTTGGATGTTATGAAGCTTGGGATACGGTGGAGAACGGTGTAAAGACTGATGATGCAGCCTCTGTTAAGAAAGATCAGAAGGCTCTCACTCTCATCTATCAAAGTTTGGATGAGAAGATGTTCGAGAAGGTTGCTAGTGCAACCACTTCCAAGCAAGCATGGGATATTCTTCAAACTTCTTTTAAAGGGGCTGATAAAGTGAAGAAAGTACGTCTCCAAACATTAAGAGGTGAGTTCGAATCGCTTCATATGAAGGAATCCGAATCGGTTTCGGATTATATTTCAAGAGTTTTGACCGTGGTCAATGAAATGAAGAGAAATGGAGAAGAATTCAAGGATGATCGGATTGTTGGAAAAATAGTACGATCACTAGATTCGAAGTTCAATTACGTGGTCGTCGCCATTGAAGAGTCCAAGGACTTGGACACCATGACCATTGAAGAGCTTGCCGGATCTTTGCAAGCTCATGAAGAAAGATTGAAGCCGAAGCAAGAACCGGTGGAGCAAGCTTTGCAAGCAAAGCTTTCAATGAATGAAAAGGATGAAAGGAATGTCACGTCTCAAAGAGGCCGAGGTCGAGGTCGAGGACGTGGACGAGGCCGTTGTCGTGGAAGAGGTGGCAACCAACCTTCGTATAATGAAGAAAACGGCCAAAATTTCAACCAAGGAAGAGGTCGTGGCCGTGGACGGGGTAGAGGAAGAAATTCGAGGCCAAATCAAGGAAGGTATGACAAGTCGAATATTGAATGCTATACTTGTCATAAATATGGTCACTACTCTTCGGAATGCAGAAATAATGTGGAGGAGAAAAATAATTTTGTGGAGAGCAACTATGAAGAGGAGATCCCTACTTTGCTTCTCGCTTGCAGAAGTGATGGAAATGATGAGTACAATCAGTGGTATCTTGATTCTGGGGCAAGTAGTCATATTTGTGGAAAGAAAGAGTTATTTTCGAAACTTGATGAATCCATTGATGGTAATATCACATTTGGAGATTCTTCAAAAGTTCAAATAAAAGGAAAAGGTACGATTTTAATTCGTTTGAAAGATGGAAGCCATCAATTTATTTCTAATGTGTTTTATGTGCCGGGAATGAAAAGTAATATTTTGAGTTTGGGACAACTTTTGGAGAAAAATTATGATATACATTTGAAAAATAAAAGTTTGATAATGAAAGATGAAAAAGGAAGGTTGTTAGCAAAGGTGCCGATGATGAAAAATAGGATGTTTTTATTAAATATCCAAAGCGATGTTCCAAGATGTTTGAAATCTTGTGTTCAAGATTCTTCTTGGCTTTGGCATATGAGACTTGGGCATTTGAACTTTGACGGCCTCAAAATGATGAGCAAGGAAAGGATGGTAAAGGGCTTACCAACTATTGACCTTCCAAATCAACTTTGTGAAGGATGTCTTTTTGGCAAACAAGCAAGAAAAAGTTTTCCGAAGAAGTCTTTGACGAGAGCTCAATATCCTTTAGAGCTAATTCACTCGGATGTTTGTGGACCTATCAAGCCATCATCGCTTGGTAAGAATAATTATTTTATTCTATTTATTGATGATTATTCTCGGAAAACTTGGGTGTATTTCCTGAAGGCAAAGTCGGAGGTGTTTGAAACTTTCAAAAAATTCAAAACTTTGGTGGAAAAACAAAGTGGTTATCAAATCAAAGCACTCCGGTCCGATAGAGGAGGAGAATTCACTTCAAATGAATTCAAGAATTATTGTGAGATAAATGGCATCCATCGTCCTATGACGGTTCCAAGATCACCGCAGCAGAATGGCGTAGCCGAGAGAAAGAACCGGACGATTCTCAACATAGCAAGGAGTATGTTGAAAAGTAAGAACATGCCAAAGGAACTTTGGGCGGAAGCAGTTGCATGTGCAGTTTACTTGTCCAACCGGAGCCATACTAAAAGTGTTCATGGAAAGACCCCTCAAGAAGCATGGAGTGGTTTTAAGCCAAGTGTTTCGCACTTGCGGATTTTTGGAAGCATAGCCTATGCACATGTGCCAGATCAAAAGAGGACTAAACTTGATGACAAAAGTGAAAGGTACGTCTTTATTGGCTATGATCAAAATTCCAAAGGATACAAACTGTACAACCCAAACAATCGAAAAATTGTGATAAGTAGAGATGTTGAGTTTGATGAAGAAAATTCTTGGGAATGGGGCATTACAAATGAAAAGTACAGTTTCAGTCCACTCATTGATGATGAAGGAGATGATGGCACGATGCAACCTAATACACCACCATCAACACCTCCACTACAAAGTCCACAGATTGGTGAAGAAAGTTCAAGTGAAAGACCTCGAAAAACTAGAAGTCTAAGAGAGCTTTATGAGGTAACGCAAAATTTAAGTGATATGACTCAATTTTGTCTTTTTGCGGATTGTGAGCCTCTAGATTATGAAGAAGCTGCTCGTGACAAAAGATGGAGAAATGTCATGGATGAGGAAATCAATGCAATTAAGAAGAATGATACATGGGAGTTGGTGACATTACCTAAAGATAAAAAAACCATTGGAGTCAAATGGGTATTCAAGACAAAAAAGAATTCAAAAGGCGAGGTGGAGAGATATAAAGCGAGACTGGTCGCAAAAGGATACAAACAGAAAGCCAGTATCGACTACGGTGAGGTATTTGCTCCAGTTGCTCGTTTAGAAACTATCCGTTTGATTATTTCTATGGCAGCCCAAAACATTTGGAAAATTCATCAAATGGATGTAAAATCCGCATTTTTGAATGGAGTTTTGGAGGAAGAAGTCTACGTTGATCAGCCTTTGGGTTATGAAGTTAAAGGACATGAAGATAAAGTGTTGAAATTGAACAAAGCTCTATATGGCCTGAAGCAAGCCCCGCGTGCTTGGAATAGTAGAATCGACCAGTACTTCCAAGCAAATGGTTTTTCAAAGTGTCCACATGAACATGCATTTTATGTAAAAATGCATAAAAATAGTGATATTTTACTTGTTTGTTTGTATGTGGATGACTTGATTTTGACAGGAAATAATCCAAAAATGTTTGAAGATTTCAAGAAAAATATGGCAAGAGAATTTGAGATGACGGACATTGGTTTAATGTCCTACTATCTCGGCATTGAGGTGAAACAAAGGGAGGATGGAATTTTTATATCCCAAGAAGGATATGCCAAGGAAATTCTAAAGAAGTTCAATATGGAGAATAGCAAACCCGTTGGTACCCCCGTTGAATGTGGAGTAAAATTGTCTAAGCAAGGAGATGGTGAGAAGATCAATCCTACATTTTTCAAAAGTCTCGTTGGAAGCTTGAGGTATTTAACTTGTACAAGGCCTGATATTCTTTTTGGTGTTGGACTTGTAAGTCGTTATATGGAGGCTCCTACTGCTTCTCATTTAAAGGCGTCCAAAAGAATACTTCGTTATATTAAAGGTACACTTGACTTTGGAATCTTATATTTATCTTGTCAAGACTTCAAGCTTGTTGGTTATTCTGATAGTGATTGGGCTGGTGATATTGATGATCGAAAAAGTACTACCGGGTTTGTTTACTTTATGGGAAATTCAGCTTTTACTTGGAATTCTAAAAAACAACCTATTGTGACTCTTTCTACTTGCGAAGCGGAGTATGTGGCAGCTACTTCTTGTGTTTGTCATGCAATTTGGCTTAGAAGTTTAATGAAGGAACTTCACCAACCACAAGAAGATCCAACGAAGATATTTATTGATAATAAGTCCGCACTTGCATTGGCGAAAAATCCGGTGTTTCATGAAAGAAGCAAGCATATTGATACTAAGTATCACTTCATTCGGGAATGCATATCTAGGAAAGAAGTTGAGCTTGAATTTGTGAAGTCCCAAGATCAAATTGCGGATATATTCACCAAGCCGTTAAGGATTGATGTGTTTCGAAGATTGCGAATGTCTCTTGGCGTAATAAATAAAGTTTAAGAGGGGGTGTTGAAAAAAATAAACTTTATTTATCTAAGTCTTTTAAGTTATCCAATTGAAGTTGGAAAGTTAAGAAGTCTTTTCATTTATCTATGTCTATTAATGAGTAGCAAGTTTCTAAGAAGACTTTTAAGTTATCTAAGTCGTATTTATTGTGTAAGTTGGAAGGTTGTTCCAACTCTATAAATATTGTCTTGTAATGTTCATTTGATAAGAAGAAAAAATAAGAGTAAAGATAAGAAATCAATATAAAAACTCTCATATTTCCTCCACTATTCTTTTGAGAGAATTTAAATATTTTAGTGTTTATGCTCTCCAATTTCTAACATAGGATTGTACGTATAGGTTTATTGTATTTTTCCTTTTCCCCTTTTTCTTTTTGTTTGTTTGTTGTTAGTTAATTGTAAAGGTGTGTTTTGTATATATAAAATAATCAGCTGCACATGATACGCTTTTTGAGTATGTTATAGGGGATATTATTAATTATGTATATATAGCAGTTTACTCCCTTTGTATTATTCATTCCAGTCAATTCAATACATTCAATTTCAATACAATATTTTACAGTTTTCCAATCCTTCTTCTTCATAAAGTTTCTCTGCAATTATTTTACATTCATTCACATATATGATATACATATTAGAGTTTATATGGTATCAGTAGTAACTAAGGAATTCTCCACATAAGTTCTTCATCAAATCAGCAAGGAATCTCATCATTCATCAATCCCATCCACTGCAATCTTCATTCCTACAATTACAGGTTCTGTCTTCTATTCTTTCTTGCAATACCCATTCATTCTTCTCCTTTTCTTGATCCTTTTCTATCTTTCTTTCACTAGTTCCCAACCATGGGTTGAATGAAATCCGATAGATAAATCTGTTAGTAAAAGAATCAAAAAAGCAAACACCATGCCTTCCTCCAATGATGAAACCACCACTGATACTCCACCATCCAAATCAAGAACTCCCATTGAGGACCCTGCCAGTCCATATTACCTCCACCCCGCGGATGGATCTGGTCTCACATTGGTCAGTAAACCCTTGACTGAGGATAATTACCAGTCCTGGAACCGAGCCATGTCTCTTAGCCTCTCTGTAAAAAACAAAATTGGTTTTGTGGATGGATCCATTCCAAAACCAACAACAGACAAAGATTTAATCAGTTTTTGGGAAAGAAACAGTAAAATAGTCATTTCTTGGTTACTTAATGCATTTTCTACTGAAATAGAATCTAGCATTCAATATCATACATTGGCTTCTGATATTTGGAACGAACTCAAAGAGCGGTTTAAAGAAGGAAATGGTCCAAGATTATACCAACTTAGGAGAGATCTTCTAAAGCTCACTCAAGAACACAATACTATTAACACCTATTACACCAAATTCAAAGCTCTTTGGGATGAAATTTTAAATTCAAGACCAGGTCTGTGAATGTGGAAAGTTGGAAGAATATTTTCAGAATGAATACTTGTTTATTTTCTTGATGGGACTTGATGAAACCTATGCTCAAACCAGAAGTCAAATTCTCCTATTAGAACCCTTACCCACTGTCAACAAAGCTTTATCTTTAATTTCTCAAGGAGAGAAACAGCGGGCCATTTTATCACAAACTCCAAGTTTGGATCCAAAGAATTCAATGGCTTTTGCCATTAACCCCAATACCCTTGCCCCTACACAACAATTCATTTCTCAACCCAGACCATCCTACACCTCTACCCCTTATAGACCTCCTTTTTCAAACAATCAAAGACCCAATTTTAACCCCAACTACAGACCATCCTCAAATAATTTTAAAGGCAAGAATAGACCATATTGCACTCATTGCAATATGGCTGGACATATTATTGAAACCTGCTTCAAAATACACGGTTACCCACCTGGATACAGACCCCCAAACAGACAACAACAATCCTCATACTTACCTTCCAACACTGGCTCATCATCCATTAATATTGCATCCACTCAACCTGGACTTCAAGAATTTGTCCAAACTTTATCTCCTGATCAGTTCACTTAACTCTCCAAGTTATTCTCAACTCCTACACCCTCTCCTGCATCCAGCCAGTCTAATAGTGAGTCCCCTACCACTGCTTTCAATATGATCTCCAACTCAGGTACTTGTTCTTCAAACTTATCTCATAATACTGATTTTCCTAAAAAAAATTAGATAATTGATTCTGAGGCATCCAACCATATTTGCATTGACATAAACTTGTTTTCTTCTTTAAAACCCGCTAAAAACACTAGCATTATTCTTCCTAATGACTCCACTATTTCTGTCCATTTTATTGGCATTGTTTCAATTTTTTCTGATTTACATTTATCTAATGTTCTCTTTGCACCTAGCTTTAAATTTAATCTGCTCTCTGTTAGCTCTCTCCTTTATGACACACTGCATTCAATTATATTCAAACATGATAATTTTCTAATATAGGAGAACTCAACCCTGAAGATGATTGGTCAGGGTAAACTTTTTCATGACCTCTACATTCTTCAGGCCACTCCTGCTCAGCACATCATTTCATCTTTTTGCAATAACACTGTTCCTATTGAGATTATGGCATGCTAGACCAGGACATCCATCTTATAATGTTCTCCTACCTTTGAAGGACGTACTTAATTTTTCTAGTTCTGTTAATCCTAGAACTCATCATTGTACTATTTGTCCTATTGATAAACAAAAAAGTCTGCCTTTTCCTTTCTTTAATAATATGGCTGCTTTTTCTTTTGAAATTGTACATTGTGATATATGGGGGCCATATCATATTCAATCATATAATGGTTTTAGATATTTTTTGACACTAGTTGATGATTACAATAGATTTACTTGGATATACTTACTAAACAAAAAATCAGACACTAGCTTCATTATACCTAAGTTCATTCTAAAAAATTTCAGATCTGATAATGCCAAATAACTCCTATTCACTAATCTCTTTTTTGACCTAGGCATTTTACATCAATTCTCTAATGTCCAAACTCGGGATTTTTGCACTTTGCACCCCCGAAACATGGGAAATAGGCACTTTACACCCTCAAAACTTAGATTTAGCACTTTGCACCCTCAAAATATGATAAATACAACACTTTGCACCCTCTTTTATTTTCAAGCAAAAACTCATGGGCAAAATAGGTAATTCTATTGTAAATCTTTGGCACTTTGCCCCCCAAAAATAAAATTAACATTTGACACTCCCTAATTAAGAACAAATTAACAACTTGCACCCCCGAAACACAATAAATGGACACTTTGCACCCCAAAATACAAAATTAACACTTAACACCTTCAAATTAAAAAAAAAAAAACTCAAACCCCTCATTTTTTCCGGCAAAGTTAACCATTAAAGTTAATTTTTTAGGGCGAAATAGATAATTATTTATGGGTCTTTGATATGTTGAAGTAGACAATGGGTCTTTGAGAAGTTTACTTGAATTTTATTCAGTTATTTATGGTTATATTGTTGAAAAGAAAGATGGCGGAAGAAATGAGTATTCGAATATTTATAATTGTATTTTACAAAATTTAAGTAAAAAAATAAATTACCTATTTTGCCTTAGATTTTTTTTCACTCCGATAGTCAACTTTGACGAAAAAACGAGGGGTTTGGGTTTTTTAAAATTTAGGGTGTTAAGTGTTAAATTGTGATTTGCGGTGTGAAGTGTCCATTTATTGTGTTTCGAGGGTGGAAATTGCTTATTTGTTCTTAATTAGAGGGTGTTAAATTGCTAATTTTATTTTGGGGATAGAAAGTGCGAAATAGTTTTGAGGGTGCAAAGTGCCAATACTATTGAATTACCTATTTTGCCCTTGAATTTTTGCTTGAAAATAAATGAGGGTGCAAAGTGCTATATTTTTCATATTTCGAGGGTGCAAAGTGCTAAATTTAAGTTTCAGGGGTGCAAAGTGCAAAAAACCCTCCAAACTCCACAACAAAACTCTGTTGTGGAGAGAAAACACCAGCATATCCTCAACATTGCTAGAGCTCTTCTTTTTCAATCTAAACTGCCTATCAAATTTTGGTCTGAATGTGTCCTTACCTCTGTCTTTCTAATGAAAAGGACACTTTCACCCCTATTACAGAACTCGTCCTTATTCTATTCTTTATCAAAAACCTGTCAATGATTCCATTCTTAGAACCTTTGGCTGCCTAGCCTATGCCTCTACTCTCCATAAACATAGGAAAAAGTTTGATCCTAGGGCAAGAGCTTCTATATTCATTGGTTATGCACCAGGTATAAAAGGATACAAACTTCTTGACAACACTACCTCAGAAATCTTTATGTCCAGGGATGTAATCTTCTATGAAGATACATTCCCATTTCACTCATCTACTCATTCTACACAATCTACCCTACCTTCCTCTACCTCTCCCACTGTTCTGCCCATTACCTCTCCTACTATCCCTGTCCAAATCTATGACTTTCACCAATCCCCTTCATCTACCCCTTCCACTCCTACTGCCACTACACTTCATGCTGCCCCTTTGTGACGGCCCAAGCCCCCGGGTCGGGTCCTACGTGGACCCATCCTCGAGTCCGGGTCCGTATTCGGTGAACACAACCAAATTTTGAGTAAATTTTTTTTTCCAAAACAAAACAACAAACGACTCATTAACATTAATTCGAATCATAGTTCAACATGTAAACATAAAAACCCGAAAGACTGCCATGTGCAGGAGCAGGCACAATATTTAAAACTAGCGCAAACCGCGCGGTAACAAGTTTTCACAATAAACCCTCTTAAGTACTAATCATGCCAGATACATAAACGACACCGAAACATAACAACATAATAAAAGCAAAAAAGATAACAACGAGGATGACCCTCGACGATCGACAGACAGGATCTCGGAGACGGACAACACCAACGCTAGACATCAGACCATAGGATATCTGTATCTGAAAAAGAAATAAACACGAATGCGTAAGTTGATCATCCAACTTAGTGAGGCTGTAGTGCACATGTGCGTATGATGCATGGATGCAACATATTGTACATGAACATATATAACATTACAGTAAATAAACACATGCGATAACAATTCAAGCACATTGAACAAGTAACCAACAGTTGCTAATGTCGTCCTCCTCTTACCCTCCAGTACATATTATGACGCCCCCACCGAACACTCCAAGTAAGGAGCTACCTTACTAACTGTGCGCATAGACGTCTAATGCCAGGAGTTTGACATTCACTCCCCAAGTGTAACCTTCACGCTTGACTCGTGAAGCGGGTCTACGGTGGATCGAGGTAACCCCCCGGCCCTAACCTTCCGGGTTACCACGATTCCGCACACCAAAATAGGGCCCACACAATAATAACAAACAATTCAATATAGTAACAATTCAGTAACAATACAGTACAATAACAATCGAGCAACAGTAAATCAGTAAACAACTCAATAATAATAATCGAAATAATTCGGTATACAATATCAAGTACTTATAAGCACATAAGCATTAGCATAATAATTCAACAAGAATAGTTCGTCCTAGCAGTCGATTTATTCATTGTATCATATATCGCATGCTCGTTCATTTAGGGACTAAGTTATAGTTATGACTCGACTTACTAGCATATTCGGACTGACACACAAGTAACACACAACACTCACTTGTATAGCTTACGATTCTCGAGGAAGTGTGAAAAAGTAGCGTCTTCGGTTCCTGTACACGTTTATGTAATGATCTTAGAATCTAATTACTCCATAAGGATTCTAGAGTGACTAAAGCAATGTTTTAGTCGAGCAAACAATTGAATCGTGGTTGTTCAATATGGAAGCCACGATCAAAACATGGACATTTAAGTCCGATCTAAAGGTCCTCTGGTTCGTTCATGAAGCGTGGTAAACATAGCCACAAAAGAGTTAAACTAGAAAAAAATCGTTCTAACTTGAGCTTTAAAAATGTTTAATTAAAGATTTTAAGTTAAGTTATTACCTTCAAATAACTTTATATTCAATAAGTATTAAAACAATACCTTATTTTTAAATTTAGAGTTTAAGTTTATTTGAGATTATTTTCTTTTACAAAAATTATTATTAATTTATTTCAAAAAAAATAAAATATCATTTAACATCTTTATGTTATTTAAATTCATGTTCAGAAAATTATTATAATTTATTGAGTCCCCGTTTCAACATTATCTTTATTTGAAATTATCATCTTCAACAATTAGTATTTATAATAAATTTTATAAAAATAATTTATTATATTTTTTCAGAAAATAAATATTCAAGATTATTAGACATTTTATTTTCGTAAGAAGTTTATCATTAAATTTTTTCAGAAATATTTACTTGAAATTATTTATTTTAATCTTTTATTTTATTCAAAATTAATTAAATTTGTTGGATGAAGAAGAAGATGAAGTGCAAAGAAGATAAGTAGTAAGGGAAGGTTTTGATGATTTCCAAAACATCATTATCAGCTAAGTATGGAAGCTTAGTTCCCTTAGAAGAATTTTGAACAAGTAAAAGAAGACATCAGAAGAGTTCAAAGTTCAAAGCCCAGAAGACTAGTGATCTCATGCTGAAACAGCGAACAGAAGGGTAGGTCATCAGCCGAGTCAAATCAGATTAGTTCAGTATTTGATCAGCAGAGTGCCTATCAGATGAGTCGTTTTGATCAGCAGAGTATAAGAGATCAAGAGATTAGTTCAACGGTAATAAATGCCCCAAGTGAAATAAACGCTGGAAGAGAAGGGTAGTAATGGCAAATGATTGGAATTAACTCTCGGATCAGCAGAGTGCATTTAATGCAGCTACAGGAAAGTACAGCAGAAAAAGGACTGTAGCAGGTTACCGTTCTAATTTCGGGCTAAGGCTATGGATTTGAAGATTTGATCTCCTTCAACGGTCTTATTTTCAAATTCAAGTATAAAAGGAGCTGATTTCAACGAGCGAGAAAACACAACAACATCTGAGATTTTGCATTCGAAGCAGAAATTTATCTAAGTCTCAAGAAGCTCATCAGCTCACTCGTCTGGTGGAAGTCATCTGTTGACAGAAACCCAGTTGAAGAAAACAGAAAATTACGATCTGAGTGATCTTGTAAAAGCTGAGTGTTGTGAGAAGTTGTGATCCATCTTTGTGAGTGATCAAACTTCAGAGAGTAGAATTTCTTAGTGATTTTCTATTGCGAGCTTATAGCCTTTTCATTAGTTGTCTAGGTATAAGTGGAGAAATATTGTAATCTTTGTGATTATAGTATAACCCAGAATCTAAGTGATCTGGAAGAGTGGACTAAAGGATTTTTATCCGTATAACCACTATAAAAATTCCTTGTGTTATCTTGCATTCAAGTTTTCTTGCATATTTTAAAGATTGCATATTTAAACACTTTGAATTATTAAAAGATTTTATAAGGAGTTTCAAAACTGGGGATAAAATCTTATTAGAACTTAGTTTACTTGTGAAAAACACTTTCAAACAATCCGCTGCAAGTATATTCTTTGAAAAACTGTTTTGCTGAAAAACAGCTAAGTATTTGTAAGAAGAGTGGTCAGTCTGCTGTTCAAGATTTGTTCACGATCAGCTCAGTCTGCTTACTGTTCTTCATCAGCTTAGTCTGCTGACAGAAGACTGAAAAGTTTTTAAGTTCAAAATTTTCAGAGGTCTATTCACCCCCCCCCCCCCTCTAGACCTCATCTGACCACTTGGAACCAACAAAATTATTTACCTTAATTATTAATTATTTATAAGAACTCGTTTTATCTTTTTCTAAAAATGTATTTAAATTCAGAAAAAGATATTATTTATTTTCGAAATCATTTATTAATTTTTTTTCAAAATTTATTTCCAGAAAAATAAATTACATATTTTTGAATTTATTTATTTTCAGAAAATAATTATCCAAATTATTTTAATTTATTTTTGAAATTATTTACTTCCATAAAATAATTATTCAAATTATTTACTAATTTTCTTTATAAAAGTTAATGATCAAGATTAATTAAAATTATTTTTAATATTTAAAACATTTATTTTCGAATTTATTAAATTCAGAAAAATATTTAATCAAAATATTTTATTTTATTTTCAAATTACTTATTTTGCCAAGAAATATTATTCAAAATTATTTTATTTTATTTTTACAAATTATGAATTATTTTATTTTATTTAATTAAAAATTAATGTACCCTTGAAATTATTATCTTTTTGAAAAGTATTATTAAATCATGATCTTATTCGAAAAATAATTTATTACTATTTTACCTTTTTTTTTTTAAAAAATTATTTAGATTTCTTTTTCGGAAAATTCTTATATTTTATTTAACATTCTTCTTTCTTTTTTTTTTTCAAAATTATTTAAGTAAAATATTTATTTTTGGAGCATATGTATTAAATATTTTATTATTCGAAAAAAAATGGGTATTATTATTTATTTTTCAGAAAATAATTGTTAAATTTTGTTTTCTAAATGTTTTTTTTTAAACTTCAAAATAATTACAAATTTATTATTTTCATATAGATCTCTTTATTATAAATTATTTTTTTATTAACTCATAAAAAGTTAAACATTTACTCTATTTAAAGTTATCATAATTTATTTATATTATTTTATTCAATAATAAAATTATTTTATTCTTTAGTGAAATTTTTGTTACATAATTTTATTAAATCACCATTTTCGAAATTTAATATTAGAAAGTAATAAAATAATTATTTTTTCAAGAAAAATATTTACTCATAAAATCTATCTAATTTAATATTTTAAAAGTAGATTAATAAAACTTAACAAATTTATGTTTACTAGTTTTTCCGTATTTTCTCTTTTTAAATTTTATTAATAATTTTATTTTATTAAATTTAATATTTTAAATTTTTTTTATGTGGACTGACCTTTGGGCCAATCCACAAATGGGCTAGATGGCCTGTTGCATTGCAACAGGCCCAATTACAGACCTGGGCCTATTGCAAAAGCAACAGGTCCAGTAGCCTGCTGCTGTGTGCAGCAAGCAGAAATCATGGTTGGTCGGCAATCAGCCGGCCAACTTTCGGCCGACGGTGGGATGACTCCGGCCATCTCACCGGAAATTGCACCTCTCCCCCCTCTATTATATAATTTTTATATTTTCTACCCATAAACTAAACAATCAAAACTTTGGTTAATTAATTTACAAATCAAACTTACAAAATAAGATTCAACAAAAAATTTCTCAAAAATTCTAATTTAAGTGTTGAAGAATAGCTTAAAAAAATCTTTATTTCAATAAAATTCCCAATATTTAGAAATCTTCATTTTAACTACAAAACTCTTTAAAACTTAAGGCCCAGTTCGGTTGGTACAATTAGCCCAAGATTGATGTAATCGGCCCATAATATTAGGTCTAATTATCTGTTCGGTTGGGCCACAATAATTGCGGGCAGCCCGGACTTATTGGGGGAACATGTGGGCCAGACCCACTTATCGGACCGATTCAAATTGGAGGGTTGGGCCAGATATTAATTAGTTGGGCCAAATTGTTAAATTTTGAGACAAATATGACCCTAATGTTCAGAATAATTACACCAATTGCCATTGAAATAATTGCCCAGGATTAGAAATAAGTCTTCCCCATTCATCATCTTCCCACTTCTTCCATTTTTATTTTCCCTCTATTTTCATCGTGAAAGGTGAGCTTCAATTTTTTTTTCTTTTATTATTCTATTTTGTTAACAAGAACATTGATTTCTTGAGTACCCAAACATTTGATATATTAATTTGTTCCAATTTTTTTTTTAAATAGGTGAAGAAGAAGTTGAAGAAGGTGAGTTTTTTTTTCTTTTCTTTCTTTCTTCTTCTTTATTATTGTTTATTCTTTTGTTAACAAGAAGAATGATCAATTCTTGACTACCCAAACTTTGAGATATTAAATTTGTTTCAATTTTTTTTTTTTTTTTACTTTTTTGTAACCTAGGTGAAGGATACATTCAAGAAGAAGAATAACTAGGGTAAGAACACATTGCTCATTAGTTGTAATATTTATATTTTGGTTTGTTAAACACATTTTATATGAGTTGGAGTGTTAAAATTTTCCCCAATTGCATTTTGTGTTCCCTGCTTGGCCTTAATTTCGAAATTTGAAATTTTTTTTTTAATTTTTTTTTCATGAACTATTTTTATGTTGTAATGTTATACTTAATAATGGTGTATGATTGATTACATAAATAAATGCTTGTGAGTTTTTTTTTTTCCTTTGTACTTTGTTTGTACATACCTTTTGATTACAGAAGAAGGAAGAGAAGAGTTAATTTCAATTTAGGGATTTAGGATAGTATGTATAGGTTTATTGTATTTTTCCTTTTTCCCTTTTTCTTTTTGTTTGTTTGTTGTTAGTTAATTGTAAAGGCGTGTTTTGCATATATAAAATAATCAGCTGCACATGCTACGCTTTTTGAGTCTGTTATAGGAGATAGAATTAGTTATGTATATATAGCAGTTTACTCCCTTTGTATTATTCATTCCAGTCAATTCAATACATTCAATTTCAATACAATATTTTACGGTTTTCCAATCCTTCTTCTTCATAAAGTTTCTCTGCAATTATTTTACATTCATTCACATATGTGATATACATATTCGAGTTTATAAGCTCCATTAGAAGAAAAATATAAATTTTATTAAAGTTTCATTTATTTTTAATACATGAACTAACACAGACCTAGATTATATCTATAATTTAATCAAAGATTAGATTTCCAGGGGTACATGCACCACCCCCACCCTCTAGACTACACTTACGTAGATCCATCAGTGTTTAGACCCGCTAGAATCTAACTCTTACTTTTTAATAGATTGGACCTAGTTTTGTGGAATAAATTTTCCGAGATTTCGATACGTACGGATCTGATTAAAACAATAATTAATCGGAAAAAAATCATAAATCATAAATCATACATTTAGAAAATTCGACTTTGTAATGCTAGTAGCTAGTCATAAAAATTGATGTACCTAGTTTGGATTCGGCTATGCTACATTCAGTGGCGGAGCCAGAAACTTTTTTCACCGGGGTCCATTATAAAGCTGAATTATACTAATCAATTTAAATAAAAACTAATTAAAGTAATTACTCAAAAAAAAATTCCATAATACAATTGAAACCCTCATAATCACACGGAACAAATCTTATTTGAATAAAATCCTAATCGATCTTGATAATACAATTGTATCGAAATACTAAATTATAAAAAAACACCACCAGTAATAAAATCACATTTGAAATAAGTAGGAGTACTATATTTGTATTTTTTTCCCCTTTTGTTGAGAAAACTAAATCTATATGTTTGTGGAATAAAAAAAAATAACTTTTATCTGTAAGCTCATTTTAGTATAGATGAGATCAGACACGAAAGATATTGGTATGAAATTAGATATCTAAAAAGTGTCTTCCTTCTTAAAACATATTGTTTGTCTTTTTTATGATTAAAATTACAAAATAAAAAAGAATATATATGTTAAGAGTTTGAATTAAATTAGTTCTTTCATTACAATGACTATTAATTTCATGACACAGTAATAATATATATGAACCCCTTTCTAATAAGATTTTTATTTTTATTAAAAGGATCCGCTAAAAAAAAATTATAAATTATACTTCAATTAATGTTATATATTATCTTTAATAAAACATAATATCATGCATATAATATATACCTAAAGATAAAGATTTTAGGGGGGTCCATGCACCCCCCTAGCTTATATGTGGCTCCGCCACTGCCTACATTTCAATTGTTTGGTGATTAGATAAAATATTAGGAGAGTGATTAATTAATCACAAAATAAATGTATGTAATGCATTTGTCCGATCTTGACGACACAATTTTTATTTTATTTTATATGGTAGTCCATTTTGGACCAAATCAGATCCGATCGGACTTGTAAATTGTCCCCATAATATTCATTAGTGTCTTTAGTTAAGTGTAAGCAATGTGATGACCGAAAGAACCACGTGAACATGCTCACATAAAGGAGTAATATCGTGGTGAGTATTGTCGAACGACACATTAATTTTTTAAAATTGGTTTGAATTTTAATTTGAGATCATTTACGATTAATTAAAGCCATACACATTTGGCTACCTTATTTAGCCCATTATTTGTAAAGTCTAGGCAACTTTAGTCCCAAAATTTGTCTGCAAGAGATGTTGGTACGGGTCAATTTTTGTGGTTGGGCACAATTCTAATTAACTGAAAAGGTTAAAATATATATATAGTGTGGAATAAATACACCGAATGGATATGAGTTAAATTCATCAACGAACAAATAAACATTTTGATATAACGTTTTTGAAGCTTTTTTATATTATCCGAATATAGATGGGTTCAAATTGTTATATCTACTTTGATTGCAAAAAAAAAAAAATCTCATGCTAGTAACTATAAATATTGGACATGTTAGATTTTATTTAGTTGTTATAAAGGAAAATTAAATAGAGGTAAGATGCATGCATGACCTCCAACGTTGTAGGGGTGCAGCACCGCTCGATGCGCGGTTTATGTGCCCAATAGATGTGCATTGTCTGAATTGTGAAGTTGTGGCGGTTTATGATGAGCTTGCTATGATGTCTATCATACATAAGTTCGTATTAATGTTTTGCCTCTATAAACTAATTAGGAAATGAGTGAAAAATTCAGACAATTTAGTGGGGAATCTCATTTATCCTTCGTGATAATGTGATGCTATCTATACTAATACTTAATCTTAAAAGTGTGAATAATTTAAGTTTTTTTCTTTATTTGTGAAGACAAGAATGCCCTTATTTAAGTTGTAAAGTATATTAATAAAATATAATTAGATATGAATTTTTCTTAAATTTTCTCATCAAAAATTTGGTGGGAAAATATTTAAGAAAATTTGTAACTTCCTTTCCACCTAACTAAGCACCATGAATATGGAAGAAAAACAAAAGTATATTCAAATTAGACATAAAATCTTATTATAGTTATATCCTACTTAACTCTAATAATTAAGAAATTAACTCTTACATCACTTTTACAATTTCATCATCATTCTCCTATAACACATAAAAATAAAAAAATATTATTATTTTGAAAAGTTGCTAAAATATATATGTAAAATTATAATAATGTATTATCAATATGTAGTCATTTAAAAATATTATTTGTTTCATTTAAAGATTTAATACAATATGTCACTCCCTAAAAAAATCAAATTCTCTTAAATATCATAAAATCTGTTAAAGTAGAATAACATCTTACCTATGAACGAACAAGAATGCTTATGACTTAGTGAACTAAGTAATCTTTATTTGACATGAGAAACATTACCTCAAATTTCCATGAAAATCTTTAGAAAAACGTGTGAATTAAGTGAAAGAACGGATGAAAATCAATGAAATTGGTGAAACAGATCAAATAAATTTTATGTAATTGATGAAAATATGTGAAATCGATCTGGATGAAATTTATGAACATTGGTGAAGTAGGTGAAAAAATAAATGAAATCGATAATAAAAAGTGACAGTAAAACCGATAAATACATGTGAAATCAATGAAAATTCGGGTGACATTTGTGAAAACATAGAAAATAAATCGGTGATCTTTTCGAGAAAAACGTGTGAATTAAGTGAAAAAACGGATGAAAATCAATGAAAATTGGTGAAATCGATCAAATAAAATTATGTAATTGATAAAAACATGTGAAATCAATCTGGATGAAATTTATGAACATTGGTGAAGTAGGTGAAAAAATAAATGAAATCGGTAATGAAAAGTGACAGTAAAATTGATAAATACATGTGAAATCAATGAAAATTCGGGTGACATTTGTGAAAACATGGGAAATAAATATGTGAAGTCAGTGAAAAATGGGTGAAATATATAAAGAATATGTTAAATCATTGAAAAAAGGTTAAATTTTGTGAAATAATCTAAAATCAATAAAAAAAATCAAGTGAAATTGATTAAAGAAAAACATGTGAAATCAGTGAAATATATGTTTAAGGCTAAAGTCGGTAAAAAGATGTGAAATCGACGAAAATTCAAGTAAAATCGATGGAAATGCTAAAGTTGGTAAAAACATGTGAAAATTGTTTAAATTGGTAAAAATGAGGGAAATCAATAAAATGAAAACAGTTAAACCAACAAAAACAAAGTTAAACCATTAGAAAAATGGTTTAAACCAAAGAAGTAAAGAAATCGATGAAAATACTCATGATGAAGTTAAGAAATTGAATAGCAGTCATTAATATGTGATATTTAATGACATGAAGTTAATTTTACTCTAATTTACAATAAAATACCACTGAAATTAAATAGACAAATACAACGTATGTGCACTTTAAACCCGTAAAAAACATGCATGTGAAATCTTAAATACATTTAAAATCGAAAAAAATCGGGTAAAATTTGTTAAAAATGGATGAAAACGGGTAAAATCGATTAAAATAAAGGCAAAGTTGTGAAAATATGTGAAATTGATGAAAATTAATTCGAATTGAATTTCTAAAAAAAATGATGAAACCAGTGTAACCCAATAAAATTGGGTAAAGCCGGTGAAAAAAATGATAAAGTTGGTCAAAAAACGTAAAGTTGGTAAGAACATATTTAATCAATGAAAATTTTAGGTGAATAACATGTGAAATTAGTGAAAAAGCATGAAAAATAGATAAAAACAGGCTTAAATGATAAAAACAAGTGAAATCAATTTAAAAAACAGTTTAACTGGTGAAATTGGTAGAAAATGGTTTAAACTGAAGAAAACAACAAAAAAAATCGACCAAAAATGAGAAAGCAATGAAAAATATTGTAATCGTTAAAAGAAAAGGATTAAACCGGTAAAAATAATTAAAACAATGAGAACATATGAACCCATGGAAGTTTGAATGAAATATATAAAGAAACGGATAAAATCATTCAAAAAAGCTTGAAATCAGCGAAAACACGTTTAATCAATGAAAAATTGAGGTGAATAACATGTGAAATCAGTGAAATAGGTGAAAAGGAGTTAAACTTTAATTGACAAAAATTAGGTGAAATTGAAAGAAAATGGTTTAAATTGAAAAAAAGATCGACGAAAAATGAAAAAATAATATAAAATATTATAATCAATAAAAAAAGTGGAAAAATCAATAAAAAAAAATTAAACAGTGAAAACATATGAATCGATGAAACTTTGGGTGAAATTGATAAACATTGAAAAATTGGTGAAAAAACTAGTGAAACCAGTAAGAAAAAATACTCGTGAAATCAATGAAAGTTCGGGTGAAAGTTATGAATAAAGGGATGAAACATGTGTTAACAGTGAATAACGGATAAACTTGACATGAAAACTATTATGACGGAATGAACTAAATAATGTTCTTATGATATTATTTTAGAACAAATTTTATAAAATGTAATGACTAAATCAGTCATCATTTTTTATTTTATTATAACTATTCAACGCCATTATTTTTTTTATGAACCAATAATAATTAATAAAAATAAATTTCATAAAAGAAATAAAGTGATATGTCATAAATATGTGATATTCTATGACATAAGAATAGCTAATTTTACTCTAATTTACGAAAAATATCCATAAAATTAAAACTAGACATATATAACGTACATGCACTTGCACTTTTCTAGTACTATAAAAAACATCAACTCACTTTGCATCCAAAGTCAGTGCTATACACAAAATAACATTAATTCAAGTTTATAATCTATAGCTACACAGGAGTCTTAATTTCTCACTATATGCAATTCATGAATCACCAAGCAAAACCAGATGCTTCATGCTTCTCCAAAGACATGCCTACAACAAAAAATAAATTAAGAATAAAAAATTGGAAAATCTGCATTGTTTTAGTATGAGTAAAATAATACTATAATAAAAGACTTATAACCTATTGCCTTCACAAGATCAAAAGACATTTGTACTCATTTTCTCCCATGCACATATATAATAAGAAACATTACACTTGTATTTTATACCATTTAATTGGATGAGGACTTATATTATGTAAACGAAGAAGAAAATGGAATGATACAAGGGAGTTTAAAAGCTTTATTGATGCTAGAATCTAAAATGATTCTTAATAACTCAAATACAGAGTTAGTGATATCTTCAAAAAAAATAATTATTTTGCAATATTTATTATTAGCCAATAGAGCACAAGAAAACAAAGTACACTAAATTAAGGAGAAGGTAGAGATAGCCAAATGAGAAGTGAAATTAATTTTCAAAAACTCAACTATCATTAGAAATTTAAAATATCATTTTCAAGAATCAATTATACTTTGGATAATTCAGAAAACTACTCATTTTTTAGGTAGTCCAACATTACAACTAATTAAATATACAACGATAAAACCAAATACCATAATTTCACTTAAAGTAAGACTTTTGTCATTCATAGGGGGAAATACATTTTGGATTACTATCATGTACAAGAAGAGTCATCGGAGTCATTTTTATTTATTTATTTATAGATTGAAGGATACAAGTTTTTTATCATGAAATGGGAGATAAAGAGGTGATCAACAAAGTAAAGCCTAACAGTAGAAAGTCAATTCAAGCTATCCAAACAAGATCGCTGAATATTCATTATTGGAAAATGCACATAATACCCAACTGAAAATAGTTGATAAAGTGGAAAAAACCACATGATTTTAAGTATGAAGACAAGGAGAATATGAATTGAGAAGGGAATTTGATGATCTTACATCATACCCTTTAGTAAAGAGGAACCCAGCTGTGATTAGTTCAACTGTTCAAGACATTGGATAATTAAATTGGAGTTGATAAATCTGCAAGATAAATACACCAAGAATGCGTGAAGAAAGGAAAAAACTTTCATTGGAGAAATTGAATAATCTATGACAGGCAATACGTGACGTAAGCATCAAAATAAAAGTACAATCATCAAAACTCAGTATAACACAATGTACAACAACAATTTTCAACTCCATGGATGAGTTTAGTAGACCTCGATGAGGTAACCAATAAGGAAGTGTCTCGCTCCACGAGCTCAAACCAAAAGTTGCATGTAGCAGCGCCAAGAGCTTCGCCACCTACGATTGGAGCCGACTCTGCGACGGCTCGTAAAGAGACGGAGGCAAAGGGGTAAAAAATTCTCTGTTTGAAAAATAAAAAAAAGAATTGCGTAAAAGGGAAAGTTAGCTGAGAACTTAAATAATTAACCAAGCAAGTAGAGTTTTACAGAACAGAGACAATTGGTGAGATATATCGTGGGAAATGATGGGGAAGGACGAATTTTGTGAAAGCGGGATGTTTGAGGGAGAAAACAAAAAGAAAGAGAGGCACAAACGACACAGAGGCAATCAACAAAAATAATTAGCCGCCAAAAGTAAAGGAAAAATAAACTCCAAAGATGCATAGAACCAGCAAATATATCATACAAAGTTGACGTTTTGGCATATAAAGAGAGAAAAGCGAAATTAAAAGAGGAACATTGTTCATAGGAAACATTGGCACTTACCATCATCACTATGGATCGGTGCGAGTCTAAGCATGTTCACCAAGGAGGTGTCATCTGTTTTGAAGTTAAGAATTTTGCCTTGGAATTCAATTTCATTCTTGGAGACATCTTCTGATCTCGGAAACAATATGATCAACCAAAGAGTGTCGTAGCTTTGCACGTGGGTCTCTAAATTGCAGGAATCGACTGAAAAATTCAACCATAATCATAATATTTTCAAGTTTTTATATGACAAGATTTTATAAACTACTAACAATAACATTATATTCAAAAAATCAAATAAATAACTCAAAATGATTTGCAAACATAAATTCACCAATCATATTAACAAATCATATCTGCAGTATTTGTAGCAGGATATGAAAATATCAAAATAAGGATACTGATCATATTACAAATGATCTTTTCATTCACTATAAGCATAATTAGATCACAAAATCACTTGATTCATTTTACTGATTAGGAAACACCATTCAACAATTACAGAACATCAAGTATGATTAATGCACAATTTCTTATTATATTTCTGGACATATCAATTCTCCTCTACTCACAAATGACGGAATAGCCGAGGGTACATAACTAATACCATTTCCTCTACTCTTCTTATATTGGCTTCTCATGTCTGGGATCGACCCAATGTTTGAATTGGAAGTGGTCCTCTTCTTTTATTGATCTTGACCCCAACTTCCAGCTCCCATTTTCTCCATACCTTTACTCCCTACACATCACAAATATTATTTAAACAACATAAAAAAATGCATATAAAGATATTAGAAGGATTCTAACTATTGAACCACAACTTTATAGAAATTAAAGTTCATACAATTAAAAAAGATCGTAACTGAATTGAATAAACTTCATTTAGTGGACCAAATTCTCTAAAAACTGAGGTTGGGTTTGGAATGCAACCCCAAGGCTCTATGTTTTGCACTGAATAAATGTGAAGTGTTAAGTGGAATATTCAAAGTAAAAAAATTAAAAATTACCAGCATGACCATTGACAAATATCGATTTTCAGTATATGAAACTTAGGAATTGTTAAGATGCTTTCCATCAATAATACAAGAAAGCAATTACAAGTATATATATACACACATAATTTCAATCATTCCATGCTATAAGAAGAAGCTAAATCATAACTCTTTTGAAACCAAAAACCCTGCACCACATCAATTCAAAGGTGGAACGAACTGAAGAAGGACTATCGTACCCACTACAATCGACCACAATCGACAACGTCACACCAAACACCAAATGCCGGAAAATTAAAGAGGAAAAACAAGCACATATATCATACAAGTGGTCGTTTTAGTCGTTTAAAGTTAAAAAAAAATTCAAAATGAAAATACAAACATTGTTTGCATTTGAGATCGCCTCTTATAAGTTCTAATATATTTATATGTGTTTGTTTGTGATGATTCTGACGTATGATTAGTTAACGATGGGTCAAATCACAACATAAAAGGAAACAACATATGAGGAAGGAATGGAGTGGTACCTTCTTCTACCAACTCTTTATCAAACAAATTTTAAGTTAGAACGCACGAATATTCTCAGGCACTTAAATCAAATACGCAAAAATTTTGTATGAACTCAATCTTTCATAAATCATAAAAAAAATTCAAATATGATTGATGGATGCAATCATTTCATTAATAGTCTATGAAAGATCTAATCTAAACAACATGACCAAATTCATAAATTGAGTGGTATTACAATTTCACATGTCAACAGTAACTTTAAATACTTTTGTAAGATAATAGGACTCTGAGTAGAGCTTATAAATAAAAAAAATTCTCGTATTTATTGCCATAACTTGTGACACCTTAGAAAAGATGAAGTCATTCAAACTACCTTAGATGTTGGATACATATTGAGAAACGAGATCAAATGTATAGCTTTAAGAATGACGATAATCATTAAGTTCATCAGATATTGGTTCCTTAACTTGTGAAAAATTTAATAATGCAATTAGTTCTGATAATCTGTAATTATTATGTGCAATAATCATTAACTTGTGACACCTTAGATTCGAACTACCTTCTTTACATTTGTTTTATAACCATCATCATCTTTGGAAGGAGGACCATATTCCTCAACCTCAGAAAAGACCTTTTGCAAGGACAGGAAGCACAGTGAAAATATAATACTAACATTGAGGCAACTTACATTTCTAGTCCAAAATCACTTGGGCTGAGTGTCCACTCATGTGGGACTGACCAAATATGTATTTTTGCTCAAATTATTTTATCACTGGGCGCTCAGAGTCTCATACCTCCCAACTGTCGGCAGAAGAAAATTATGTTTTGTGATATTTCTGAAGCAATATAGAGCATCGAGCTTTGAAATTACGTCCATAGTAAGTCCATCTTTCATCATCTAGATCTGTACATACACAGTCAAAGAGTGAAGAAATTAATAAACAAACGCCTCTCTGCAGAAAAAAGAGAGAGAAACAAACATAGCGTGGAGAATTACTTAAAGTTGGCTCCAAGCATGATTGATGAAATCCTTGGTCATTTTCTTCAATGGACATTTACGATAGAAAACATGCAATGAGGAGCACAAAGTTTATCCAGATTTGAGACTCTTAGTTGATTGCAAGTTATAATAACAAAAAATATATACAACTACAAATCACATGATATTCCTTACATCTGCAATGTCGACAAAGGAATTATCAAACGGAAGCTTTCAGGAAGGAAGGGATGAATCTAGGTCCGTGATAATATCTCTTATTCTCAACCTGGGAAGTAAAATGTCATTTTTCACATCCTTATTAATATCACTAAGTAGCTTCCCATTTTCCAAGCTGCAAAATATGAAAGAATCATGGATACTATTAATGAAATAAAAACCAACTATAAGCAATAATGAAAGGAAAATCAATTAAAAGCATTAATGAAAGAAAAACCAACTATAGCCACACATAACTCTGTATCTTATTTAGTAAATTTTTAATATCATCCATCATTTTTGTGCAATCATCCACCTCACTTGAAGTAGACCCTGAAATTTCTATAGGTTTTAATTTGTCAGGTGAAAGTGAAGCCCTTGAAGGTTTTTTCAATTTCTTGTAAGGCAAATTACTTTCTTCACATTTCTTCTTCACCTCTCCTTGAACAGTGGCACTTTATTCTATTTTAGCACTTTTATTCGAAACCCTAACACAAAACGACGAATCAAAATTACAGAAAGAAAAACATAGAGAAAGAGACGGCCCAAGAAACTTGTAGGCCTGCCATGCAGAAGCCTACCTTCGAGCCCTAGTTGCTCTTCACAACCATCCATTACTTGTTTCCTACCTATATATATGTATATTTATTTAAAGTTTACTATTATTATACTACAAATTTTTAATCCTAAAAAAATATGACACTACTAGAAAAAGTTAAAATATTATGCATCAAGCTTTTCACACTCATATTTTGGCCTGAAATTAGTGAATTCATCGTAGAGTACCTTTAACCTGGAAAAATAGGTGTTAACAGAAAGACTTTCTTGTTGAAGATTGTTTCTTCGAAGTTCAAACATCCTAGGGCCATTAGATTGTTGAAATATATGTTGAAGTTTATTCCATATCTCAAAGGCTGAAGTGTGATAGATGATTGTAGATGAAATCTCTTTGGATGGTGAGTTAACAACCAAGTAACAACAATGGTGTTGTTACGATCTCAATAATTGGCCAATATTGGGCCATTTTGAGGTCCGGAAATTGACCCATCTATGGATCCCAGTTTATTATTTACAGTGAGGGCAACAACCATGGATCTATTCCATGTTTGATAGTTGTCTTCGGCTAATTTCTCCGAGACAAGAATGATAACCGGTCCATCAGCGGGGTGTAAATAAAAAGGGCTGGATGGATCTTCTATTTGAGGCCGGGACGAGAAGGAGTGGTGTGGTGGTGCTATTGGAGTCAGTCATGATTAATCAATAAGGGTGATTTTATATGATGTTGGGATACAAAAAGGAAACAAGAACAGAAAAGAGGAAAAATCAATCAAGAATTTTATCAAGAAGTGGATCTTTTCAAGAAAGTGATCTTCAATGAGGAAAGAGAAGATGATAGGGAAGAAATCGTAATGAAAGAAGAAAGAAGAGTGAAAGGAAGATTATCAGAAAATGATGCCGAAGAGAAACAGAGAATTGATGACCGAAAAGATGATTCTAGAAGAACGTCATATTTCCCTTTCTTTTATTTATTTTTTTTTTCTGAAAGTAGACGCATTGAGACAACACCAGAAAAATATAGACCAGGACCAAAATAAGTAGTCTTTATAATATATATATATATATATATAAGATAGATCCTATGACCAACAAAAAAAAATTAGAAATAAAAATACATATATCATGTGGAAATTTAAAAAGTCTATTATCTTAAATGTGGTAACCTCAGCAGATCCATATTGTCGACATAAGATCACAACTGGAACATGCATTCATCTTCACAAATATGTGCAATTTTTATCAATTGTATGACATACAAAAGACATCCTTATAAAACTAAATTTCATAAAAAACAATAAAAAAAACTTCATGCAAGATAATTAAGTCACAATTGCAGTTAGTCACTGGTTAATATGTGTACAAAGTACTAATTATACCAAAAATTCAAGAAAAATAGTACATACCAGACAGTACGATTATATCAACTAAAAAATACACAAGGTTTCCAACAGTCCTTTGATCCCAATCCATATTTCGCTTCATTCGAAAACACAGAATTAAGTTTTGCATTATTGGGTAATGTATCACCATATTCGCCCACCAAATTATTTATTGAGCTTTCAATATCTATAATCACTCCCTATTTATGACAATGAAGTTGATTAAGGGCATCAAGATCATTGCTCATTTTTATATAACCATATACATCCAACAAAATACTTATTGAGCATTCAATCTCTATAATCTCCTCCCGTTTTTGACAATGGAGTTAATTAAGGGAATCAAGATCATTGCTCTCTTATTCTTAGCTTGTGAAGTAAATATCATTTTCACATCCTTATTATTATCACTAAGCAGCTTCCAATTTTTCAATCTACAAAATATGAAGGAATCACAAATACTATTAATAAAAGAAAAACCAACTATAAGCAATAATGAAAGGAAAACCAATTAAAAGCATTAATGAAAGAACAACCAATTATAGCCACACATACCTCTGTACCTTATTTAGTAAATTTTTAATAGCATCCATCATTTTTGTGCAATCATCCACCTCACTTGAAGTAGACCCTAAAAATTCTGTAGGTTTTAATTTGCGAAGTGAAAGTGAAGCCCTTAAAGGTTTTTTAAATTTCTTGTAAGGCAAATTACTTTCTTCACCTTTCCTCTTCATCTCTCGCTGAACAGTGGCACTTTCTTCCATTTTAGCACTTTTATTCGAAACCCTAACCCAAAACGACGAACAAAATTACAGAGAGAAAGAGATGGCCCAAGAAACTTGTAGGCTTGCCATGCAGAAGCCTACCTTCGAGCCCTAGTTGCTCTTCACAACCATCCAGTACTTGCTTCCTACCTATA